>JBBBDQ010001675.1:0-365000 GCA_037127315.1 Ascarosepion bandense
ATAACAATAGACATTGCATTTAAGGGTTAATGAACATGAAAGAATGAGAAAAAGGAAAACATTATTAAGGAATGAGAGAAATAAAAGAAGAGGAATCAAATATAATGTAGATAAAAATAGACATTGTATTTAAGGGTTACTGAACATGAAAGAATTAGAAAAAGGAAGACATTAAGGAATGAGAGAAATAAAAAAGAGGAATCAAGAAGACAGTAGATAACAATTGACATTGCATTGAAGAGCATGAAAGAATAAGAAAAAGGAAAACATTATTAAGGAATGAGAGAAATAAAAGAAGAGGAATCAAGAAGACTGTAGATAACAATTGAGATTGCATTTAAGAGCATGAAAGAATAAGAAAAAGGAAAACATTATTAAGGAATGAGAGAAATAAAAGAAGAGGAATCAAGAAGACAGTAGATAATAATAGACATTGCATTTACGGGTTACTGAACATGAAAGAATAAGTAAAAGGAAAACATTATTAAGGAATGAGAGAAATGAAAGAAGAGGAATCAAGAAGAGAGTAGATAACAATAGACATTGCATTTAAGGGTTACTGAACATGAAAGCGTAAGTAAAAGGAAAACATTATTCACAAATGAGAAGAGGAATCAAGAAGACATTAGATAACAATTGAGATTGCATTTAATTGTTACTGAACATGAAAGAATAAGAAAAAAGAAACACATTATTAAGGAACGAGAGAAATAAAAGAAGAGGAATCAAGAAGAGTTTAGATAAAATAGACATTGCATTTAAGGGTTACAGAACATGAAAGAACATGAAAAAGGAAAACATTATTAAGGAACGAGAGAAATAAAAGAAGAGGAATCAAGAAAACAGTAGATAACAATTGAGATTGCATTTAAGAGTATGAAAGAATAAGAAAAAGGAAAACATTATTAAGGAACGAGTGAAATAAAAGAGGAGGAATCAAGAAAACAATAGATAACAATTGAGATTGCATTTAAGAGCATGAAAGAATAAGAAAAAGGAAAACATTATTAAGGAATGAGAGAAATAAAAGAAGAGGAATCAAGAAGACAGTAGATAACAATTGAGATTGCATTTAAGAGCATGAAAGAATAAGAAAAAGGAAAACATTATTAAGGAATGAGAGAAATAAAAGAAGAGGAATCAAGAAGACAGTAGATAACAATTGAGATTGCATTTAAGAGCATGAAAGAATAAGAAAAAAGAAAACATTATTAAGGAACGAGAGAAATAAAAGAAGAGGAATCAAGAAGACAGTAGATAACAATAGACATTGCATTTAATGGTTACTGAACATGAAAGAATAAGAAAAAGGAAGACATTGAGGAATGCAAGAAATAAAAGAAGAGGAATCAAGAAGTGAGTAGATAACAATAGACATTGCATTTAAGGGTTACTGAACATGAAAGCGTAAGTAAAAGGAAAACATTATTCAGAAATGAGAAGAGGAATCAAGAAGTCATTAGATAACAATTGAGATTGCATTTAATGGTTACTGAACATGAAAGAATAAGAAAAAAAGAAAACATTATTAAGGAACGAGAGAAATAAAAGAAGAGGAATCAAGAAGAGTGTAGGTAAAATAGACATTGCATTTAAGGGTTACAGCACATGAAAGAACATGAAAAAGGAAAACATTATTAAGGAATAAGAGAAATAAAAGAAGAGGAATCAAGACGAGAGTAGATAACAATAGACATTGCATTTAAGGGTTAATGAACATGAAAGAACAAGAAAAAGGAAGACACTATTAAGGAATGAGAGAAATAACAGAAGAGGAATCAAGAAGAGAGTAGATAACAATAGACATTGCATTTAAGGGTTAATGAACATGAAAGAATAAGAAAAAGGAAAACCTTATTAAGAAACAAGAGAAATAAAAGAAGAGGAATCAAGAAGAGTGTAGATAACAATTGAGATTGCATTTACGGGTTACTGAACATGAAAGAATAAAAAAAAGAAACACATTATTAAGGAACAAGAGAAATAAAAGAAGAGGAATCAAGAAGAGAGTAGATAACAATAGACATTGCATTTAAGGGTTACAGAACATGAAAGAACAAGAAAAAGGAAAAACATTATTAAGGAATGAGAGAAATAAAAGAAGAGGAATCAAGAAGAGAGTAGATAAAATAGACATTGCATTTAAGGGTTACTGAACATGAAAGAATAAAAAAAAGAAACACATTATTAAGGAACGAGAGAAATAAAAAGAACAGGAATCAAGAAGAGTGTAGATAAAATAGACATTGCATTTAAGGGTTACTGAACATGAAAGAATAAGAAAAAGGAAAACATTATTAAGGAATGAGAGAAATAAAAGAAGAGGAATCAAGAAGAGAGTAGATAACAATAGACATTGCATTTAATGGGTTACTGAACATGAAAGAATAAGTAAAAGGAAAACATTATTAAGGAATGCGAGAAATAAAAGAAGAGGAATCAAGAAGAGTGTAGATAACAATAGACATTGCATTTAAGGGTTAATGAACATTAAAGAATAAGAAAAAGGAAATCATTATTAAGGAACGAGAGAAATAAAAGCAGAGGAATCAAGAAGACAGTAGATAACAATAAACACTGCATTTACGGGTTACTGAACATGAAAGAATAAAAAAAAGAAACACATTATTAAGGAACGAGAGAAATAAAAGAAGTGGAATCAAGAAGAGTGTAGATAACAATAGACATTGCATTTAAGGGTTAATGAACATGAAAGAATGAGAAAAAGGAAAACATTATTAAGGAATGAGAGAAATAAAAGAAGAGGAATCAAATATAATGTAGATAAAAATAGACATTGTATTTAAGGGTTACTGAACATGAAAGAATTAGAAAAAGGAAGACATTAAGGAATGAGAGAAATAAAAAAGAGGAATCAAGAAGACAGTAGATAACAATTGACATTGCATTGAAGAGCATGAAAGAATAAGAAAAAGGAAAACATTATTAAGGAATGAGAGAAATAAAAGAAGAGGAATCAAGAAGACTGTAGATAACAATTGAGATTGCATTTAAGAGCATGAAAGAATAAGAAAAAAGGAAAACATTATTAAGGAATGAGAGAAATAAAAGAAGAGGAATCAAGAAGACAGTAGATAATAATAGACATTGCATTTACGGGTTACTGAACATGAAAGAATAAGTAAAAGGAAAACATTATTCAGAAATGAGAAGAGGAATCAAGAAGACATTAGATAACAATTGAGATTGCATTTAATGGTTACTGAACATGAAAGAATAAGAAAAAAGAAACACATTATTAAGGAACGAGAGAAATAAAAGAAGAGGAATCAAGAAGAGTTTAGATAAAATAGACATTGCATTTAAGGGTTACAGAACATGAAAGAACATGAAAAAGGAAAACATTATTAAGGAACGAGAGAAATAAAAGAAGAGGAATCAAGAAAACAGTAGATAACAATTGAGATTGCATTTAAGAGTATGAAAGAATAAGAAAAAGGAAAACATTATTAAGGAACGAGTGAAATAAAAGAGGAGGAATCAAGAAAACAATAGATAACAATTGAGATTGCATTTAAGAGCATGAAAGAATAAGAAAAAGGAAAACATTATTAAGGAATGAGAGAAATAAAAGAAGAGGAATCAAGAAGACAGTAGATAACAATTGAGATTGCATTTAAGAGCATGAAAGAATAAGAAAAAGGAAAACATTATTAAGGAATGAGAGAAATAAAAGAAGAGGAATCAAGAAGACAGTAGATAACAATTGAGATTGCATTTAAGAGCATGAAAGAATAAGAAAAAAGAAAACATTATTAAGGAACGAGAGAAATAAAAGAAGAGGAATCAAGAAGACAGTAGATAACAATAGACATTGCATTTAATGGTTACTGAACATGAAAGAATAAGAAAAAGGAAGACATTGAGGAATGCAAGAAATAAAAGAAGAGGAATCAAGAAGTGAGTAGATAACAATAGACATTGCATTTAAGGGTTACTGAACATGAAAGCGTAAGTAAAAGGAAAACATTATTCAGAAATGAGAAGAGGAATCAAGAAGTCATTAGATAACAATTGAGATTGCATTTAATGGTTACTGAACATGAAAGAATAAGAAAAAAGAAAACATTATTAAGGAACGAGAGAAATAAAAGAAGAGGAATCAAGAAGAGTGTAGGATAAAATAGACATTGCATTTAAGGGTTACAGAACATGAAAGAACATGAAAAAGGAAAACATTATTAAGGAATAAGAGAAATAAAAGAAGAGGAATCAAGACGAGAGTAGATAACAATAGACATTGCATTTAAGGGTTAATGAACATGAAAGAACAAGAAAAAGGAAGACACTATTAAGGAATGAGAGAAATAACAGAAGAGGAATCAAGAAGAGAGTAGATAACAATAGACATTGCATTTAAGGGTTAATGAACATGAAAGAATAAGAAAAAGGAAAACCTTATTAAGGAAACAAGAGAAATAAAAGAAGAGGAATCAAGAAGAGTGTAGATAACAATTGAGATTGCATTTACGGGTTACTGAACATGAAAGAATAAAAAAAAGAAACACATTATTAAGGAACAAGAGAAATAAAAGAAGAGGAATCAAGAAGAGAGTAGATAACAATAGACATTGCATTTAAGGGTTACAGAACATGAAAGAACAAGAAAAAGGAAAACATTATTAAGGAATGAGAGAAATAAAAGAAGAGGAATCAAGAAGAGAGTAGATAAAATAGACATTGCATTTAAGGGTTACTGAACATGAAAGAATAAAAAAAAGAAACACATTATTAAGGAACGAGAGAAATAAAAAGAACAGGAATCAAGAAGAGTGTAGATAAAATAGACATTGCATTTAAGGGTTACTGAACATGAAAGAATAAGAAAAAGGAAAACATTATTAAGGAATGAGAGAAATAAAAGAAGAGGAATCAAGAAGAGAGTAGATAACAATAGACATTGCATTTAATGGGTTACTGAACATGAAAGAATAAGTAAAAGGAAAACATTATTAAGGAATGCGAGAAATAAAAGAAGAGGAATCAAGAAGAGTGTAGATAACAATAGACATTGCATTTAAGGGTTAATGAACATTAAAGAATAAGAAAAAGGAAATCATTATTAAGGAACGAGAGAAATAAAAGCAGAGGAATCAAGAAGACAGTAGATAACAATAAACACTGCATTTACGGGTTACTGAACATGAAAGAATAAAAAAAAGAAACACATTATTAAGGAACGAGAGAAATAAAAGAAGTGGAATCAAGAAGAGTGTAGATAACAATAGACATTGCATTTAAGGGTTAATGAACATGATAGAATGAGAAAAAGGAAAACATTATTAAGGAATGAGAGGAATAAAAGAAGAGGAATCAAGAAGAGAGTAGATAACAATAGACATTGCATTTAAAGGGTTACTGAACATGAAAGAATAAGAAAAAGGAAAACATTATTAAGGAATTAGAGAAATAAAAGAAGAGGAATCAAATATAATGTAGATAACAATAGACATTGCATTTAAGGGTTACTGAACATGAAAGAATAAGAAAAAGGAAGACATTAAGGAATGAGACAAATAAAAAAGAGGAATCAAGAAGACAGTAGATAACAATAGACATTGTATTTAAGGGTTACTGAACATGAAAGAATAAGAAAAAGGTAAACATTATTAAGGAACGAGAGAAATAAAGGAAGAGGAATCAAGAAGAGAGTAGATAATAATAGACATTGCATTTAAGGGTTAATGAACATGAAAGAATAAGAAAAAGGTAAACATTATTAAGGAATGAGAGAAATAAAAGAAGAGTAATCAAGAAGAGTGTAGATAACAATTGAGATTGCATTTACGGGTTACAGAACATGAAATAAAAATAAAAATAAAAACATTATTAAGGAACGAGAGAAATAAAAGAAGAGGAATCAAGAAGAGAGTAGATAACAATAGACATTGCATTTAAGGGTTCCTGAACATGAAATATAAAGAAAAACAAAATCAGTATTAAGGAACGAGAGAAATAAAAGAAGAGAAATCAAGAAGACAGTAGAGAACAATAGACATTGCATTTAAGGCTAACTGAACATGAAAGAATAAGAAAAAGGAAAACCTTATTAAGGAGTGAGAGAAATAAAAGAAGAGGAATCAAGAAGAGAGTAGATAACAATAGACATTGCATTTAAGGGTTACTGAACATGAAAGAATAAGAAAAAGGAAAACATTATTAAGGAACGAGAGAAATGAAAGCAGAGGAATCAAGAAGACAGTAGAGAACAATAGACATTGCATCTAAGGGTTACTGAGTGTGAATGAATAAGAAAAAGATAACCATTTTAAAGGAACGAGAACAAAATATAAGTGGAATCAAGAAGACAGTAGATAACGATTGACATTGCATTTTATGATTATTGAGTGTGAAAGAATAATTATATGAAATACATTTTAAGGAGCGAGAACAATAAAAGAAGATGAATGAAGAAGACAGAACATCAAAGGTGACAGGGAAGAAAAAGTTAGAAGAGTGTTCCACAAATGAGAAGTGCTAAAGAAGAAACCCTTAGCATAGAACTTACGGTTGCATCTACTTTCACCTGTAAGAGTATGTGACATCGTACTCAATCCAGTAGGCAACACTTAAATTTATAAAGTCTAACTGCCAAGAATGAAAGCTCATCAGAACAACAATCACGAAAATGTTTAGACTGTTTTCTTGGAGAACCAGCAGTTTATCTCAGTTTCACTCGGGTTGCTTAATGAATAATAATAAAAAAAATATGATGAATTTACATAGAAAATAATGACACAAGGTTCACTCTTATCACTTTTATAGATATAGATAACATTGTAGAATGTCTCTATTGGATTAAGCTGGGAGTGGGAGGTGCAACATATATAGATATAGATAATATAAAGTGGGTGATTGATTCTATGTTATAATCAATACATAAACTGATCCCTGACTTTGTGGGTGATAATATATATGCTTCTACTCCTAATTTTGGCTTTCTGAAAAATTTCAAGGTGTTGTTACTGTTTCTAAATTTTTGATCTATATCTGAGTGCAACTCCCGTTGAGCTCGACTGCAAAATGCAGACGCTAATCAAATTTATCAAAGAAACAAATACTTACACAATGTCCACCCTCGTCACTTTTATAGATATAACTATATGAACTGTTTTAATGTAATGTCTCACACTTCCTCTTGCTTATGGACTGACTATATTAGTAGCCATTTATAGTGAATACAGGAGATACCTGTAACTTACTTTCGCAATTACTTGCCTGCCAGCAGATTCCCTGTCTTGCCGTAATGTATTCTCTTTACAATAAACCTCTCTTCTTTCATCTATGCACATGTTGCTGTTCTTTGACTCGAGTACCACCTTGTCTATTTGTAACCTCTTTAAAAGATACAACATGAACATTGAAAAATAACATTGAAAAGAAACATTATTAAGGGGGGAAAACAATAATGGAACAGGGATTAAGAAAGAACGATTTACATTGCATTTAAATTTTTGAAGGTCATTGTTCACAGGGAAGCAAGAAACCGGAAGAGAGTTCCACAAGTGAGAAGTACGATAGATGAAAAAGGTAGCATAGAACTTGTGATTACATCTCACCTTTTCAGCTGCAAAAGGATGTGACTTTGCCATCCATGTAGTACTATGTGGTGATACCAACCGAGCAAAAGCGATGGACCGGATGTTTGCACTCTAACGACCAGAAAGCAAATGACCAAAACTCGTCAATGCGCATCCTGGTTCGCACAGATGTTCCGGTTGAAAACTAAAAATTAATTAAATATTAAATTTTCAGTTTGCGAGCCTACGCGAATTTTATTTATCTGCCAATGGGAAGCCCAGAATCAAATATGGATATGAATTCCCAAATGACCACCTGCGATCCAAAAATAAGATATAAAAAGCCGATACAGAAAGCATCGCTAGACAGGCAGACTGACTTGAGAGAAAGGAGTGTAATCATTATCCCCCTTGACCTACATCAAGCGGCTTACTATGCTAGCCTCCCTTCCCTCTCATCTTTCGCTGTCTCAAAACTACTTACTGACCTAAGGAGCTGATACATCAAAGACATTCCTTACTTACAATGCTCACACATTCCTAAGCATTAATTCTCATTTCAGCATTTTATTGCCATGAACATTTTAACGTCTGTTGGACCTATACTTCAAGTATTACTTTAATTGTAAAAACCTTAATTGATATGTGTATATATAAAATGTTATTTTTCAACTCAATTTACTTTTCTTGATTTATAATTATTTTATGACTTATAGTGGGCTATCTACAATGAGGCCAAATTCCGTTGATCTGCAACAATATACAACTACCCTTCACTAGAACGGAACTCCTCATTATAAACTGGACAAGAATGGATAACCCACTATAACTGCACTTAAATTCATAAAGTCTATGTACCATAGAGAAAAAGTCATCAGAACAATTACAATGAAGTTATTTAATGAACAGGAAGTAATCTTCTCAACAACTTAAAACAGAATGACATATTTGAGTATTTTTTTTTCAGCCGGAAGATCTGTGCGAATCCATATATGCAAATACTCAAATATATCATTCTGTTTTGAGTTGTTGAGATAAGTTTCTGTTCACTGCATGTATTTATAGAAAAGGCACAGAGAAACTATATTATTGTAGCATGAAAGTGATTGAAACTGAGATGCCAGGTCAGAACCAATAATATTGCAGATTCTTTTGTGAACTTTATCAAGAATCTTTAAATATATATAGCAGGAGCACCAAACCATATATGGCAGCAATATACAAAGCATAGACTAATGATAAACTATAAATATCATTGGCATCAAGGTCCCACCCTCTTACCATTGAATAGTTAAATGGAACCTCCTCTTCTACCCTAATAGTTTCTTTTTTCGCACTTCTCATTTGTAGAACTTGTTGTGTTGCTTTGTTTTGGTATAATTAGAAGATAACACAAACTTTTTTTTTTTTTTTTTAATCGTATCACCCCAAGCAAGGTGGTAACGCCACTGATGTGCAGGGGGCTACATAATATTGAAAAGATTGGAAAAGAGAAAGCCGGAAACCACATCCTAAACAGGGAACAAGGGATGAGCCTCTTAACCTGTTCAATAGACGTGGGTGGAGTGTGAACCGGGCGATAGATATATCTATCTTCTCCAATTGAAAAAAAAAAAAAAGTGAGAAGATTGGTAAAGAGAAAGCCAGAAACCACATCCTAAACAGGGAACAAGGGATGAGCCTCTTAACCTGTTCAATAGATGTGGGTGGAGTGTAAACCGGGCGATAGATAGATCTATCTACTCCAATTGAAAAAAAAAAACGTGAGAAGATTGGTAAAGAGAAAGCCGGAAACTACATCCTAAACAGGGAACAAGAGATGAGCCTCTTGAATTAATGACGTTTATTTTTGGTATAAAACTTTAGATTTTTACATCAAGTTACAACCTTTAAATTTTGTGTGGATACAGGAGCAGACTAGCTAAATTCTCTTCACTGTGGGATGCTAGTAGTAAACGAGCCTATCCCTTCTGGACTCTAGTGCTCAACTGACTAGCGTCTTTCCTTTTTCAAAACTCCTACACAAAACTACTGTCCTTAACTCCTACTTCTTACTCCCTCTTACTCCTCCTCCTACCAAAAGAAACGGTTCCTCATTTTGCCGCCCAATTTTGAATTCTTGGCGTCAGTGTATCTATCTTTTTCTATTTTTAGAACACTCGCCATTTTATAAACCATAACAAACTCAATTCCATTCACTTGTTTCCCTGAATAGCTACAATTTCTTAAAGTTTAAATGCAACATCAATTGCCATCTTTTAGCTACTTGATTCTCATCCATCTCTTATCTTTTCTTTGAAATCTCCTGTACGTTTTTTTTTCTCTCATTGTAACTGACTGTGCACAAGTAGAATTTCTGCCTTGTTTTGGGTGAAATGATTATGAACAAAAAAATATTACAATAAAATTTCTTTGATAGTAATAAAAAAAAAATCTCTTGGATGTTGAAGTATCAAATTTTTTACAAAATTCTGAGTTATCATATACAAATTACATAATGATCATTGTCCTTACACAATTTTGTTTTGTGTATAAGATTATTGTTAAGGAAATGTGTAGATGAAAGAATATTCAGAGAAAAATAATTCTTACATTGTCAGTGTCTCAAAAGTCTTATTGACAAATGAAAGTGGAAAGGTGGCGGTAATAGTTCACTGATCCTTTAAGTACTTGTGTGAATCTGGTAATTAGTAATAGAGAGTTAGTGATTATGCATTAAATTTTAAAATAGTTTAATTGAATTAATTACATAACCTCTATGCTTAAAATGTGACAGACAGGAATTTATCTTGTTGTAAGGGAAAAAAATCACCGAGTTCAATTAATTTTTTTGATCGGTAATTTATAAAAATGCACAAAAAATTATAAGAAATCCTTCTTTCTTCCTTAAGATGCAACTGGTTGGTATAAAAAAGAACACACAAACTTGCATGCAGGGCGATGTAATAAAAGAAAGATGATAATGATAATGATAATGATGATGATGACGATAATAATAATAAAATATATAGCAGCCAACCAGCTGACCTGGTGGCTATCACGTGCTCGTTAGCGCGCAATTTTAGTTATTCGGTAATTTCCGGCACTTCTCGGCAAATTTCGTCATTCATCGCTCGCTACTAGTGCGGTCCGTAGCCTCTTTCTGGCTGTGCACCAACAACATGGCGGTAGTGTTTGACAACGTGCATGTAGCGACTTACAAGGAAAGCGGTTATTTTGATCAGTCCGTCAAGGTGCCACATAGAGCTGAAATAGTCCGAGAACAGAACAATGTGGTCGTCAATTTCTGTAAAGGTGAGTCCCGGGTCCTACCGAAAAGTTTATCTCTTTCTTTTTTGTCCTCGTCTCTGTATTGTCTCTTGTAGTCGGTTATAAACAAAGCCATCATTGGTTGATGATGATGGCGGCTTTGAGTTGATTCTTCTTTTTTATTTCCTTCTCTCTCCGTCTTAATTTTTATTTTTTCTTAAATATCCGATCTTCACTCTTTATCTCTTGTAGAAATCGTTTATTTACGTCTTAAGATCTCTTTAATAAGTCTTATGTTTTTGTTTTTTTTTTTAAATTTTTAATTTAGCTATTGTCTGGCTATGTGCTAGTTGTTTCCCGTTGTCTATTTTGTAAAAGCATGTATGCTCTCTAAAATGATATGTACCCTTAATACTATATTAAAAACCTTTCCTGATTTCGGGATCTACTGGCTAGGAAGGACCTCTACACTCTCTACACGCATATACTCTCCTCAATTGTAGACAATGTATACAACATTTGAAACTAAACCTGTTTTTATGAAAAAAAACAAAAAACGTCGCGCTTGGATGACTTCTTTTAAAATAAGGTTAAGATCTTTCAATAAAATAGAAACCCTTAAAAATTAAATTTAAGATTATTATATTTATAATATTATGTTTTAAGATCCTAAAATTTGTTAGTGGTGTTTGTTTCATATTCTTGATTCTTTAATTTTTAAAAGTTAGTCATCTTGGTATATTGACAAAAAGAAAAAGTCAGGGTAGATTTTGTTTTTAAAAAAAAATATAGAGAGAATATATTAAAAAAAAAAATTGTTTTATTTACTAACTATGAAACCATATGAATTTATTTTGATTTATACAATATCCATAGATTTCTAACGTGTTAATATTCACATTTTGTTGTGTACATTTATTTTTAAAATAAAAAATAAGATCATTTTTTTAAGTACAGATCCATCATGGTAGATATTGTTTTTGGTTTGAGGGTAAGAAGATTAAATCCACATGAAAAAAGAAATTATTCGCTTGTGTATCCGAGTTTTGTTTTCCTGTTTACGTAGGGATTTTTTCCCTTTAGATGACATTTAAAAATGTAACCGTACAAAAAAAAATTTCTTTGTCCAGGTAGCTTTATCGATTGAAACAAAAAAGTAGGTAGGGTATTCGTCTAAAAATTAAAAAGGCTGGGCAAATTTATTAAAAAAAAAAAATAGAACGATTTTCTTTAAAAATCATAAATTAAAGAATTATCTTTAAAAGTCTTTTGAAAAAAAATTGTTAAATTTAATTTAAAAAGATAAAATCTAAAAAAAATCAAAACAAAATTAATATCGAATAATTTTTAACTTTTAAAATATGAAAATGATTGAAAAGTAACTTTTGTTTATTAAAGAAAAATTTTCTAATTGTCAAAAAGTTAGAATTTTAATTTTACTGCTTTTTTTTTCTCTCTCGAAAATTTTCAAGTAAAAAAAAAATAATAATATTGAAATGTTTTTTTTTCCTTGAAAATTGAAAACTTTTCAAGTTCTGTTTTTTATTACAATAAAAAATTTTATACGATTGTATTTTTTTATTTTTCAACAGATTCGAATTTCTAAGTTTTTTTTTTTAGTCTTGAGATGAAACACCAAAAAATGTTTGCTTTCAAGGGAAATTGACTAGAACCCAAACACTTTAATTAATGAAATAATAATTACCGGTTACTTAAGATAAAATAAATAAAAACCTGACATTTTGTGTTAGTTCGTCTTCGTAACCCTGACACTAAAAACTAAAAAGGCAGTCAGAAATGATTCCCAGGCACTGTGCTGAGTTGTTCTGCTTCCCCACCCGGGGCACTGTACTCCTCCCCTGGGGATAAGCAGGCCAAGTATTGTCAAAAAAACACCTTCTTCAGGACTCCAAGAGGTTCCATCTTGGTAAAAAACGAGAACATCTCGCGAATCCTTTTCTTAAATTCTTTTTCTTTTTTTTATGATGAAGAGAAAAAAATCCTTTGTTTAAAAAAAATAAACAAACATTTTTTGTAATGTTTTTAATTTTTGTTTATCTTTTCAAAACTTTTATTTATTTAGTGAGTGAGAATCATTATTTTATTTTTGATTTTGGTACGATTTTTAAAAAAATAAAATTATATTTTAGCTAGCATAATCAAAATTGAAAAGTATTTACAATTTCATTTTTTGAATTATGTTACAAATTTTCTTTCAAAATTAAAAAAAAATTGAATGTTAATAAATTTGGAGTAAAAAAAAATCCAACGGTCTACGGAATCGATATTTGATAAAAGAACCGAATTGTATTTTTTTTTTTTAATCTTAATTTAGTTAATTTGATATAGTATGGTACAAGGCCAAATTGGCGGGAGAGAGAATGGGAAGACCATGTTACGCCAATATATCCTGTTTTGTTGTTTTCTCTCTCTTTTTAAATTCGTTATGGTTTTTTATCGTTTTTCTAGATTTTCCAAAACTTCAGGTTTAAGATTCTAAAAAATAAAAATCTTAATTTATTAGCTTCCTCCCAACAACTGAACATAATTTTAAAGATGATTTTTCTTTGTTTTTAACTTTTACTCTTGAATGTTAATTTTATTTTAAACACTTTAACACTAAGTTTAACACTAAACACTTCTTAAAAAATAACTCCAGAGTCCAGCAGACCCTCTCTATCGTAATTAATTCGCATCTTCTTACAAAAAATGGCGGTTTATTAAATAAAACAAAATATTATTTTTGTTTCTTAGCTTTTATTAAAAAAATATGCTTTTCATAAAAAATACTTGAAAAAAAAATCTTATTATTTAAAATTAAAATGAGTTGTTTTGCCGCGTGTTATCTATATATATATATATATATATATATAATGACTCTAGAGATTCGCTTTGGTGAACCAGTGTATTGTATTTTCATGAAGAATCTATATTTTTTTTTCTCTTGTCAATTTATGACCTCTTTTTTCAGTTAAAATATATAGTGTACTGGAGAAAAGAATTTCATATTAGAATAGGAGCGATTGTCTTGTAAGTGGCTTCGGTTCTTTTTTTTTATTATTATTTTATTCCTCGCAAAAACTTATGTCTGTAAGTAAAACTGGTTAAACACTAAAAATCTTAAACCAAGAAAAAAATATTTCGACAAAACATGAGATTCACTTAAAAACCCTTTCAATTTTTATTACTTTTAAAATCCAAGAAAACTTTTAATCAACTCGTTACGTTGATTTGTTATTAAAAAAAAAAGTACAACAAACGGGAACCTTGCAAATATTTTTAAAAAAATGCAGAGAAGTTTGATTTTTTTTTAATTTAATTTGTTCTATTTTTTTAATTAAATTATTATTTAAAAGATTTTAAAAAATAAATTTAAAGCGTGAACCTTTTTTTTGTTTTTTTTATGTGAGACAATTCGTTAGTTTGTCAAACAAAATCAAAATATCAACACGAGTTGTTTTGTTGCCTATCGTATGTAAATTAAACTAGAATCTTTAAAACGAATTCCCCTGCTTTCTCCGCATTCGTTTTATTTATTCATCAGCCGACACTGTAAAAGTGTAACAATACACGGATTTTTAAAATTATGGACAGGTATTGGATGTGCGTTGTGGTGCAGTGGATATCGGCTCGGAACGAGAAATCGGGGTGCCGAGTTCGAATTCCAGCTGAATTCACTTACGCGCAAATAAATAGCCGTCTCTTCCTTCCAGTTATGGGTTAAATAGCAGGACAGATTGGGTTCTATAGCCTGGTCGGCAACCAGTCTACGGCAGAAAGCAATGGCAACCTACTGCGGGATAATCCTCTGCCCAGTCAGTCATGTCTCTTTCGAGACATGATCGCCCGAGCGTGTATCACGTATGGCACTTAACTGACTGATGCTGCTGCTATCGTTCAACGTGTGTGTGTTGATCATTTATTTAATATAATTTAGATGCCTCCACTCCATTTTCGATACCTAAGTTTTAAATTGATTTTTAAAAATAAAAACTTTTTCTTGAAACTTTAATTTTAGCTTTATTGAAAGTTAAATTTATTATTTCCGCTAAGCAAAATACTCTGGTGTATTTCAAACAGAAGTTATATTCTTAGGAATGTAAAATTTTGAGATTTTATTTTCAATTTTTCAGACATTTTCTTTTGAGTGATTAACAAATTTAACAAAAGTTAATTCTCTATTTTAAAATTCTTGCAAAAATAAAATCCACATCTCTTGTTCATTATTTTTTGAAAATTATCAAATTTAAAGTTCAATTAATCTGATTTGAAACAAATATTACTTGTTTATGGCATGAAATTTACCATAAAAGTATTTCTTAATCACAAAGGTCTAACTCATTGACCTTTTAAATAGGTGATGACAGCACCTATCAATCAGTCTGGAAAAATGGTGACCAGTTTAACATTTTGTAAGGAGAACAATCCTTAAAACAATAAGTCTCTTGTAAGTTTCCATAGTAAAAGAAAATGTGCAGTTTGACATAATAAAAAAAAAACATTAGAAATTATTTTAAAGGTTTTAATTCTAAATGATTTGTCTTAAGCTTATAAATTTTCGATTTGTAAATAGTTTATTTTTCATGAATTAATAAACAAAGAAACTGAGTAACTGGAAGAAATTTAAAAAGATGTTTGACACTTTAATTAGCATAAAACAAATAAAAATCAGATCTTATAAAAATTCATTATTCATTGAAATTTTTTTTTTTTTTCAGAATTTAATATCCTAAAATTATATTATTTATAAAATCAATTAAAAATTTATCTACATTAAAAATAGCATAGTTTTAATGCATTTTTTATTTTACTATTTGGAGCAGTTTTTTGGAAAAATGGTCTCATGATTTAAAAAAAAAATTACATGAATTACATTCCCTAATGAGTCCTGCATCTAACTAATAAATAAAAAATTGATATAGGTAATGTATTTCTAGAAGTTTTATGCAATTAATTGACATGGTGGGGATGTAACACGTCTAAAATATATATATATATATATATATATATATATATATTTACCAAGATTTTCTAAAAATAATAATTGCATAATTTCATTCATTTGTGAATAAGTCTGAAATTTACATTGAAATCGAACAATTAGTTAATTTTTACAAGAATTTTCAAATTAATGTCTTTCAAGGCCCTAAAGCTACTAGTCTAATATTACGTTTTGCTTAATAGTCACTTTACATAAACACACTGTAAATCGTTGGTGGAAAACAAATTAATTGAAATTTTTAACATGTTAGAAAGGATTTAAAAATAATGATGAGAACATTTGATCTTTCCTAGTAATAATTGCATAAACATTTTGATGGTAAAACTTTTTTATTAATTTGAGCCTTTTAACATCATTCTATGCTTTTTTTTTTTTTTTTGCAATTGTGTGGAGGTACCTTTATTGATGTAAACAAAAAAGAATTGCATAGTTTGGGGCTTGACTATCATTTATCACACATAGGAAAAAAGAAACAGTAGCTATATTCAATTAGTAATTTAAATTTTGTTAGCTACAATGGTAAAGTTAATGAAATGTTTATCTATGACATTTCCTGAAACCGGTCAGGATTAGTTAACTGGCTTGAGGAAAAAGAACAAGTGGGTTGGTTTACAGAGAAAACTTTCATGAACTTATAGTAGTGGTGGCCAAAATTCAATAAATAAAAACATTTCTTAAATCCCCTGTGAAGTATCACCTTATCTCCTTAATTCTTCCTGACCACTAGTATTCTTAAGGACAGGTCAATTAACTAACTTTGTTTCTGAAACCAGATACATTGATAAGTAAAACAAGATCCAAGATTCCAAGGAAACATTATTCTTAAAAAAGTGCTCAATGTGAAGTTGAGCGAATAATATTTATTTAGAATTTATAGCATAAATGTTATATCACTACAAAAGTAGCTATCTTGTTTTGGCACTACTTGTGTCTTATCAAGTGATGTTTATTTTAAGTTGAAGAGTTTACCATGAAATAAACATCATCACTTGATAAAACACAGGTACTGTCGAAACAAAATAGCTACTTTTGTAGTGATATTATAACATTTATGTTATACATTATTTTTTTATGTTAAGTGATCCCAGCAGCATTCCTGATTCAAAATGAGGTTGACTATGTTCTCTGGCGATCTGTGTTCAAACTCAAATGTTGACAGTGACACTTTATTCATATATAACAACATAAATAATTAAAATAGAAGGAACAGTTTTGTTGCTTCACTGAGACGGTTTCTCAGTTTGAAATGCACCAGTTTATAGAGCAAGAAAATTTGTTCAACACCAGAAAATGAGGCCACTGCTGACAAGAATTACTTCACTGCAGAAAATATACCATGTTTTCAAACTTAGAAAAGACAGACAGGAATTGAAAAACTCAGATGTAAATTTAAAGAAAAAAAAAATCTCTAGCAGAATAGCTAGAAAACTATTAATAAAAAAATAAAATGATTATATATGTATAAATCAATCATAGCTGATTATCACCATATTTATCTGTTATTTTAAAATGCTGTAAGAATTAAATAGTTGTATCACTTTATCTGAAAAACAAAAAAAATCAAAACTCTTGAATGTAGATGTACCCAAAACCTTAAAAAATGCTAAAATTTAAATTCTGATTTTTGAATAAATGGAAACTCACAGAAAGATTGTTTGGGATGACTGGATACTTGAAGTTCGCTCTCTTTATCAGGAACAATGTTGATGGCAGACACAAAAGAATGGTCTTCCCCAGGTAGCCCCCACCCCTATATCCACACAAATGGTCAGTCCATCCATTCAAATACTAGGAGCTTCCTCTATGCAGATGATCTCTGCCAGGAGCAATCTTTTAAGAAAGTTGAAGCCTCGCTCACCAATGCTCTGAGTAGCTTTATCCCATACTTTGCAGTCAATCATCTTTGAGCCAACCCTGCCAAGATCCACATCCTAGTCTTCTGCTTATGAAACAGGGAAGCTAACTGCCAACTAAAGATCAACTGTTATAGAAAACAGTGGGCGTACTCTTCCAAGCCTGTCCATGTTTGGGTTACTTTGGACTGCTCCATTACATGCACGGACCACATTGCAAAGACTAAAACCGTGGTCGAAGCAAACATTCTAAAACTGGTTAACACCAAATGAAGGTACCCATGCCAGTACAATCTGCAACACTGCCCTAGTTGTTTGCTCCCTTACAGCAGAATGTGCCTCACCAGTATGAAGCAGATCCTATTCAAAGAAAATCGACCTTACTTTAAACACCTTGCATATCAATCACTGGATGTCTTAAGCCAACCGAAGTAAATGACTTCTGCTTGCATAGTGATACTACTCCCCCTTACATCAGAAAGACTGTCTACTCCGAACTTGAGAAGTCAAAGCTGGAAACTAACCCTTATCATCTGCTCCACGGCTGTGAACTAATGGCAAAGAGGCTCAAGTCAACAAAGAGCTTTACACTCAGGCAAACCATTGAACAACATAACTCCTAGTCAATCTTTGTTCTTTTGGTGCAGCCATATTTAACAACATGGGACACAGGTTTTTTTTCTCTGGCTCTAATGATGCCTGGCCCTTCTAGTCCTCCCTGAATCACTTTCAAACACCTGTTTGTCACTGTAGAACTAACCTTCAGAAATGAGAATATGTTATCAATGCTGATCCCAACTGCTAATGCAGGCAATGACGAACAAAGAAACATTTTCTATTTTGCCCCATTTTGAAGATTAGATCTGAATTGCCTTGCCCTTCTGGTTCTACCTAAATTGGCTCTGGACAGTAGTGGATCACTATAGGCCAACCTTCAGAAATGGGGATATGCCACCAATGATAAGCCCAACTGCTAATGTGGATAATCACAAACTATGAAACATCTAGTTTGCTTCAATCTTGAACAGTCATGCACCCTTAACAACCATAAAACTTTAACACCTCAGGCAACACTCTGTGTACAACATTGGATTGACATAATAAAGCAACTCAATAAAAAGATTAAATTAAGGAAAATTTGGTAAAATTAAATTATCCTACTGCCCCACTTAATCCCTCAAGCACTTTATATCAGCTTTGCTCTTTCTTTTAAGTGCAGAAATGGAAGAAGAAAAAAAAACAACAACCCCGATCACCTTCAGGGCAAATTTGTTCATCTTGTCTGGTTTTCCTCAGATTGAGAGTGCCTATTCGTCCATGACTGGCATATCTCACTGCTAGCTATAGTCAATGAACAACCGTTATCAGCCTGTGCAATGATGGTTCTTCCATCCACCTGGACCATCATCACAGGTCGTGCTGGCCGAAAGAAGACAAAGGAATTGACATATTTTTTCTCACTTTTTTTCCAAACAGCTTCGAGGTATATGGCCAACATTATAATTGCATTATCCTCGTCCTATCATTCTCTCGGCTCGGACAATCTTTCACCATGTGGCTAATGTCATTGAATCTAAAGCACTTTCTGACATCATCTTCCATGCTTTGCACTAGCCAGGCAGCTGCTGCCACCATGATATGATCCATCATCTCACGTGATCATCTTGTCTCTGGCAAGCAGTGGGTTAATAAACAGCACATTCATCTTGCCGATTGTTATGAGGATGCATTTATAAATAAAAAAAATATTAATAATGTCTAAAAAGTTGTAATAAGGGATTCATTTGAGTCCTGCTTGTTATTACAAAAAGTTTTAATTCATGAAGTAGTTGTAAAAATAAGGAAATTAGAAATAGAATGTTTGGAAGATGCTAGAATGTTAGAAAATTCAAGTAAAATATAGAGAATTCTAAAGGATTCTAGAATATGCAAATTAGGTGTTAGCCCCTATAAAAATAAGTTTTGGGAAGAAAGTAGTCAGTTGTTAACAGGATTTGTTGGCATTAACTCCGGACAGATTCGTGGATTTGTGCATCCAGCTGAAAGAATCTCTAAGAAAAGTCGTCGACCAACTAAAACCTGAAAGAGAACCTCATGGAACAAAAAGGGTAAATAGATATTTTGACTCATTCATTGACTCATTAAAATTATTCTTGATATACACCCTTGAGGACCCTTCCTTTTCCTTCGTAACACTTCGCCTGCCAGTAGTAAACTCTACGCTTTTGTTTTGAATGTAAAAAAATTGTAAATTTTGTATATATATATATATATATATATATATATATATATATATATATATCATTTTGTGTTTATCACAAATATTTGTATGTGATTTAACTCTGAGTTTTGGTAAATCTTTTTTCTTTTTTTTTTTTTTGTTGTTTGTTACACGTAACACACATCAAGAATGTTAGTTTCTTCAAATCAGCAAGATATACATCCACGAATTCACTGTCACACAAGTGCTGCTTGATGAGTTGTTTATACACCATAAATGAATCCGTAGCAAATGATGTAATTAAGGCAGCCTTTATCTGATCAGTTTCGGATTTTGCTTTATCAAGCTGCTGGTTGACTGTAAATGCTCGGCCTCTAAGTCTTAAAGGCGATCATGTGCTCCAGAAACTTCACTCTGCATACAGCTTCGCCGTCAAACTCGAGAATCAAATGTAATATCAAATTTGGTGCTTGTTGTCGGCCGTCAATTGCTGAAATGGTTTTCCGCTTATTGTGAGTGCACACAATAATATATACTAAAATTAATAATCGTTTACACAGACTATTGAAAATTACATCATATTTTGGTAAAGCCTTGGCTGGCAACCAGTCTACTGCAGAAAGCAATGGCAACCTACTGCGGGATAATCTTCTGCCCAGTCAGTCCTGTCTCTTTTGAGACATGATTGCCCAAGCATGTTTCATGTATGGCACTTAACTGACTGACTTATTATTAAAAGGTTTTTATATGTGTGTCTTTCAATATATTTTTTTAGTGACTATATTTATATGTAGTAATTCAAGGGTTATCAGTTCATTACTTGATAACGATAGAAAATTCGATAGGCTGCAACAAAAATACTTCCCATGTGATGGAAAGACATTAGCTAGATGAAAACACCTTTACCACTAATGTCTTGCCATTATATTAAAAATTTCTGCCGCATTCTGTAGTTTACTGAGACCATTGGAAAGGCCCTATTGTTAAATGATTTTCATATGTTTTTTCTATATATTTTTCCAATTACTATATCAATATGTAGTTATTCAAGGGGTATCAGTTTATTACTTAATAGCGATAGAAAAGAGATACCCCACTTTATGCTCAAACAAATTTATACAGGCTGCGACAAAAATACCTCCCACGTAATAGCAAGACATCAGATGAAGACACCATTGTCACTAATATCTTACCATAATGTGGGAGGTATTTCTACCACACCTTATATGATAGCCCATCAGTATATCTCACGCAGTGATGAATTGGCATCTTTATTGAAGAGATGGTAGATTGATTTCTTCTCTAACTTAGTGGAGGCACCTGACCTGAGCTGTTTGCTGTAAGTCAATATTGTTTTTTAACTGATTACCCAGTTCAAAAGCCACTCAAGGTAGAGTATTACTGACTGAAATTGTATGAAGGCAACCTCTGGGAAGTCTGTTCAGTTTTTGGGAAGAAGCTGTCCAAAAGGAACTTCCAGCTTACAAATGGAATACGAAGAAGTGAGGATGCTTTGTGTACATAGCATAACGGATACCAGCTGCTAATGTCTGAACTTGTGTATCTCATCAAAACAGATGACATGGAAATTATAATAAATTAGCAAGATTCTTTCAACGTTTCACCTGAAGGAAAAGGTTGTAGGGTGGAAAGTAATTAATTGTCCATAAGACTGTGTAGAGGAGTAGACAGATTTGCCTATTCTCTAATTCACACTCTGGAGGAAAAGTTATATACTGCCACTGGATCTGGACAAACAATATTTTTATTATTTGATGATGACGCTTGTGTGGCGCAGGAGGGCAGCTGAAGAGTCGTGCACACAATGAGGTCTTCAGAAGCTGACAAGAGTCCTGTCTTCAGCAAAAAATTCTAGACTTTATATAGTCTTAAAACTCCCATGCAGTTTTGCTTTTTCAGATTGTCACCTTGTTGATGTCATCTATGGCTAGATATGTCCCTCAACCACCCTTGTCCTTGGTTGATGTTTATCTGTGGCTGGATGTATCTGTCAAACATATCCTTGCTGATCATCACCTTTCAAGCCAGTTGTGGTTTGTGTTTTTTCTTTTGTTATTGCACTTGTTGACATCATTTACGGCCAGATATATTTGTCTACCAAGCTTGTCTTTTGTTAGCATCACCCATGGCCTGATAGACCTGTCAATTACATTTGACATTCAAGGTAATATGTAAATTGGAAAGTAATTAACTGACCATAAGACTGTAGAGGAGTAGATATGTTCACCTATTGTTCAGTTCACACTCTTCCTCAGTTGTTTAAACAGGGTAGTGGTCTCTCCTTTGTTTCCTGTTTATGTTTGGAACAGCTCTGAAATTAAGAACTGTGTTTGTTGAAGCACGTACTGTATGCAACTGATGAAAAGATCGTGGATTTCTCATTGACTCTGATTCCAGTCATAGTTAGTCTTTGATTGTTTTTGTTCACCCATTTAAAAAGCTCTTCTATTTTTTTGTCTATTTGTTTATTTATGTGTGTGTGTGTGTGTGTGTGTGTGTGTGTGTACATATATGAACTTTTATTAAGTCTGCTTAATTAAAATTCCATTTGAATTTCTTTCATTCACTTGTGAGCAAATAGCCTTGGGAAAGGTATTAATCCGCCAATTTTTTCCAGCTATTGGTTAAATAACAGGACAGATTGTTGTTCTGTAGCCTTGGTTGGCAACCAGTCTACTACAGAAAGTGATGGCAATCTACTGTGGAAAAATCTTCTGCCTAATCAGTCATATCTCAAAATAGACATGATCACTCAAGTGTGTATCACATATGGCACTTAACAGACTGACTGAATATAATAGTTGGAAATATAAGTAAAACTTCTATTGGGCTTAAAGTGGGAGATCGGTTTTCTGTTGTTGTGAAGTAATAAACTGATCCCTCCACTAATTACTGCTTAATATAAGCTCTCTTCTCCCTCAAGTCATGGGTTAAAAAGCAGAATAGATTGGGTTCTGTAGCTTTGGTTGGCAACCAGTCTACCACAAAGTAATGGCAACCTGCTGCGGGAAAATTTTCTGCTTAGCAGTAATGTCTCTTTCTAGATATGATTACCTAAGTGTGTATCATGTATGGCACTTAACTGAGTGAGTGACTATTGGTGAAATAAAGGATTTTTTTTTTCTGAGAAATTAGTTGCTTTTAGAATAAATGTAAGAGTTGATTATTGTATCATCCTAACTTCTTAAAAAAGCTAACAAGCTAATGTTCTGTCATTCTTACAACAGCATTTATCTTGAACCCCTGGAAGAAGCGGGGGATAAAGATGTAAATATCTTGGAAATATTGAAAGGCAGATAGACGGAAAGGTGTCAATGTATGGCAAGGGCAACACCCAACATCGACAATCAATTATGCTTAAACTCAATATCCATGCCTTCTCTTGAATCACCTTGCATGAAAATTGCATTTAAGCATGAAACACTGTCACTGCTCGGTGTTGACCTAAATGTCTACTTTCATATTTATGTATGTACTATTGCTGATATTGAGCACTTTTAGCCAACAAATAGAACATACCTTAAAACTATTTTTATCATGAGTTAATAAAAATAAAAGGACTGAGTGTAAAAGGAGAAATAATGATATTTGCACACACACTGACATACAAACTCACTGAACAAAATTAAACCCTACACCAATAGAAACTGCAAACAAATATAATTGGTCAGTTGCTGAAATCCCCTGATGAGTGGATAAAATGATTATTTCTGGAAGGTCCATCTATGAAATGAAGTACCTTAGAGTATAACTCCATTCCATATTGTGCTTAGAAACACGGTATTACTCATACAAATCCTTTTCCTTTGATATTTTTATCGATGACAACCATAACTTCTCATTTAATCATAAATTCAAAAGGAAAAACTATTCTTTAGTGACGCTTTTTTTTACAGTTGTCTATTTTTTTTTTTCTTTTTTTTTTTTTTTAACGCACGAGTGAACACTGAAGTCAACATTGGGTGGTGTTGGTTTGTTCTCTGTTTAACTGCAATCTTCAAGTCATGATTGCGTTTAAGCTTTGAAAAGTCTATTATATTTACTCACTCACTTTATCACTAATATTGAACACTTTTACTCATTAATAAAGCATACCTTAAAATTGTATTTTATCATATATCATATGATTTTTATATATTTATCATATGTATCACCCTGTTCATACTATTCTGCCCCCAAGTTTTTTAAGATACGTTCTTGTCACCTAAATTGCTTCTCTATCTGTCGAATAAATTTTTATTTGGAAACCAGTTATTTCCGCAACCTTGGTTTCAACCTTTCAATATTTTCAGGTGATTTATAATAACTGATTTTCCGACATTTTCAAACATGCAACAAGGATATTTATAAATGCACAACTGGAAGTTTAAAATTAGTGAAATTTTCAAAATTAGATTTTTTTTTAAGGATCTTAAACATCTAGGTTTGTATGATTCTAAAATATATTTTCTGGTGCGATTACATCCGGACATCTCTTCGGATTTCTTATTTAGTAATATTCTTTGTTCTGGAAATATTACAGCTAACTTTTTTCTTGTCACAGTCTGCAGACATCACCACTGTTGTAAGGTTGTGTGTGTGTATATATATATATATATATATATATATATATATATAAGGAAATGGATTAAATCAAACATTTGTTTCAACTTTGTTTTTAATGAATACTCATATTTGAGCAGATAATTCTACTCCTGCAGCTTCTTCTCTCACACTTCCCGCCTGTGGGACTCGCTTCCACATTCTTGCTTTCCTGATGGCTACAACCTCCAGGAATTTAAATGTAATGTCAATACTCATCTATTAACCACTTGACTCTAGTTCTTTCACTACCCCATATATCCTTTCCTTTCTCTCTACCTTTGCAAGTGTCATCACACCTGTATTCCCATCCTTCTCTTGCTCCTTTCTAACTGGTTCGTCTTCCTCTTCACTCTCTTCTACTTAATCTTTTTACTCTTATGTAGCCCCCTGCACATCAGTGGCATTACCACCTTGCTCGGGGTGATACGATTAAAAAAAATACTGTTTTTATTATTAAACAGTATATTTATTTATTTCCATCTACTGGTCTGCATTTTTGAGAAAATATGCACCTGTCACATGTCAAAACTTCCATGCATATCATGAACAACCAAATCACTCTACAGCACCCAGTGAACGAAAAGACTCAAAATCCTAGAAGCTGTTGTACAAAATAATGTGCTGATGTTAAATAAAGTATCATTCGCCACAGGAGAGAGTATATTGACGTGTATATGATACATGTGTGTGGGTGATGTTATATAAATTAAAGATTTAAACAACTTGTGTGTTGACTAACTCCATAGCTTTGTGCAACACTGCTCATTGGGGTCATTATTTCAATAACTATTGAATTACCTGGTATCATATTCATATCCCACATAACAAACGATAATTGTAAACAACAAATTTAAAATGCCCGCCATGCTAGAGTCTGTTAATAATATAACATTTAAATATTTAGATGCAGTTAAATTTTTTTTTAAATTTCGTTTTTATGAAATATAGACATCAATTTTACCAATGATCACATAATTTGGTAAAAAAAATGTTTAAACCGTTGTAATATTAAAACTTAAATGATGCACATGGGTAATCACATCAGCTTAAATTTCAATTTTGTCTGATAAATTCTATCTTGTCAAGTTTTTTTTTACTTTGTCATAGATTTTCTTATGAGACTAAAGAAATTTTTACTAAATTATAATTTATAAATAAGGAATTTAAAATATGTTCACTCATTCCATGTTTAAATAGGATATTAGGTGTGTGTGTGTATATATATATATATATATATATATATATATATATATATATATATATACTCAATGAGTACTGTTGGTGCAAAATGCTATCTATAACCGGAATCATGACAAACAACTAGCCCAAAACCACTAGTTTTCATCAATAACACCTGTGCAACAAAAATAGAAATCACCCACAAAAGTCAACTTCATTTTACGTGTCTGAAATTTCTAATTTTTAACATCTTTTCTCATGATTCTATTTGGTCTAAAGGCTTGATAATATACCTACAATAAACATTCCTTTTTTCTTAAATTTCTACTTATTATATTCATGCTTATGTATATATCTATATCTAAATCTAATCTAAACTTATTTATAAATGGAACTGTGTGTGTCCCCGTTACCTATAGACTCTGAAACAGCTGAACCGATTTTCTTGAAAATTTACACAGTTGTACTATAAGCATCTGCGAGTGTTCTTAGCTAGGTTTTGTGTTGAGGTACCCCCGATAAATATCAAATTGATAATAAAAAAAAAATTGGGTTATAGGAGGAGTGGTCCGATTTTAATCAAATTTGATACACTCATAGACAAAAACATAAGAAACGATATTCAGAAGTTTCAAGGTTGCAGTTCTTACACTAGTGCAGAAAATCGATATATATATATATATATATATATATATATATATATATATATATATAAGGCAAGATGTTTATGTGAGTGTCTGTTTATCTGCCTGTATGTCTGTATTCTTTTCAGCCCTTTTATTTTAGTTTTTGCTTCAGAAATTTCAAGGTTGCAGTTCTTACAATAGTGCAGAAAATCAATTTTTATATATATATATATATATATATATATATATATAAGGCAAGATGTTTGTGTGTCTGTTTATCTGTCTGTATGTCCTTTACACAAATCCACAATTTTTATCCGATTCTCACCAAACTTCACACAAATATTCTTTAGGCTTAATCTGAGTTCCAGGACCATGGATTAGTTATAAAGCTTTCATTATACCCGAGCAATGCCGAGATATACTGTTAGTAAACACACACACACTACTGGCCATAATTATTAGGCCACTCAAGTTTTTTTTTTTTTTTTTAAAGAAATGATGTATTTTATACTATTTTTAGTATTTATTGCAAAGTGGGTAATTGTAAATGAAAATAGAATGGTTATTTTGTTATTATTACTTTGCAAAAGTTTACAAGGCAGCCAGGAAGCCTTTGCTTTGGCCATATAATAAGAGACTAGCATGTGGAAGAGAGCACAAAAACTGGACATCAGAACAGTTCATTTGATGCACATGTTATTGTGCAGTATTAACAAAAGAACCATTTTTTTTTTCATTTAAAATTATCCACTTGGTAATAAATACTAAAAAATAGTATGAAATACATGATTTTTTTTTTTTCAACTGGGGTGGCCTAATAATTATGACCGGTAGTGTGTGTAAGAAAGATTGCTGCCCAAATATATATATATATATATATATATATATATTTGGGCAGCAACAATTATTCTTTTAAATATACTTTGTTAAAAACTACCAACAAGGAAGGTTTTATTAATATTACTGACAGTGTCAGTCAAGTGCCATACATAATACAAGCTTGGGCGATCATGTCTCAAAAGAGACATGACACTGGGCAGAAGATTTTCCTGCAATGTTGCAATTACTTTCTGCAGTAGACTGGTTGCCAACCAAGACTATAAAACCCAGTTTGTCATATTTACCTCTTAGCTGGAGGGAGAAGCGACAGATTCATGCCTTTCCTAAGGGTATTTAAACTTAGGTGAATGCAACAAATTCAACTGGAATTCAAACTTGTCTCTCTGATTTCTCATTCTGAGCCAATATCCACTGCATCACAACTCATGAATCCAAATTCCCACTGAAACTTTTACAATGAATTTACACATCCAGATGAATACGGCCTTTGAATGGGTGAATGCTGCAACAAGTACAGGTAGGGCATTTGATAGATGCAAAATGTCATTAGAGGTTGATTTCTACTAAAAGTGTTGACTCTGAATTTGAAACTAAAGAAGACAGTAAACATCTTTCTCAGTAACAGTGATGACAACTCCTAAATTAGAAATGATTTTGTGGAGAGCCATAATCATGTCCTAAAGGAACAACCTTGATACTTAATTCTTATAATTATTTTTTGAGAAAAGAACCGAAATTCTGTGTATCTGGATGGTTGATTGATTTTTGGATTAACCTTAATCCAGTGTCCACCATCAGCAGTTGAGACAGGTAACTGTAATGACAGAAATTCTCATCTGCACAATAGATTTCCATGGGTTTAGCTAGTTTTGTTAAATTTTGCTTATTCCTCTGTCTGTTAGTATGTGTGTTTTACCCTGATATTATCTTGGGTAAATAATAGAGCATTATGTTTTGTGAGCAAAGACACAAGAAAAATGGTTTAAAGACATTATTTGGAGTTAGAAAAGAAAACGAGGATATAGAGAAAAATAACTTATGTATTTATAATTACTTCAGTGAAATTGAATACCTTGTCAGTTTTGCATTTTTCTTGGATTTTGTTTTGGTTTATACCCTCTTACATTTTTTTAAAACTCATCTAATCTAAACTTATTTATAAATGGAACTTTGTGTGTGTGTGTGTGTGTGTGTGTGTCCGTTACCTGTAGATTCCGAAACGGCTGAACCAATTTTCTTGAAAATTTACACAGCTGTACTATAAGCGTCTGCGAGTGTTCTTAGCTAAGTTTTGTGTCGAGGTACCCCTGATAAATATCGATAATCGAAAAAATCAGGTTATAGAAGGAGTGGTCCAATTTTAATCAAATTTGATACACTCATAGGCAAAGAAGACATAAGAAACGATATTCAGAAGTTTCAAGGTTGCAGTTCTTACAATAGTGCAGAAAATCGATAATATATATAAAAGGCAAGATGTTTGTGTGTGTGTGTCTGTTTATCTGCCTGTATGTCTGTATTTTTTTGTTTTTTTTTGTTTTTTTCCAGCTCTTTTATTTTAGTTTTTGCTTCGGGTTTGGCTCTAAGTAGGTATAATTGTAGTTTTTAGTCTCAGCCATGATACCATTTACTAAGAGGACTTATTTAGCCTTCAAAATTCAGTTTATGATGAAAGAAACTTATTTGATATCGATACCAGGAAATCAAAATTTGACTTACATCCATTCATTTTTCTTTCAGTCTATGGTTTCGCGTTAACTGGAAACAACTATTGCTTTTTAGTCTTTTGTGCCAATGTCCAAAGAGTCTAAGCTCCAGGACCATGGATTAGTTTTAAAGCTTTCATTACACCTGAGCAACGTCGGGCTATACTGCTAGTTTCATCCTAAGTGAGGCAATAGTTAGAAAATGAGAAAAATAAAGAGGACAATGTTTCAACTGCATTCATGCTTTCCATTGTTATTGCAATACTTTGTTAAGCTGTTTGTTACTGCTATTGCACAACATCTAATTGTGCAATAGCAGTATTTTAACAGGTATTTTATAGATGCGAAACTCATAAGGATCTTAATTCAATGATTAACTTACTGGTTTTGGAGTAGATAGACTTCAATTGGAGTAGATAGACTTCAATTGGAGTAGATAGACTTCAATTGGAGTAGATAGACTTCAATTGGAGTAGATAGACTAAACTATCGCCCGGTTCACACTCCACCCACGTCTATTGAACAGGTGAAAGAGACTCATCCCTTGTTTCCTGTTTAGGATGTGGTTTCCGGCTTTCTCTTTAGCCCCCTGCGCATCAGTGGCGTTTTCGCCTTGCTTGGAGTGATATGATAAAAAAAAAAAAAAAATTATGAAACTGAAGTAATGTTAATTATTATGCTTCATTTGTTTGCATTAGTTCTTGACCCTTTTGACAAGTTCACTCCAAGCAAGGCAGTAAATCCACTAAGACACGATGGGATACTGGAGGTGAATGAATTAAAAAACAGAAATACAACTAAGGAGCAGTAACAAAAGAGTAATTAGGAAGACAGTAGATATTTATTGACATCGCATTTAATTTTTGAAGATTTAAGTTGGAAAGCCTGTAGCCAGAATGAACTTCTACAAGCAAGAAGTGTGAGAAAAGGAACTGTTGGCAAAAAACTATCAGTTAAGTGCCATATGTGATATAGGCTTGGGCGATCATGTCTTGAAAGAGACATGACTGACTGGGTAGAATCTACTTTCCCAGCAGTAGATTGCGATTACTTTCTGGGTTAGACTGGTTGCCAACCAAGGCTATGAAGCCAAATCTGTCCTGCTATTTAACCCATAGCTCGAGGAAGAAGACTGATTAATACCTTTCCCAACGATATTTGCATGTAAGTGAATGTAGTGAATTTAACTGGAATTCAAACTCGGCTCTCAGATTTCTCATTTCAAGCTGATATCCACTGCACCACAATGCACATACCCTAGTCTATTATGCCACTTAAATTAAAATAAGGGTAGGTACTATTGAAACAGAATTGGTATTTATAAAGGCCTAATTTGGCTTTGTCTACTGTGAAATCATTTGGGGTCAAGTGATTAAGACCAATCAGATCAATTTAGGCTGGGTGCGTGCGTGTACACACACATATATATATATATATATATATATATATATATATATATGAACAGTGTATGATAAAGAAGAAATAAAAAAAAAAAACCTAGCCAAATATTGCTGCTTTTATGCAACTTAAACTTTCCTGTGGACTTCCATTTATTTTTTTTTTATTTTTTATTTTTTTATTTTTTTTACATGGCTGCCACTTAATCTTCGGGTGGTTCTTGTTCCTTGAATTGCCTGCAGATTGCAGGACAGCTGTATAACAAACTAGGAATCCACATAAGTTTTAGCCACAGGAAGGCACCAATATTTGATTAAATTTCAGATAAAATATCCTGCTGCTGTAACAGCTTAAGTTGTAAAATACACTGTAAGAGTAAAATTTGAACACAGATTACCCAGCAAATGGCATGAAACTACAAAAACTGTGATCATCTATCGATCCACATCTTGTTTTCAGAAATATTGTAGAAATGGTTTGAGCTTACAGACATATTACATTGAAACCTCAGTTTCTGGATGATGACTTAAGTTATACAGCATTGATCCTGGTCAGTACCTAGATGGGTGACTGCTTGGGAATATTAGGTGTTGTAAGCTTGGATGTGCAGGTGGTGTAATGAATAATGATTCCGAGTTGTTAATCATAGAGACAAGTTCCAATTCCAATGGGGTTCATTATATTCATTTATGTGCAAAAGGAAAAGTGTGAAACCACCTCTTCTCTTTTCAGCTATGAGTTAGTGAGAATTGTATTACTAAGCCATTATTAACTCCAAAAATAAATTCTTACAATGTAAAAATATTTTCTGGCTTTAAATAGCCTGCAATGGATTGATAAGCCACAGAAAAGGAATCAATCAAGGAAAGTGTTGTACAGAAGGTTAAATGGCAAAGTGAGTCTTTTTCAGTGTGCATCTCAACTCTCAAAGCATTCCCAACATAGTGTATCTTGTGTAATAGTAATATTAGCTGTTTCCTTATAAAGAAATATTTAACATTCATTGACTGAGCAGCCAGTGCTACTTGAGTTATACTTTTCTTCACGTTTTGGCTATCAGATTCGGATAAAAATTATCTGTTCTCTTTATTCCTAATGGTAGTTTTCTTATAAGGAAACATTTAGCATTTATTGACTCAGCAGCTGGTGTTGCTTTTGTTGACTTATAAAATCCTTTTCTTGAAATAATTTTTCAGGAAACTGAGTTTTTCAAGTTCAGTTGCTGTAATTACTCTTACCAGTATTGATGGGAAATTCCTTCCTAACCTTTCATTTGAAATAGTGTGGAACTTCAACATCTTCACTGTCATTTTCTTTTTGAGTTACACATGAGGTCCATTTTAGCTGTTGCAAGTCCTCAAGTGATATTTCTGTTATCTGGCACAGTTCTCTGTGATTGTGTATCACCAGTTCACAATGTTTAAAAGAAGGATAGTCTTCTCTAAGATCCATAGGCTTCACCCACTCAAAGCTTTTCTTTTCTTTTTTAACTAACTATTGATCTTCAAATACAGTGAGATACAGCTGACAGTTTAGATATTTCTGAACCAGTTTGGTGCCATGGATAGCATTTATATGAATGTCTCAATCTGAGGCTTTTTTTTTTTTAATCATATCACCCCGAGCAAGGCAGTAACGCCACTGATGTGCAGGGGGCTACATAAGAGTGAAAAGATTGGAAAAGAGAAAGCCGGAAACCACATCCTAAACAGGAAGCAAGGGATGAGCCCCTTCACCTGTTCAATAGACGTGGGTGGAGTGTGAAACGGGCAACAGTTTAGTCTATCTACTCCAATTAAGAACATAAGTTGCGCTTTCAAAACCAGCTACATTGCTAACGGTGTCATAGATATGAGCAGTATTATACAAGAGAAGTTAAGTAGAATTAGTCTTCATTGACACTTTCAAGACCAAAATTACAAGAGGATCAATAACTATCCTGTATAAGATAATTAGGAGGCAAGGTGGAGTAATGGATAGTGGCTCCGAACAAAAAATTGGAGAGCTAAGTTCAAATTCCAGTTGGAGTCATTACATTCACTTGCATGCTAATGCACTTGGGAGAGGTATGAATTCATTTCTCCCCCAAGCTGTGGGTAAAATAGTAGGAAAAACTGGGTTCTATATCCTTGGGTGGCAACTGGTTTAGAAGAATTCAAATTGGCTTGGCGAGGGTTAGGCTTCGTCAGGCTGTTGTGCTCGAAGAAACACCACTTCTGTCCGCTCAGTATATGTGATGCTACTACAACTCTAATTACTTATGGGATGTCTGGATCTGGAAACAATCAATAAATAAATAAATAAGAAAAAAAGGTGGTTTTCCTCGTGGAAGGGTGTAGGCGAAACTTTTTGAAGTTAAAGGTGACATCATTGCAAGCACCATACTGGAGGCAGGCCCAAACGTGTATTTTAAACAGTTTCAAGAACTGTTCTGGCCACAAACATATGCATACATATACTTGCATCTTGAAACACTGGTTCTCATATGATCACTGAGGTTAAGCAATGTCAATGCTTGTCAGTACCTAGATGGGTGCCCTCTTGGGAATGCCAGGTGCTGTAAGCTTGGATGTGTGACTGGTGTAATAACAGCCCAGAATTGGAAATCAGGAAGCAGTGTTTCAATTCCAGTCAGATACATTATATTCACCATCATATAAATACCTTTGGGAATGGTATGAGTTCACCTCTCTCCCAGTTATTGATTAGTAAGACTTGTAAATTATTTTCCAAAAATTCATACAATCTAAAAATATTTTCTGGCTTTAAATAATAACCTGCAAAAAATTGATAAACTGTAAAAACAAGTCCATCAATCAAAACCATAGTAATTGTGTAAGAAAGTGTGACACAGCTAAGATTAAATTCTACCACCATGAAAGCTATCACGAAAAAAACAAAACAGAAGACCTGCCACTTTGGCATCTTGTCAAGTACTTTGGAAGTGATTCCTGATCTTAGAACTTCATCAAAATAATAAAATTTAAGTGAATACTTTCAACAGTTTAAGTGATTTTTTTTTTTTTTTTTTTTTAAATTTTTAAAAAAAATTTTTTTTTATCTTTGTATCATAAATATTGCTAATCTAATAAATATGCTTACTGCATGGAATTAGTGTTGGTATACATTTATACTCTGCTCTTTTGAATGTTTTTCTAGTGCAATTCTTTTTCTCATATTCACACACACTCTAAATATATATATATGTATTTATTTATCTGTAAATTCAGATAAAATTTAGTGGGGAAATAGCCATTTTCAATGTCATTTTAAGGCATGCATTCATTCTTCAACCCCTTATAAACAGAATGTTTTAATATTTTAACGATATTACTAGGATCCTCCTGGACTACTTACCAACCTTATCCTGGATTTTACCAATCCTTCCCGGAATTTTACCACCTATATATATATATATATATATATATATATATATATATTCCTCTCTTCTCTTTGCTGTGGTGTTGGTGTGCATTTGTCCTCTGCTCCTTTAATGTTTTTCTGGTCTAACTCCTATCTTCCTTTCTTTCTATTGCCTCCCCCCTCTAAGCTAATATTCAAAACTAGCTGAAGAGCAAGGTGGGTAGCATTTCCCTTCTACCCTCAAGTTTTTTTTTTATTTGTTTGTTTATTTATCTATTTATTTTTTTTGTACATGTTGCTCCTGTATCTGTTGTTGTAGACTTTCCTGACCTTTAACACAGTGTCTGCTTTGTTTATAGGTTGATTCTTTTTTTCTTTTTTTTTATTTCAACAAAAGGAAACTCCTCCCTCCCCTGCATGGAAGGAAGGGGAATGCACACCTCGCTCTGCATTAGCTGCTGGTGGGGGGAATGGTTGTTTCAAATTCAATTTTTGACATTAAGTTAGTAACAAAGAAAATGTTCTATAATTTTTTTTCTTTCAAATGTTTACTTTTGCCACTGTCAGGGTTGACTATAAGTGTAACAGCTTTTTTTGCTACTGCTGTTTAAACTATTGAAATAGTTATGGGAGGAATGCAGTTTGCCTAAGTACTCAGTCATCCTCTCTTATCCATGAATCTATTGTATGTTCTGTTAAGATATCTGGCAATGGGACAAAATCCAAGGAGAAATGGATTCATGTTATCTCATTGTTTCATCTGTTATGATGTCTGGCCTCCTTCTTCAGGTACCTGTCATCTTAGTAACCGTTATGAAATTTGAAACTGAATTTTTTCTTCAGATAGAACAATAAACTTGTCTCTTTTCCATAATCTTATATTAGGTTTTTGGTACTAAGTTTAAAGAAGTCACTGTAATTATTAATAAATCATTTGATATGCATTATTTGTTATGTTGTTGCTACATATGGTCTCTGTTATCTCCAGGGCTGTGAAGTCGGAACACTCAACTTCTTTATTTTTGGCACCTCTAACTTCTCTTAATGTAATTAAGGGATTATGACCTACATATACAGTGTAACCCTGAAAAAAGAGCTGTCGGGACTGTATAAAAGTTATCTTATATCTGGGTTTGGTCTATTTTATATACATTACCACAGGCTCTAATTTGGGACCAGAGAAAATCTCTTATATCAGGGTCTCATATCCGGGTTATACTGTATGAAAGAATATGCATACACTCGTAACTAGAGTAAGCCTAACTGGTTTATATCAAAGAATAGATGTTGTGGATTTTATATCATACCTATTCATTCTTTCGTATTTTCTAACAGAATTGGACAAAATCTTTGAAAGGATATAGAAGAAATGAAAAATATAATCTAAGACTTGTACATAAAAAATCAAAAAACGCTCTAAACTCGGGTCATATAAAGTGAAAATTCAACTGGAGTCGGAATATGTATAGTTTTTCAACTCCAGTGACCCCTTAATATCTTCCTACTCCACAACCCTGGTTGTTGCTATCTTCACTATCAGCTCATGAATAAAGTTATGTGAACCAGGAATTAAAAATTTAAAATTCAATTATGTTTGTAGGGTAATTGACTCTGCATAAGCATTGTTGCCAAGTATATGATCTCCAAATATTATCCCAGGTATAAATTTTGAACTCATAAAAAGTTGCTGTGTGTTTTTATATATATATATATATATATATATATTTAGATACACTTAAAAAATTTTTCTTTAAAACAACATTTATAAGTATTATTAAAGATAGGTTTACGTTTACAAATATTAAAAAAAATCTGTTGCTTTCTGCGTCATGTGATGTTAATAATCTCTTGGAAGATTTTTTTTCATCGTGAAAACGTTTCTAATTTAAATTTTAAAATCATTTGTTTCTGATGAATGGCTGAGGGCGGTCTGAAATATCAAATATAATAATAGAAATAAATAAATACTGTCAAAAAATACATTTTTAAACTTAAACTTTTTAGTAGTTTTTTTCCTATATATATATATATATATATATATATATCTCCCAACAATACAAAACAGCTCTAATATACATACAGATGAAACAAACAAACAGACACCTACTTTTTGATTGTGTGCATGTGTTATATAGATAGATAAAAACAGATCAATTGGTGGCTTCCCCTATGTGGATAGGGGTTGCAGGTTTGAATCCTGCTGAATGACACATATTTTCGTAACAAAAATCTATCGTAAATAATCAGGCCAGTAGAAATAAATGCATAATACTGTTTGATTATAAACAGAACATCTACTTAAATACAAGCATCAAGCAAATAATTTCATATATATATATATATATATATATATATAATGCAGTGAGAGCTGGTAGTTTCAATTTGTGGCTAATGATGAGCACCTGCATAAAATTAGATAATAACGAACATCTATACTTATTAGTGTGCGCGCACACACACACACACACACATATATATATATATACACATACACAGTCGTGGGCATAAAGATCAGAATGATGTTAAGAAAAATTTTAAATGTAGTCATTGCAGACATATCTGTTTCACTGTATCACAGCTCATCAGTACAGTTAGACGTCAAATTGATTATAGCCAGGATTGAAACCCGACCGAATTGACATCAGTCGACGATTCTACCTTTGAGCTATGGCCGCACGGTAGAGGAAGGCTGACTTTAGCATGTTATATACAATGTATACACAGGCCAGTATAGACGAAAGATCATCAGAACAGTTGCTATTAAAATATTTGTAGAAAAGGCTTAGAGAAGAGATGTTAAACTTTTGTATTTGTCTATACCTCTAAGATAAGTTAATTTAATTAACTTGTCCTCATCTGTATTGCTATATATTCTCAATGTTTCAACTGTTGTACACTCCGGCTGTTATCAGGTGCTTGAAATTCCAAGCCAAACCCTTTATTTTTGATCACTGGGGTAGATTGTTCTTGTTTCGGGATTCATGCTACTTCCGCACATCTTAGTAGTTATTTCCCTTTAACTCTCTTTGTTCACCACTGCTGTAGCCAGGTATTGAACTCAACTCTCACTGAATCTAACCAACACTTTTATCCACTGGGCCATGTGTCCTTGAAGATACTTACCAGAAGCACTAGACCAGATGTGGCAGCAATATTGAATGAATAAACAAATGGTAAATTTATAAAGTTTGTTGCAAAAAAATTGTCTAGAATGATATAGTGATTCATTGTTCCTAGCAGCAGCTGTTTTTTTTAAAAGAAAAAATGTATATTGATTATTAGTTCTCAAAATGGTTCCATATGGTTTCAAGGCTTCTGTTCAGTTCCTCTTTAAAGTTTGCCACATTTCACAATGAAACCACTAATTGTTCTCCCGATATGGTAGCCACTGTGTGTGTGTGTGTGTGTGTGTGTGTGTGTGTGTGTGTGTGTCTCAACTTTTCAACGTTGAATGCAGGGGAAATGGTAAACTTTCTCTTGGTAGACAATGTATTTTTATTTATTTATTTATTTTTTTTTTTAAGACTGCCACTGCTGAGTGCAGGTATACCTTGGATTACGTTGTTCTCAATTATACATTGTCATTTGTTAAAAATAAATGTGGAAAAATAAAAATCCATTTTAAGTCTTTTTATTTGACTTCATGCCTGCCTGTCCACCACAAATATTGAAGTTGTCATATCACTAGAAAAGCATTAAAATCTCATAAAATCATGTTACTGTATGATAAATAAGCCATCTACATCCACAATTTAAATAAACAAATTGAATGTAAATAAACAATGTAAATATTGGTAAATTTAACAAATTAGTTTATTTTCTATTTCATAATAATTTTAATAACTGTATTTGTTATTTAACCCTACAAAATAATTTTATGTTTTTGAGCAAACCATATTCACAAATAAAGAGTTTGTGATGTACTGTAAAGATTGTCACCATATTGTAGACAGTTACATTTACAAGCGTGTATGTACATGTATTCGTAAATTTAGATTTTTTTTTTCTGTACTATATTAAAAACTAAAATCTATTTGTAAGCTTAAAATAGATTCTTATTGACCATATATTATTAGAAATACATTTATAAATAAAATACATAACTGGGAATGGTTATTTGTGGTTTAGTCTTGTGAAAACTTTGTTGTATTAAATTGAAAGTACAATTTCAGGCTAAGGTGCATCTTTAGAATGATCCCCCCTCAGTTTTTTTGACATTGAGTTGATGTTGTTTTTGAGGCTCTATTTCAAAATCTGGGTTCATGTTGTTGCTATGGTATCTCATAATTCTTCTATATTAATTGACTGCACATCCAGAATTTGAATCGGATTTTCCACCATATCCTAAAGATGCTTTATAGAACTGAAATCCAAAGACTGTAGAGGCACCCTTAATATAGAAAACATGTCAAAGTTTAACATTTATATCCACCAAAAAATGGTGTATCTAAAATTACGGTTTTTCTATTGACCCTGCCGTTATGATATAATCTTTCAATCGTGTTTATTGTTTTAAAAAGTTGCTTTTAGAATTTTAATAAAACCGTAACATATGAAACTCGATTTATACATTTTTGTTTTGTGAGAATTGACAAGAAAAAATAATAAACACAGTTCTTGTAAAGGAACAATCTAATATTCTTTTGTATTTTTGTTATTCCTCAAAAAAAAAAAAGAAAAGCAGTACAAGTCCAGATGGGCACAAAAGATTTTAGTAAATTTATATGTTGAGAGAAAAAGACAGAAATGCCGAAGAAATGCATTTTCTAAAAATTTATATTTATTTACTCATTCTTATGTAATTATTTCAATTTTATTCTCTTGTTTAAAGACATTTTTATAAGTTTAGGGAAATTATTATTATTATTATTATTTTTTAATCATTTCATTCCAAGTCAGTAAGACGCAAAGGGTTACTGAATGTGAAAGAATATGAAAAAAAAAAGAAAGCACTTGGGGTGAGAGAACAATAAAAGAACAGCAATTAAGAAGACAGAAGATAATGACTGATAGTGAAATTAAATTTTTGAAGTTGAGTGGAGAGCAAGAATCTCAAAGAGAGTTTCACAGGCTGTAAGTGCAAGAATTAAAAAGATGTCAAAAAAACATCTCTCTGATAATGGCTAAAAGAATAATCAAAAAACAATTTTGGCGCATTTTATGTCCAACAAAGAAAAAACTTCAACAAACACAAGAAAAATGACTAAATTAAATAATTAAGCTTGTATAAGAGAGGGCTTCTTATCTACCTAAATACACATCGCCCAGTTCACACTCCACCCACATCTATTGAACAGGTTAAGAGGCTCATCCCTTGTTCCCTGTTTAGGATGTGGTTTCTGGCTTTCTCTTTTCCAATCTTTTCACTATTATGTAGCCCCCTGCACATCAGTGGTGTTACCGCCTTGCTCGGGGTGATACGATAAAAAAAATTCAATTTAAGCTCTCTTTTTTATTTTTTTTATTTTTTTATTTTTTTTCCTAAGTTGCCTCTCCTGGAAAGAATAACCAATGTAAGGTGAGGTATACCTGTAGTACCATATTTTTTGATTCGGAAAATATTTTTTTACCTTAGTATTTAATGTTAAAATCTGCTTTCATCCTATATACTAAAGCTATTGATAATATATGTTAGTGTATGTATTGTTGGGGGTGATATGCACAAACCATGAGTTACAAAGATAATTGTGGAGAACCATGATCACCAATGTCCTGAAGGAACATTGCAGATAGATTCCAAATGTAAAATACACATCAACAATTGGTGCTTAATTCAGTTAAATGTTAATAATTGCCCAATTGATATTTAAAATATTTTTTGGATACTAAGCAAAAATGTCTCAAATTAAGAGGTGCATCTTAGAAAAATACCGTGATTTTATTCAGATGCCAGGCTTCAGGCACATGATGCCGAGGGACAGGTTTCTTAGCATTTTTTAATTTTTTTCATCTTTTGGTAAATTTTCGTTTTAATTCCCGTCACTGTTCCCCTTCAAACTTATCCAAAATAGCATTATTTCCGTGCAAATGTATATGCTGAACTGAAATCAAGTGTCAATTAGTGAAGAAACTAACCTTTTTTTTAAACCGAAATGTCCATAAAAAAAACGAACTATATCTCGTACTTTTTCTCCCGTAACTCATGAAGTCATGTGACGGACTGCGTAAGGCAACGAAATTTCGCCTGTTTACATCTGGTTAGGGAAGTAATGTGCTTGTTTTTTTCGGTACACAATTTTAGCAGAAAGTTACGTGATTTTTTGGAAAAAAGCGCTTTACTTCCCTAACCAGAAGTAAACAGGCGAAATTTTGTTGCCTTACGCAGTCCGCCATTCTGCAGTTAATTACATGACTTCATGAGAGATACAGGAGAGAAATGAGTGCGAGATATAGTTTTTTTTTTTTTTAATGGACATTCAAAGCAAAAAAAGGGAAGTTTCTTCACTAACACTTGATTTGAGTTCGGCATATACATTTGCACAGAGATAATGCTATTTTGGATAAGTTTGAAGGGGAAAAGCGATGGGAATTAAAACGAAAATTTACCCATCTTTTTTATAACTTTCATTCTAAACCTAAGAATCATGACATGGGCTAGGGTTTGCAACCTTTTTGCTAACTATGTGTTGACTTTGGATTTAAAATTATTCAGTGTGCCAACAGCATATGCATTTTTATACAAATCCAGGTCAATATACCTGTTCTACAATATATTTTACATAGTAATATATATATACGATAAAATGTAAACCATATTAATAGAAATAAACATTTTAAAAGATATTTGTAAAATTTTTATTATTGATGTGAGCCTTAGACAATTGCTCAATACCGGCAACATGCTTTGTTACTTTGAGTTTTACACAATTTGTGTGCCATTGGAAATAGCTTGGCATGCTACAGGTTGCTGACCTCTGTGATAAAGCATACAAAATTTGGCCGCTTTTTGAAAGACTTATCACTTTAGTAGAAATAATTTTATCCAAGAAATGAATGAAGCAGTGCAAAAAAAAAAATGGTGGGTGTAGGTGAGCTACCACCACTCAGAGAGATGAACACATTTGTACATTTTTTTTTGGTATGACAAAAGGCCAGTAAATTTGTTGGCTACTGCTCATGCTGCCAATACCTTCAGAAAGGAAGTCTATTCAAAGTGTCATACGAGAATTGTGTACAAACCTTGTGCTGTACAATCCAAGCACATTTACGAGGCTCGGGGAGACAGTATCAGGAGGAACAATTCTAGAGGAGATGAAGGTTAAATTTAACTGATAATGTATATGTGCTTATTTTGTAAAGAATACTTATTGTTTATTCAATTCTGAACTCTGTCAAATAAATCGCTGCCAGATCAAGGGTATATGGTTTCAAGCCTTTCTTTAAATCTTTGGTTTGAGTATTATGTGGGTTGTGTGTCTGTTTAGCTTCTCACACTCATGTGTACATATCCTAAGTTCAGTTTTGTGTTCGCTTCCTTGTTTGTTCACTGACAACCTATTGAGGCCCAATTCTGCACTTGTTGGCTTTGAGGTCACCTTCTAGGTCAGCTCTTAGGGCTCTTAGATTGTTTGACATTTTGAGATAATACGAAGTACAAAACTTACTTTAGTATCTCTTGAGGTGAACACCATGCATATTGGGGTCAACATAGATCAATTTTTAGATCAAATTGCCTGACAGATATTAAATTTTATTTAGGCTACTGGTATTTCCTGTTATAAATCACATACTGCAATTGTATTTTTTCTATTTTCAAGTTGTTGCATATTTTTTTGTCTTTGTCTGAAACAAAGTAATAAAACCACTAAGACTTAAAAAAGGGTTATTGTGTGAGAATGATAAAGACAAAAGATACCGATTGACATTGCATTTAAATTTTTGAAGATCAAACTGGAAAGAAAGACTGCAAGAGTTACACAAGTGAGAAGTGAAAGAGAAGAAACTGTTAACAAAGCTTCTGGTTATATTTAGCTATTTCAAGTGTAAAATGATGATAATTTAGTACTGCACTTAATTCTTAAAGTCTAGGTACCAAAAAGAATGCTTGTCAGAACAATTACTTATACAAAAATGTATAGGGAAGCTACATTATCATAGTGGTAAAGTAACTGCAGCTGAGATCATAAGTCAGGGTCGATAATATTGCAGGTTCTTTGGATTTTATGAAGAATCTCTAAATACACAGAAGCACCAGACCAGATTTGGCGGTAATATTCAATGCGTAGATGAATGGTAGACTTGTGTGTTAGGCGGGTTCTGGTGACAAAAATTGTGTAGTATGACACTGAATCAACTTTCCTTGCAGCAGCCTTGGAAATTGATTCAGTATAATTTTTCTCTTTTTTCAATATAATTTTTCTCTTGTTAAACCAAGAATATGCAATGAGTTGCTCTCCTGGAGTTTTCCATCAACCATACTGATAGGAGGCAAAGAGGGGGTTGCTCAGATGTCTAAAAGAAAGCTTTCATTTTGGAGGCAATAAAATTAACACCCTTTTTTTTTTTTGTTGTTGTTGTTGTTGTCCCAGTTAACAGCGTTTCTTCTATTGTCCTCATCTTTGTTGCCATTTGCACGATGTTTCAGCCGTAGTATGCTCAGGCCTTCTTCAGGTGCTAGGAATTTCAAACTGAACCCTTTATTACAATCACTGGGGTATATCATCCTCATTCCTTGAATAAAGCCTCGATTGGAAGTCAAGAGTTATCTACTGCTAACCCTGCAAGTTACTTGTTCACCACTGCTGTAGCCTGGTATTGAACTCACAACTCGAAGAGTCAAGTCAAGAACTAACCAACATCTATATCCAGTGGATTTAGACGTTGGCCAAGATGTGACAAAAGATTAGTGTGCTAGCGAAATAAATCCAAGCAGGCTTTTGAGCCCCCTTAATTATCATCATCTCTATTCAGTCAAGTGCCATACGTGATACACACTTGGGCAATCATGTCTCTAAAGAGACATAACTGAATGGGCATGAAATTTTCCTGCAGTAGATCACCATTACTTTCTACGTTAGAATGGTTACCAACAAAGGTTATAGAACATAACCTGTCCTATTTGCTAGAGAGAGAAGAAATTGGATTATATTAAGTAGTAATTAGTGGAAGATCAGTTTATCACTGGTAACAAAGATGAGGACAATAGTCCAAATGTAAATACTAACTCATCTCAGAAATATAGACTAACAGTTAACAGATTAAAAAAAAAATGTGCATTACATATTTAATATAATCATTTTTAGTGCTCTCAACCTCTGTAAAACCATGTGACTTATAATTTTTAATTTGAAATAATTCCTTCTCAAAATGCCAGGATGTCAACAAAACTCTTGTCTTCTAATGATGACAAACATTTGGTTCTTGTTCATGGCTGAGAAGGTTGAATGCACTTCTACAAAAGACATTACAAAAATATGAACTTTGGGCATTTTATTTACAATTTTGATTTAGTTGTGTAACATCTAATTGGAAAAGTAAGATATAAAAATTAAACAAATGCTTTTTAGTTAAAGGCATTCTTGCTACTTATATAGTCATCCGCAGACAGATCTGTTTCACTCTCACAACTCATCAGTACTTCCAGCCAGGATTGAAACCCGACTAAACTGACATCAGTTGACAATTCTACCTCTGAGCTGTGGGTGCTTGGTAGAGGAAGGCAGACTTTAGTGTGTGATATACAATGTATACACATGCCAGTAGCTGAGAGTGTTCAAGTTCATTACTGAATGAATGATATCATATTGACATGATCTGAAGATTGAGGCATGAAACTGACAGTCACCATATATTATTGATTCCTGTCTGTGGCTGTGCTATGTATTTATCCATATGTGTGTTTGTATCTGCATTTTACTTATCTATGTATCTATTGGGTTGTTATAAAAATAATGGCTGACTTGAGAAACAATTTTATTCTTGAAAAATTAACTGTAGAAATGTTGAAATATGAGATTTGATCATCTATGCACCACTGCCATAGATCCAGATTATTTATTCCTTGTTGATAAAAGTTATTGGTTGTGATGTAACAGAATCTTTGAAAGCTGATTCCATCTCTGGTTTTGACCTAAAAGTTTTACCATTTAAAAATGTGCTAAAATAAAATAGAAAATGATAATCAGTGGGTGTAAGATCAAGAGGATGTGATAAACTCTTGTATCCCAAGTTGGTGAGTTTTTGCAATGTCATTCTTGATTGTGTATTATCGTGGAGCAGAATTGGAGCACATCGTTTTTTGTTCTGCATGAATTTTAGCTGCAATAAACTTTGCTCTGCATGAATTTTAGCTGCAATAAAGCTTTGCATTAATGCTCTTGATTGGTCTCCAGAAAGTAGTAGTGGAGAACACCAATTGCAAACCACCAGAAAGTCACCATAATCTTTTGCTGATGCAACTTTGGCTTTGGGAAATGTTTGGGGGACTCATCATGATCAAGCCATTGAATTGTTTACGGCTATCATAAAGGATCCACTTTTCATCACAAGTCGCTATTTAGTCAAAGGTGATTATTGGTGCGAATGCAGAAAGAGTATTGAGAATACTTCAAAATGCCTAAGTTTTTGATTTTCATTGAGATCATGAAGAACCCATTTATCGAGCTTTTTTCACCTTGCCAATACTCTTCAAATGATTCGAGACTTTTGCAGTGCTGACACCAAGGGTCTGTGACATTTCTCTGACACTTTGACAATGGGTTTTGCTCAACAACTGCTTGTAATTGTTCGTTGTCAAGATTGCATAACTGTCCTCTACCTTCTTCATCTTCAAGTCTCATCAGTAAGGGATTTCTAGAACCACTTTTGTACTGCCCGTTTCCTTGTAAACTCATCTCTCCATGCTCTAGTATTGGCAAAAGTTTAGAAGGCACTGTGCCCAAGTTTAAACTCGTGCAAGAAAAGTAAATGAAGATCATGTTTTGTCATGTTCATAATTAAGGGATTCTATGCTTCAAGAATATTTCTGTCTGAGAATAAGTTAAAAATTATTAAAGAGCAGACATTAATATGTATACCAAAATTGACCTAATATATACCGTGAATACTACGTTAAAATGGCTTTTCAAAATACAACACTTCCAGCGGCCATTATTTTTGTAACAACCTAATATATACCGTGAATACTATGTTCAAATGGCTTTTCAAAATACAACGCTTCGAGCGGCCATTATTTTTGTAACAACCTAATATGTTCAAATGGCTTTTCAAAATACAGCACTTCAAGCTGCCATTATTTTTGTAACAATCTAATATGACTTTTTTTTTAAAAATATTACCAGGTAAAATATCAGTCATGGTGGGCACAATAAGGATTTGTGTTTTCGGGGGCCCCTCAAGCAATTTTCTCAGTTGTTGAACTGTATTAATGTTGTATGTACTTAAAATGAAGATTAGAACTAAACTCTCAAATTTCTAATTGAGAAAGAAAAAAGGTTTAAGTCTGGAAGCCTTGGTCTGCAGTGAAGTCAGAATTCCTTGAAAGAACTTAAATCTGCCATCCACGTAATAGCAAGATGTAACAAAAGATCAGTGTGCTAGTGAAATAGATCCAAGCAGATATTTTTGGCTTTTGAGCCCCTTTTAATTATCATCATGTCTATTCAGTCAAGTTCCATACGTGATACACTCTTGGGCAATCATGTTTTTAAAGAGACATGACTGACTGGGCATAAAATTTTCCCTGCAGTAGATCACCATTACTTTTTATGTTAGGTTGCCAACCAAGGCTATAGAACATAATCTGTCCTTCTATTTGCTGAAGGGAGAAGAAATTGGATTATATTATATTTATTAGTAATTAGTGGGGGGGTCAGTTTATCACTTCATAACAATAGAAAACTGACCCCACAGTTTATGCCCAGCAGAAGCTTTACTAATGTTTTCAACTATTATATTTAGTCAGTCAGTTAAGTACCATATATGATAAATACTTTGGCAATCATGTCTCAAAAAAGACATGACTGACTGGGCAGAAGATTTTCCTCACTGTAGGTTGCTGTTACTTTCTGTGGTAGACTGGTTGCCAACTAAGACTATAGAACCCAATCTGTCCTGTTATTTAACCCATGACTGGAGGAAAGATTAATACCTTTCCCAAGGGTATTTTTGTGTAAGTGAATGAATGGAATTCAACTTGAATTCAAACTCCATTTTCTGATTTCTCGTTCCGAGTCAATATCTGCTGCACCACAGCGCACATCACTTAGGTAATGTTCCCAAATATCTGATTGCAAGCACACTGTGTAGTAAAACTGTTATTTTGACATGTCATCAGAAAAACATCTTATTTAGTAATTTATTGTAAGTTAAAAAAAAAAAAAGAAAAAAAAAACCATGGCAGAAGCCATGGTTGACCAAGTAGAATATAAACCCGCATGGAGCGGTATGCTCTCTCTTTTTTATTTACAGAATTTGGAGCTTAAAGTGCAACCCCCTCCCCCCCTCGAGAACAAAAACCTCTTTTATAAAAATAACCTGTCTAAATATAGGGGGTGGGGGGTGAAAACTTTTAATAATATATGCATATTATTTGGAATGTCTTTTTTGAATTGGACAATACTGGAAATAAGGAAATGACATTCTGACATATGGTGGAACAGGTTCATTTGATAAAACAAGGTTGAGGACCACTGATGTAAACAATGCCCCTCCCCATATATCTGTGAAACATTCTAAAACTTAAAGAAGTGAATATGTTAACATAAAAGTATCTTAAAATTTACTTAGGATGATCTAAACTTATTTATAAATGGAACTTTCTCTGTGTGTGTCTGTGTGTCCGTTACCTATAGACTCTGAAATGACTGAACTGATTTTCTTGAAAATTTACAGTTGTACTATAAGCATCTGTGAGTGTTCTTAGCTAGGTTTTGTGTCGAGGTACCCTCGATAAATATCGAAAATTGATAATCGAAAAAATCGGGTTATAGAAGGAGTGGTCCGATTTTAATCAATTTTGATACGCTCATAGACAAAGACGTAAGAAACAATATTCAGAAGTTTCAAGGTTTCAGTTCTTACAATAGTGCAGAAAATCTATTATATATATATATATATATATATATATATCCAAGTGAGTATAGAATGAGGAGAGAAAAAAGAAAAATTTTTTCCGTCCAAAAACATTAATTTAAAACAGTGCTCGATATATGATGTATAGAGCTGTGAATATTTATTATAAATTATGTTTTTGAACATGTCCATAATTTCTTCTATATATATGTCCTCTTCTCTACAATCATATGGCTGTTTCAGTGTTTGGACTCAAACACTTCATCGGGAGAAATAAAGGTTTGGACTCATTCTCTGTTTATATTTGGTTCGTTGTTGTCATGGGGGTTGGTTGGGGTTATTGGTAATTAAGTGAATGTGTCTCTCGTTTTGACCGTTAGACTTTTGAAGAATCTGGTGTGTAAGTGTGAAATTGTTGATTAATGGCATTATCTGTTGGAATGTACGTTTTATCGGTCGGGTATATCTTTTGGTTAGAATTTCTAAGAGGGTGGCATGTTGAGTGATCATTTTTATGGTTGGCTATCGTTTAATTGATTGATGTCTGCTGTTAGTGGACCTAATTCATGTATTTACTTTGATCCTGTGTCTAGGTTTTTACTTTGGGATTTCTTAGATAGACGTGATAGGGGTGGGGTGTTTTTTCTTTCCAATTTTGATTTTTTTTTTTTTTTTTTTTTTTTTTTTTTTTTTTCTTTCTTTCGGTATGGAATATTTTTATTTTATAGGTTTTTTTTTTTTTTTTTTAAAAAAAAATATATTTTTATTTTATATTCAAATTTGGAGTATTATTGTATTTAGGGAAAGTTATTTCAAGAAATCTAAATTTGTATTTTTTTAGGAAGTAAATGTAAATTAGCATTTTATCAGTTTTTTTGTATAAAGTTGTATGTTTAATCTTTTTTCTATAAATTATCATTTGGAATCCTATTTATTTCTTTTAATTTTTTTATATATTTTATTTATTTAGATATTTTTGGGGGCATTAGATCTTACTTTAAGGATTTATTACATCGATTTTTTTTTTCTTTTCTATAGCATTTTTTCTTTTATAATAATAAAAATATCTATTCAAATTTCCAGTACTTTTTAGTGTGATTGTAGGGTTAGATCTTATGTGTGCTTACAGTTTATTTTTGTGTATGATATAATTATTCTGAAGTAGTATATTTAATCTTGATTTTGAATATATGAATTTTGATTCTTTTTCAATATATATATATATATATATATATATATATATAAGGCAAGATGCTTGTGTGTGTGTCTGTTTATCTGTTTGTATGTCCTTTATACAAATCCACAATTTTTATCTGATTCTCACCAAACTTCACACAAATATTCTTTAGGCTGAGTCTGAGCTCCAGGACCATGGATTAGTTTTAAAGCTTTCATTACACCCGAGCAACACTGGGCTTTACTGCTAGTTGTAACATAACAGCTTTTCCACATGTCCTTATATACTTCACTTCTTACATCTTGCTACTTGTATAACAATCTCCTTCAGTAACACTCTAGCTTGACTTGTTCTTAGGCCTTGTATTAGATGAACTTAAGATTTTTAAAAAAAAAATGTAATCCTCTTGGTAATTTAGTCTATTTTTTCCCCAATAAAAACCCTTCCTTAAATCTCACTTGCCTTTCAATTTCAAGGTTGTGAATTATAGGAATGTCTGTTTTGTTGTTGGGTTGATCATCAGGCTTTTAAGATAGAATTAAATCTGTGTTAGAACAGTTCTTTAAGCATCCATGTGGAATTGAAATGGATGAAATGTCAACCAAGATGCAAATTAGTAACTGTGCCATTCATTGTGTGAGAAAATGTATAACAAAGTTGATGTCCTGGGTATGACAGTGGTAAACTGCATCCAGCAGCAAGGCTGTGATTGGGAGGCTGTGAGGAGCATGAAACCACCTCTTAATTGCTGTTGTTCTCAGATCCACTCTGACCTGGAGTGGTAGCACCTGTTAGGGTCTCAGCTATGGGCAAATAGCTGACCTCTCCCCAAAACTGACCACTTAAAAATCTTTAAAAAGAAATTATTTTTTACAGATAGATTTTAAACTCCTCCCACTTAAGGTTACCAATACTACAATCTAAAAGGTTATGGAAACAAAAAGCTACATTCCAAACATTTTATTTAGAAATTTACATTTTTATAAAATGAGGCGATTTACACATGATCAAAATTAAGACCAGAGACAAAAATTCTACGAAATTGTACAAAAAGTGTATGAAAATATTTAACAACCAAATTTAATAATGAAGACTAGCTCCACTGCTTTTGATGACTTCAAAAATTCTGTCGGGCATGCTAGAAATAAGCGTTTCCATTAAGGTGCGGGGGATGTTGGTCCAGCTTCTGAAGATGGCTTCACAAAGTTCATTTTTTGTTGAATATTGTTTGCCATTTCGATAAACATCTCTTGTCATCCATCCCCAAACATTTTCAATTGGGTTCAAGTTCGGTGAGCATGCAGGATGTCCCAAGAGATGGACCCCATTTTCTTTTAGAAAGGTCAAGGTCTGTCTTGCAGCATGGATTGCAGCATTATCCTGTTGGAATAACCATCCATCCCCACACAAACGATGACCCTCCGTCATCAAAGATGCTTTTTGTAGCATGTTAACACAACCAGCCGCTCTCTGACGACCCTGCATCACCTGGAGCTCCATCGTCCCTCTGTAAGAAAAGGCACCCCATACCATTAGGGACCCTCCACCACTATGACGTGCTGAGAAAATTTCAGGAGGCATGTTTTCGTTATACCAATATCGTTGGAAGGCATCAGGACCACTGAGATTGGATTTTTTCTCATCAAAAAACAGAACTTTCTTCCACTTCTCAACGTACCATGTTTGGTATTCACGACCAAACTTTAAGCGGTCCAACTTGTGATGTGGAAGCAGTCGAGAAATTTGTTTACGCTTTTTATTTACCATGCCTTTTTGTCTTAAGTGTCATCTGATGGTTACAGGACTGCAATCAGCATCTGTGACTGCCTTTATTTGACTAGATGTAAGTCCCCTGTCTTTCATAACGACCCATCTTATTCTCCTACTCAATGCAGGAGAAATTTTTGGGAGCCTACCAGAGGATTTTACTTTTCCATAATTCTCACTGTTCTTTAGAAAGTCGCAAATCTTGCTTATGGAATTCTAGAATTCGAGAACGCTCAACTTTTGTAAGTTTGCTTGCTTTAGGCATGGTAACGCCTTTACGCAGTGATTGCTAATCTCTAACTGAACTAAAAACATTGGAATTACCATAGATCTAACAATTTATACCCCTGGTCTTATAATTTTGATCATGTGTAAATCGCCTCATTTTATAAAAATGTAAATTTCTAAATAAAATGTTTGGAATGTAGCTTTTTGTTTCCATAACCTTTTAGATTGTAGTATTGGTAACCTTAAGTGGGAGGAGTTTAAAATCTATCTGTAAAAAATAATTTCTTTTTAAAGATTTTTAAGTGGTCTTAAATTTTTGAACGGGAGTGTATATAGAAAAATATACATTTTTGAAGGAAAAATATTACCAGCAATACATTTTTTTGAATACAAAACTAGTAGTAGCTTTCTAAAATAATAAAAAAAAAATTCATCAAAGTCTGATTAAATCAACCTTCTCACTATAACCGAACATTAAAAAAATACCTTAAAGCCCCACCTTTTTGGCATTAAATAACCCACAGAGGTTGATATGCCATTAAACAAAACTCAAAGTTGATAAAAAATGACATTTAAAACCAGCATAAAATTACATACCATCCCCTTCCATAAGAACTAAAATTCATAGGCCTGCTGTCTTATACTTCCTTCTATGCTTCAATATAATCTGAGTAATGATGGATTTTCTCATCTCGGCTAACAGCTTTACTGTTTCCTGTTTTTATTAAATCTGTTATTTCTGTTTTGTTTGCTGTTAAGGTCTTAAAAATGAACATAGAAATATGAAATCAGGTAAAAAAAAAAAAGGGAAAAAAATTTTAACATCTATTTTCATATTTATTTCATCTTATATTTTTTTTTATTTTGATTTTCATTATGATCTTAAAACTGTTAGAAATATGAGATCGGGTAAAAAAAAAATAAATGTTTAGAATTATATTTGTAATGATGGTGGTATTTCTGTTTTGTTTGCTATTAAGGTCTTAAAAATGAATATAGAAATATGAAATCAGGTAAAAAAAAAAGGAAACAAATTTAAATATCTATTTTTATATTTCATCTTATATTTTTATTTTGATTTTCATTATGATCTTAAAAAACTGTGTTAGAAATATGAGATCGGGTAAAAAAAAAATAAATGTTTAGAATTATATTAGTAATAACTATCTTTTATTTTTATTTATTGTTTGGTACTTTTTATCTTTACTTTTATTTAGTCTATACTTTTTTTTATATTATTTTGATTGCTGTTAAGATATTTAAAAAAATGCATGCAAGAAATAAGAGATCAGGTAAAAAAAATGGTAAAAAAAAAAAAAAGTAATCAGCAGAACCACTTCTCCAGAAGATCCATTTACCATTATTTGTAAAGAATGTGTCATGTGGCTCTTGTGAATTGTGTATTTTCATGCTTGTGATGAAGAAAACGCTGTCATAGCCTGCAGATATTTGTGGAATAATGTTGCCACTCATTGCATATCATTGCCTCTTGAAACAGCTGTTGCCGTCAATGAAGGGTTAATACTGACCTCTGTAGTTATTCGAGTTGAGAAGTCAAATACGAAAAGGAATAGAATAAAAGCAATTTCTTTTTCTTTTACTGTCTCTCCCCGTTTTCTCTTTTGCCCTCTCTTTTCTCTCTCAAGCAAGCAAAAGAACAGCTGTGATTGTATCAGTTAACATCATCTGCAATTGATTGAATCAGGGAAACCGTGTTCAAAAACCACCTGAAGCATTTGGTTAATAATGTTCTTCATGCAAAGGCATGAATCTGTTTCTCTTTGCAGTCTGTTCTATTGTTGCTGTGTCAATATACTTGTCAATGTCGTTATTGTTGAAGTAGAAGAGAGAATGAATAAGCAGGGGGCAAATATATTCTTCTTTAATTACTACCTTGAATTTTGTTATTTGTTAAACTGTTAAGTTATTCATTTTTTATTAGCATTTCTTACATTTTTCTATTTTACATTTTTTGCTTTTATACCAAATAGTAATAAAAAAAGTAAATGTAAAAATTAGTCCAAACTAAACCTCATTAACAGGCTAAAAAATTTAAGACACAAAAAAAAATTAACAGGAAAAAAAAAAAATGAAAATTAATCTCCAATGATTACCTGTTGTCAGCCTTGGTTGGTAAGTTCAGTTTGTCAGTGGATATATGGTGGATAATAAGGTGATGCTCTCTATTGCAAAGTTAAGAAATATATAAAAAAATAAATATCATTTTTGTATGCTACATTTTTATGCTGTGTTCCTCAGGGCAAAAGCAATCATTGCCTAGTTAATCATGAATCGAAAGTGACATGATCAACCAAGCATGTATCACGTATTACACTTAACTGACTAATGTTAATATGGGTTAAATATCAGGACAGATTGGGTTCTATAGCCTTGGTTGGCAACCAGTCTACTGCAGAAAGTAATGGCAACCTACTGCAGGAAAATTTTCTGCTAGTCAATCATGGATCGAAAGTAACTTTGCCTGATGAGACCAGCATGGTAAGTAAGTGGTGTGTGTTTTGTTCTTTGACATATTGTTGACTCTGCTTATTCAGTTTATTTGTTTTGATTTTTGCATTGAGAACTTTTTCGATCTATCATCTGCTGGTCCATCCAGCAACTATCTTACTTTTGTGTGTGTGTGTGTGTGTCACGCCTTGTGATAGCAGGCTTACTTGTCCCAGTGGTCTCAAGTATGAAGATATCTGGAGTTTAGGCTCCTGTAAATGGTGGTAAGGGCAAGGGCCAACCTGAATGTGACCAACCCCTGAAGGCCCTACCGGTAGAATAGGCAAAGATCTATATATACTATCTTAATGCCCAAATCATCATACTCACCCACGTCTATTGAAAAGGTGAAGAGGCTCATCCCTCGTTCCCTGTTTAGGATGTGGTTTTCGGCTTTCTCTTTTTCCAGTCTTTTCACTCTTACGTAGCCCCCTGCACATCAGTGGCATTACTGCCTTGCTCGGGGTGATATGATTAAAAAAAAAAACAAAAAAAACACACAGAAGAGATCAGTACCAATTGGGCTAGCATAACCAAGGTTGACAGACCAAATATCCAACAGCCCAATGCAACCAGGTTTGGCAAATCTCACCTGTCTCTAATCCCTTTTGAACTGTGAAGGTGTTTCTGGCCAAGTATGTGGGCTTCTATTTTTTCACAAAGACAAATTCAGTCTTTGTGAAATCACTTCTGTTTGTTTTTACTTTGAAGATACTGCCTGATTCTACTACACGACATTAGCTCAGTAGATATGCAAGTTGGTTAAGTATTGCAGTTTGCCTCTTGGTCTATATAATCTTGTTCTGCAGAATAAAAAATCATTCATCACTAAATAAATGGCTCAGTGGAAATGTTTATGCAATAGATTTAATATTCAGCTATTTATTTCATTTATTTTAATTACTGAGCATCAATAACTTCCTTACTCCTTAATGTAGTGTTTCCCAAATGGTGTGGCATGCCTCATAGGTGTTGTGGAAGAGGATAACAGGTGAGGCAGAATGATTGAAAGACAAAGATTTAGAAACAATTTTAAAAAATCCATATGCTAAAAATATTATGATTACTTGTAAATGCATGCATGAGTTTCAGTATAAATAGTTATCAATAATTATTGACTGATTTTTATCATTGTGATATTTTTGTATTATATCAGGTATTAAGAATATAGTAACTGGGGTCTGCAAATTGGAGGAGAGAGTTATCAATGATAATGTTCTGACTTTGAATCCCCGGGTACCTTCCTTTAACCCTCTCTTTGTTTTTTTATTTTGAAATGTACTTTTTTTTTATAAGATTTAGTAAGATGTAAGTAAATTTTCATTTGAAAAATGCATTTCAGAAAAAAAAGTTTGGAAAATAAAAAGAACAAATTATTCCTCACATATTTTGATTAACAGTGTTACTTAAAAATGATTACTTTGCTACTAAATGTAAAAAAGTTTCAGTTGGGAATAAGTGACAGATGGTTTGTAAGAACTTTCTTTTAATTAAATGATGCCTTAAAACAATTACTTGGTTATTTATATGAAGTCGTGCTTCAGTGGATATTGGCTTGAAAAGACAAATGGAAGAGCTGAGTTTGAATTCCATGCATTTGCTTATGTGTAAATACTCTCTATATATAAAAAAAAAAAAGTGGCAGTTTTATATATATATATATATATATATATATAACTACCACTTTTTTTCTTTTTTTTTTTTTTTTACAGAAAAAGGCGGTCTTTTCAATATTGAAGCTAAGTGACCATGTGCTCACAGATAATTTTGTAAACCTCTCTCAATCTTGCATAGCTTTTTACATCTGTATTCAGCATTTCAGAACGTTTCTTTTAATAAATTCTAATTTAAAAATAATGTAGCTAAAGACCCCTAATTCAAAAGTAAGTCGCACATGTCTATAAAAAGTCACAGTTGATTATTTATTCTTAATTTGTTTAAATAATGCACTGAGTATTGTTTTCCTCACATGGCAATAATTGTAAGTAAAATGTTATTTAAATAAGTAACCAAGTAATCGCTTTAACTTTTGAATATCAGTGCTTGAAAAAAATCAGTCAGTAATTTAAGTTTCTTGTATCAGCTTTAAAAATAGTGTAAGACAAATTAAAAAATAACTTGAAATTTAAAAAATAGTTCACATGTGTTTTTATCTTTTTCTTTTTTTTAAATAATAATCATTTCACCCCAAGCAAGGCTGAAATGCCATGGGTGTGCAGGGAGTTACAGTGAAAAAATAAAAAAGGTATAAGAGGAACCTTCACTCATTTTCAGTAACTAACTTTTAAATTGAATTTTTAAAAATAAGTTTTCTTGAAACTTTTCTTTTAGTTTTAACTAAAAGCCAAATGATTAAATTTACTATTTCCAGTAAGCAAAATACTCTGGCGCATTTTAAACAAAAATTATATTGATTGAAATCCAAAATTTTGATGTTTTTAATTTTGAGATTTTTCGGCCATTTTTGAACAATCAACAAATTTGTTAACAAAAGTTATTTTTTGATTTTAAAATTGTTGCAAAAATAAAATATACATCTGTGGCACATTATTTTTAGAAAATTAGCAAATTTAATGTTAATTCTGATTACACAAGTTTTACTTATTTATAACCTGAAATTTAGAATAAAACTATTTCTTAAACACAGTTGAACTTTCTAACTTTTCCACCATATTTGAAATGTGTTGACAGCTTGATAGATGCGAGATAAGTGTATGGTGATCACAAGAGACATAATTGTACAAATTTTTTTCTTGTAGAAGAAAGAAACCCTGAATCATGACCTTTTTAATGTACATCTAAAAATTACAATACAAAAAAAAAAAAACTAGGAAAAAATGTTTTTGAATTTGAATCCCAAGAGCTTCTAAAATGTGTGTGTTTAAAATAAAGAATCCTGACAGTTCTTAAGAAATTTGACAAATAGAAAATATTTCAGATAAACAAGATTGGATTACGCATTTGGCTTTCAAGGCTTCATCAAATCCAAAAACAAAAGGCATGTGTGTGCTTAAATAATGAATCATAGTTCTTTTTCTCTCGTGCAGCATTTCTACTTATTAAAGAAAGAGAATGAATCACTTTTAAAAACATCTGTTAATATTTTGTATGTTTTAGTACCTGTCAAAAGTTAATATATTTTCCTTTTATATTATTATTATTATTATTATTATTATTATTATTATTAAAGGTAAATTATTTCATTTTCAAAATGGTATAACTAAGAAATTCATGTACAATTTCTGAAATTAAGAAAATGAAAGTCAGATTTGTTTTTAGGTCTGTCAATGTGTTTTTCGTGTAAATTTTCATCTGAGAGAAAAAGTATATTGATTAACTATTTAAGCATGAATACAAATAGACACACATTACTTTCTTTCAGTTTTTGATCTGATGAACCCTTAAAAGGCAAAATCAAATCTAGTTTCACTCTTTGTGTGTTTTAATTTAAATTTTTTTATAATCATTTCACCCAAAACAAGGCAAGACTACCACTGGTGTGCAAAGGGTTACAGTGAGAGAAAAAACAAGCTACAGAGGATGTCAAAGAAGGGGTAAAAGATGGATGGAAATCAAGATAGAAGATGGCAATTGATGTTGTATTTAAACTTTGAGATTGTAGATGTCAGGGAAAAAAGTAAACAGTAGGGAGTTGCACAAACGGGAAGTGTGAGGAAAGAAATTGTTAGAGTAGAAGAGGCACTTACATTTAACAATTTTGACAGTAAAAGGGTGGGACTTAGTTGCCAATTTAGTAGTGCATGTGGTCAGGGAACCAGGGAAAAAAAAGCTCATTAGAGCAGTTGCTATGAAAATGCTTAAAGAAAAGACAAGATTGCCACATCATTTTGATGAAAAAGTGACTGAAGTCGAGATGCCAAGTCAGGATCAGCTACATTGCAGTCTCTCCTTTGGAGAACTCAAATGAAAAGCTGGAGCATCCAACCAGATATGGCTACAGTATTCAATGCATGGATGAATGGTAGATTTATTCTGATAAGAAACACTTCCTGACCTGGCACAGTGACCCAAACTTCCTAGCAGTAAATCCAGCTATGGATTTGATTTCATCATTCCATTCGAGATGATTTAAGAGAGTAAGGCCAGAGAAGGTAAAGTATATTGGTCTTTAGGAGATTAGTCATCCATTCTGATGGTAGTCAGGAAAGTTTCTCTATGGTAATTAAAGGAGAACAGTTTAGTTTTGGAGGCATTTAAAATTTTCTGCATTTGTTGTTCATTAATGTTTCTGTGTGTGCATGTATTTTTTAATTTTTGCATTTTATATATATATATATATACACACACACACACACACACACACATATATATCAGTCAGTTAAGTGCCATACGTGATACACGCTTGGGCGATCATGTCTCGAAAGAGACATGACTGACTTGGCAGAAGATTATCCCGCAGTAGGTTACCATTACTTTCTGCGGTAGACTGGTTGCCAGCCAAGGCTATAGAACCCAATCTGTCCTGTTATTTAACCCATAACTGGAAGGAATAGATGGATTAATAGCTTTCCCAAGGGTATTTGCGCGTAACTGAATGCAATGAATTCAACTGGAATTTGAACTTGGCTCCCCGATTTCTCGTTCCGAGCCAATATCCACTGCACCACAACAATATCAAAATTTTTAACTATAGAAAAGGTTTTTTTTAAAAATTTTTTTGTACTCATCTCCATGTAAATTTCTTTTTTTTTTTTCTTTTTTTAATCATTTCACCTCCAGCAATGTGTTACCGCCACTGATGCACAGGGGCTACATAAGAGAGTAAAAAGTTTCGGCAGGGGGAGAGGGAAGAAAAAGATGGACCAGTTACAGGGTGTGTCAGAAAGGACAAGAGAAGGATGGGAATACAGATGTGAAGACAGTTGGGAAGATATAAAGGAAAAGAACAAGATATACAGGGTGATGCAGAAAGGACTGGAGTAAAGTGAGTAAGAAATGGGAATAGACATTGTATTTAAATTCCTGGAGGTTGTAGTATGAGAAAAGAAGCTGCTGGAGTAGAGTTGTCGGCTGCATTTGGCTGATTTAACTGTAAAAGGATGGGACCTAATTGCCAAGTTTAAATCCCCCTTCTCCTCAATATTTTCAGCTAGTGGATAAATGGATAGGAATTTTGTACTAATAAAATATTCAACTTTGATGGCATGAATAAGTCAATCATATATATATATATATATATATATATGATTGAGGGGGTCAGGTTTCAATCCTGGATAAAAAAGCAATTGGAGTCTAACCGTACTGATGAGCTGTGATATGGTGAAACAGATCTGTCTGCGGATGACTCTCTCTCTCTCTCTCTCTCTCTATATATATATATATATATATATATATATATATAATTTATTTATTTTTTTTTTTTTGAAGAAAAGGTCCATAAAAAAAAAAACTCATGATGATAGAAACAAGTTGATATTTTAAATAGCATAAAACATTTCTCATGTCTATCAACATCAAAACCCTCTTTGTTTAAATTAGCTACAAATATAAAAAAAAAAAATTTAAATGATTTTCTTACTGTTCAATAGGTTCCTAAACTTTACAGGTAATTTAAAGCAATGTTTGCCTGTAAAAGCAATACATCACTTCTCTTTGTCCTTTGAGCATTCTTTTGTGCTTAGCTTCTAAAGAGTCTCATGTAATTAACTTGTTGCTTTTGAATATTGCATTTATTTCCTTGGGATAATGACAGTTCTATGATTCTTGCTTCATTCAATGCTAAGCCTTCAACCCCACCTTTTCCCACCTTTTGATTACTTTGTAAATTTCACTTAAAACAGCCACTTACTTGTATTCATATTTGACTCCCCCCTCTCCTCAACTTGGTTCATTTTTTTTTTTTTTTTTTTTTTTTACTCTACCTGATTTCCCAGAAATAGACAGTATTCTTAATACAAGAAAGCTCTTTATGATGTTCAAATAATTATTGACATATCTTGGAGACCCTCCTCAGTTAAAAAGGTTTGAAATATCAAGAATTAGCTAAAACAATATCATAGCTACAGGAATAGTGTGTACCAAATACAAGCACTGACAAGATTAATTTTTTTTTTCTTTTCTTTTTTTTTTAATTTTCCTCTCCTGTCACGTGGAATGACAATCTTATTTTCTCAAACATTTCCCAGCACTATTAACATAATGAGCAAGTTCGTTAAGCTTCTATAAAGATTCCTGGCACAATGTTTATTTATACCAACATGCTTGTTTTGTAAATTGAAGCCTTCCCACCAGCATGCCCCTCCTTATTGGCGCTTGTATCTGATGCGTGAGATGTATATGAGACAGCGCTTACCATTTCTACTCCAGACAACACTTAAGTTCGCATTTGCTATGAAAGAGTATGGTTTGGGGCTATAACTATTTTAGAAAGTCAGATGAACAAGGATGTTTTGTTGTTCGTAGATTATTGATCATCTTATTGGCAATGATAGTGGTGACAAAGTGAAGAAACACTGCTCCATATGGAATCTGTTCCTCTTGGTAGTGGAGAGGGGTGAATAAAATAAAAAGCTGCAACATTCTTCTGTCAGTAATTCATATTTTGATTCATGGCCATTGACAATCCTTTCATTACACAAACATATTGGTCTATTATTGCACACTGATATGTGTCACTCTGTGTGCGTGTATATATATATATATATATATATATATATATATATTTATATAGAGTAATATTAATTGTAGTAATAATACCAATAGCAACAGAAATAATTTCTAAGTCTTTAGCCAATTTTCCCTGACGAGCAGTTCAGTGAAACCATGGTAGGTTATTGGCTTACTCTTAAATTTTTGGTTTTATATATATATATATATATATATATATATATATATATATATATGTGGTGCAGATATAGAAAAATCCAAAGGAGTATCCTGTACATAAAGTGGTAGGATAACTCTCTAGGAGAGCTCTAAATATATATGTATATAAATACATATAGAGCAAATATATGTAAAAATGAAGACACATGTTATTCCATGGTTAAGCAGAAGTATAGGCCTATTTCAGGCGAACCTTCATCAGCTTCCGTCTTTATTGTACAAAAGAATTTACACAAATGAAATTTCCCCAAAAAACCCCCACAAAAACAGAAATAAAAATAAAGATCACTCTCTTAAAAGTGAAAAATTAAAGGTTATTTAAAAAAATTTATATATCATATATATATATATATATATATATATATATATATATATATATATATATATATATGTATGTATGAGAGAGAAGAGGGAGTTTAGTTACTAAGTTAAAAGGTTAGTACCATGTGGCTAAGCCAAATTTGTACATATGAATTTGTAGATAGGTAGAGGGAGCTTTTCTTGAGTTTTTTTTTTCATTTTTTTTTTTTTTATGTTAGCCCATTTTTAATGGGCATGTTATAGTGATTTAATATCCAAACTTGCCTTAGATATGTTAGTCATATTAATATTTGTAATTTTATGGAGTAAGTCACTTGAGTGCCTGATATGTGTAGTGCTAATGGTGCCTAGGAATGATGTAATTATTTTAGTGATAACTCTAGCTAATTTATGGAGAGCACTGTTAGTACCGGATATAATTGGTATAGTGATATTCTAGTAATTTAGCCCAAGATTTCGTTTTATTTTTTAATAGTTTTGTTTTTTCATGGGTTGTTCTATCAGTGTTGTTCTCGCTTGCTTATTTCTAGAGTTCTTAGAATCCATTTCTTTCAAATATATTATACCTAAAAATTCTTAAAATATATAGATGACATCCTATTATTTTTACCCCCCTGATACTAATGTATTAAACTTAGTAACAGTAACTAAACTCAGTAAGTTTGAACCCACCATTCAATTATATATATATATATATATATATATATACACACACACACTATAGTCATCTGCAGACAGACCTGTTTCGCTGTATTACAGCTCATCAGTACAGCTTAGACTCTGGTCGCTTCCTAACCCAGGATTGAAACCCAACCAAATTGGTGTCAGTCGGCGATTCTACCCCAAGGCCACGAGCAGAAGAAGGCAGGCTTTTTAGCACGTATAAACACGCCCAATAGCTAGAGTGCTCCAATTCATTATCAAATGAGCGGTGCGTAAATGCCGGAGTAGCTACTGTTTACAAAGTCTCCCACTCTTCCAGAGTGCTCAATCAGGGTGTGAGAGCGTATATATATATATATATATATATATATATTTATTTTTATAATATCACCCCAAGCAAGGCATTTTACTGCCACTGTTTTGCAGGGGGTTACATAGGAGGAAAGTTAGAAGAAAGTGACAAGTTATAGAGGGTGTCAGGAAGTGGGTAAGAGAAGGATCAGAATACTGATGAGTGGAGTGGACACAGAAGAGAGCATGAGAGAGGATGCAGGTTAGTTAGGCAGGAAATGACTATTGACTTTACATTTACATTTTTGGAGAATGTAGCTGTCGGGAAAGCAAGGAAGTGCGAGAAAAGAAGCTGCTGGAGTAGAATTTGCATTTACAATTTATTGGTTTCTCTGTCAGAGGTTGGGATCTAGTTGGTAATCTTGTGGCTTGAGTAAATTCATTGGAGCAGAAGTCGTGAAAGTATTTGTAGAAAAGACACAAAGAAGCCACATTGAAAAAAGAAAAAAAAAAAAAAATATATATATATATATATATATATATATATATATAGTAGGTATGGATGGAATAAAATTTTGTATCCAAAGAAACACTAATCTTTAAAAAAAAAAAAGAGTGTTCAATACAAAGTAGAGCACATAATATTTATTTACAAGGTAACCCAAAAAGTTCTGTCCGTTTTTTTTTTTTTTTTTTTTTTCAGTAAAAAAGAAAACGCTTCCCAGTATGTGTAACATATTTAGTCTTCGAAGTAATCACCATCGGCATCCAGCACGTTCTGCCAACATGTCTCCAGCTGTTCAATGCCCTTGCGGTAGAAGTGGGGGTTGACACAAAGAAGTCTGTGAGGGCTTTCTGCAAGTCTGCTTCATTGGTGAAGGATTTTCCACGGAGATGATTATCCAGGGATTGGGAGAGGTAGTAATCGGATGGCACAAGGTCAGGTGAATAAGGTGGATGCCACAGTCTTTCACTTCAGTTGCTGTATGGTATCCCTGACTACTTGCGTGACATGCGCCCTGGCATTGTCATGGAGGAAAAACACACCTTTGCGATTCACCAGTGCTTGCTCCTTCTGGCGCAATGCCTGTTGCACACGTTTCAATTGCTGTGAGTATAGGTCCCCAGTGACCGTTTGGCCAGTTGGTAGCAGTTCATAATGAACCACTGGACAACCTGTTCACCAGACACAAAGCATAACCTTCGTGGGTGCATAAGCGGTTTTGCAGTGTGGGGGACAGCATCCTAAGGAGACAACCAATGTCTGGAACGCTTTGAAGTTTCGTACAGAACCCATTTTCATTACTGGTAAGCACTCGATTGATTAAGGATGTGGTACGGTGGCGAGAAAGCAGCGATACGCAGACTGCCACTTGTTGTCCCTTGTGGACCTCCAACAGGGTTTGCGGAACCAACTGACTCAGTTTGTACATCTTACCTTGGCAGTGCAGGTGAAGTCTGTTTCATTAGAAACGTTGAACTGTCTTGCAAGTTCACCACACGCTTAGACTACTGTCCTCTTCAATGGCCACCCTCAGGACTCCATCAATCAAGACCTGTGGTCATCCACTGCGAGGCTTATCATGGGGAGACAAATCTTCCGACTTGAATTTTCAAAACCAATGCCTTGCAGTACATTCATCCATAGCACTATCTCCAAGCGCTTGACATATGCAACGACTTGAAGCAGCTGCTAAGCCCACTTTGAAGTCGTAAAGCAAACATCCTCAAATGAGATCTCTAGACACTTCCATCCTTCTCACAGCTGTCCAGCTTATAACTGATGGCCGAGTACAGTGCACATGTTTTTATTTTTTTTTATGTCTGATGTTCCTACTTCCAGCTATCTGAATTTGAAAACAATTGCTACACACACTTCATATATATTTCAACTTCATTCAATGACTAATCAAAAAAGTGAAAATAACTTTTTGGTTACCTTGTAAAACTTATAACATAAATGTTATATCACTACAATACTAGCTATTTTGTTTCAACACTACTAGTGTATTATCAAGTGACTTTTCAAGTTGAAGAGTTTTAAGTTTCAAGACTAGTTAAACCCCTTTAATCAGGGGCGCATTGTTACATAGACAGTGTAGACCAATCAAAATCAAGTAACTTCTAATTTGAAGAATAATAGAACACTCTAAAAACCATTTATTGGGCATTAATATTGATATTTAATTTAAATAGAGATCAGCATTATTGACTACTACATAATGTGGATAGTTTTTACACTTATGTGAGCATTGTTGTTTGTCATTTCAAATTAAAGTAAGAATCCTCTCTACATTAATTCTAAACACACTCTCTGCTTTTATATCAAGCACTTCATGACACACACACAAAAAAAACCTGCTTGCCTAAAATGCCTTTCTACCAGTAAACTACTGAATTTTACCACTGAGCATCATTATAGTTTAACACTATGGATCAGTTTGATGAAATAAATAGAAAATGTATATTAATCTATGGTTTTAATGCACATGATACATAACTGACCAATGAGAATTGACCCAAACAAAATACCAAAGTTTCTGTTTTTCTCACTATCTATCAAATCTTACAATCTCTGACAAATTTAATAAAAGTGAAATGTTAAATTGATATTTATTTTCTATTTGTTGTTTAGCTATTGTACGTGTGTGGTCACATGGCTGGGTGGTTAGAACATTGACTTTCTGGCTCTGACACTCAGATTTGAACTTCACTTGCGATTGGTTAGGGAGATTATGACTTGATGTTATTTGTCTGGGGGAGGTAATTCCGATGTGTGGCACTTCTGGAAAGTGCCTGGATACCTCAATACAGGTTTACTCAAACCATGTGAGTGAAATTGAGTAACTATTTGGATATTTGTGAAGTCCCAAGTCATTGTGACCGAGTGTTTGTGTGTGTAAAAAAAAAAAAAAAAACTTTATCAAGACTTTATCTCCCCCAGAAACTGTGACAAACCTCTACTCAGCATAATTAACAGTATAAACTACATGTGAGCTCTGTGGATGTTGAATAAGAACAAATGTGCTTGAGCAAGCACCTTCAGTAGGGGTTGACTAACCACCCTATCAAGGCAGGTTTGCTCAGAACAAGTAGCTGGCCATTCTGTATTTTTAGGCAGGTTAATATTGACTGGGTCACAGCAGAGAGAGGATATGATGTTCAAAGACACCACACCCCTAATGCTCCTTGGCTAAAACATCATTGATGTGTGCTAAAGAAGGGAAGATATTTCACAAAAATGGTGTAGAAAACAAAAGAAATGGTGGTTGTTTGACACCTTCTTTATCAGCCTATGGTTCACTGGAACGTCGGATATCTTAAATTTCTCTCTGGTTGTCCGAAATGTTCTGTACTGCAGGTGATCGATGAATTGGTTTTCTCAACTCCCGGCCTGTTCTGCTCGCACATTATTAGTTTGATTGCAGACAGCCCGAGATTGGCAGTCATTAGTCATTATCACTGCCTTAGGTTGGTCCAACTAAAGTGAAGACGTACAATAGTAAAAATGCTCTGAGAAGAATGAAGGTAAAAAATATATATATAACAATTTATTTTGAGTATAATCTAAACTTATTTATAAATGGAACTTTGTCTGTATCTGTGTGTGTGTCTGTTACCTATAGACTCCGAAACGGCTGAACCAATTTTCTTGAAAATTTACACAGTTGTACTATAAGTGTCTGCGAGTGTTCTTAGCTAGGTTTTTTGTCGATGTACCCACGATAAATATCAAATCGATAATCGAAAAAATCGGGTTATAGAAGGAGTGGTCTGATTTTAATCAAATTTGATACACTCATAGACAAAGAGATAAGAAACAATATTCAGAAGTTTCAAGGTTGCAGTTCTTACACTAGTGCAGAAAATCGATTTTTATATATATATATATAAGCTTTCATTACACCCGAGCAATGCCGGGCTATACTGCTAGTATACAATAATAGTGTTAGTAGTGTTTCACATGCAGAATTGTCAACCCAAATTGGATGTGCCATTTGGTTTAACTGATAAGGATTGGCTTGTGTGTGTGTGTATATATATATGTATATATATATATATATATATAAAGGAGTTTAGTTGATTTTAGTAATTTTTGTTAAGTCTGGCTCAAGGCTTAAACTTAAGCAGTTAGTCATGTGCAGGCTTAGGTGATCTTGCATCAAAATTTCTGTCAGTTTTCTTGACCCAATCTCTGATATCTCTCTCTCTCTCTCGTTTCACCAAAAACTGGTGTGGAGATTAAGGAATTAGTATTTTCCCCACCTATCGTCTTCACTTCCATTTGGTCTCGGAAAAAATATAATTTTCCAATCTTGGTGGTCTACCCTCTCTCGGGTAATGGTTTCAGGCAACATTCCTCCCACAACTTCTTCCTCTTAGTCTATATTTCTGAGATGAGGTAGTATTTACACTATTTGGTTCTCATCTCGGTTGCCATTTGTAGAACATTTCGGCTGTTGTACACTCTGGCCTTCTTCAGGTGCTAGGAATTTCAAGCCAAACCTTTTATTAGTTCAGTTCGAAATTCTTAGCACCTGAAGAAGTCTGGAGCATAGAATGGCCGAAACACCATCCAAATGGCAAACAAGATGAGGACAATAGTCTGAATAATGTAAATAGTGTTCTTCCTCTTTTCTCAGTGGGCCACCTGTGCCTATGACTTGATGTATGCAGGCAAGTCCTCCCACCTCATCTGTATCACTTTCTTTTTATATAGGAATCAACACTGCACAGTGACTTTCAGTTTGTGTCAATGCAATATTCAGACCAATGTATAGTATGTGTAACACATCACTCAATAAATCATGAGTTTAACTAATAAAACAACAAAAATTGACTTTATTCATTAATATAGTCTTCTTTTAGGGTGATAAACTAATTCCATCACTTCTCTAACAATTCGATGCCTTTTTTTGTGGAATGATTTGGCTTTGGCTTCAAAATACACTTCAGTTTCCGATATCACTTCTTCATTGGAGCCAACTGTCTCTGCGTGGAGCATTTTTTGAGGTCTGCAAACAGCCAGTGGTTGCTGGGAGCCAGATCTCGAAGTGCAATTCATGTAGTTTTGCTATCGTTGTGACCGACGTGACACTGCATTGTCGTGGTGAAATATCACTTTTTCTTCATTTGTGGCCATTTTTTGCAATTTCTATATAATATTCGCTGTTGATGGTTCTTCCTTTCTCAAGTTAATCAATGAACAAAATACCTTGTTCATTCTAAAATACAGAGGCCAAAACCTGCCTGCTGATGTTTGCATTTGTGGTCACTTTGGACTGCTTTCACCTGCTGCTGTCCACTTGACTTCAGAGTGAAGTGGTGGATCCATGTTTCATCTCTTGTCACATATTTATGCAAAATCTCCTTGTTGTGTTGGAACAGTTGTAAACAGCATTATGAATCGTTGATGCATTGTTGTTTTTGTTTGACTATGAGCAAATGCAGCACTCACTTTGAAAACGGCTTTCTCCTTGACAAATTTTCATGCAAAATGGTGAATACACAAGCTTTTGACACGTTCAACTCCTCTGCTATCTCACATAACTTCAATTTACGATTGGCCAAAATGAGTTTGTGGACTTTTTGGGTGTTTTCTGGGACAACTGCTGATTTGGGGTGACCTGAGTGTTCAGCATCATTTGTGTCTGTATGACTGTATTTAAAGTCAGCATACCACCTCTTAACCATTTTTTCCGACAAAGGAGAGTCCAAATAACACTTATCAAGCCATTGTTTTGCTTGAACAGTATTTTTTCCCCCCATCAGAAAGCAATACTTTATCAACACACGAAATTCAGATTTTTCCATTGTTTTGAAAATTTGCAACAGTAGCTTTACTTTAATAACTGTAATTTCTAAACTAATAATCCGATTGGGCCCAAATTTTGTTATGTGCCTTTTGAAGGTTGATACTTCATAAAAATCATAATTTTTTTTATTAGTGGCACCATATTTATGTCAGGCCCGAGACTTATTGAGTAATGTGTTACTTTGGCAGTAACGTCTTTAATTTTTTTGGTGTTTGCTCATTTGAAGGCAATGGAAATGTTTCTTTAGAGATAATTTTCTTGTTCAATTTTTCTTTGCTTAAGTGTTTATACTGATATCTTGAGAATATAACTATCAAATAAAAATGGTATAGCAAGCAAACACTTAGCCCTATTGAAAATAATTGAAGATTGTTAAAGTGGCTGGAAGTACTTGGAGAAATATCAGGAAATACGTTCGTAATCTTGGGCTGTCTGTCAAAACAAGAAAAATACTTCCGAAAAGAAACATTTTTTCCTTGGTCATCAATAAAAACAAATATATAAATGCTTATTTAATGCTCTTCCTGGGATTTCAAATTAAAAAACATTTTTTTTATTATGATTATATTTCCCAGCTTAAAAGCAAACTTGACAAACATTAATTTTTTTCATTTCCTTCCCAATTTGAATTTTTTTTTTTGTGCTAGCAATGCCACAAGATCATTTTCGTGTGTGTGTGTGTGTGTTTTATTTATATATATATATATATATATATATATATATATATATATATATATATATATATATATATCCTTTGAGATTTCACTCAGCCGATTAAAAACTTAATTGGGCGATTAAAGTTTATTGCTTTACTCACCCACGGTTGATTAAAAAATCTCACAATGAAACATAATTTTTTTTAATAGAAAATCGTTGAGAAAATCAGATTTGTTATTTTTTATCATCTATGAGATGGCGATTGTAGCCAAACAAAAGAAAGAAACTACGAATTTAGGTACCTCCACTCAATTGCCAAAAATAAAAAAAGCAGCATATCATGATAAAAGGGATCAAACTTAATACAAAGCTTTATCATCAAAATGTTTATGCTATTATTAAGAGGAAAGATCAAATTTTGTTATTATTTTTAAAACTTTTAAAATCCTTTCTGACACGTTCGAAAGTTTAAAATTTCATTTTTGTTTTCTGTCAGCGATTCATGCTATGTTTACATAAGGTGACTATTAAGAAAATGAAGTTGGTCGGGTAAAATGATTTGGGGGCAAGTAAATTTTCCCTCACTCTCGACTGCCGGTCAAGTGATTTCTGTTTCAAATCTCAAAGGCTATATATATATATATATATATATATATATATATATATATAAGCAAGTTAAAAAAAAGTAGATTAAAATCCACTGTTCAATTGAAAATATTTTTCTCTAAAATTTAATTACAATTGTTCATTTATAACTTATGCTTTAATATATCTTAAAAATGTAAATTTTTTTTTTACTGAAATAAATAACTCACACGATACTTATTTGATTTTCATAACTACAATATACCTTAGTATACCGTGATTATTTAATTCTAACCTAAATATTCTAGCCCCTTTAACTCATGTGGTAGTACAAAATCAAATTTAAAAAAATAACTGAAATCCAACCTGCTGCTAAAAATTGTCTACCCGTTTAAATAATCTATGGTCCCACCATGTATCTTACTTGGACAAAATTTAAAAATATGCTACCATGTTGCCTTTTGTGACTCAATTCTCATTTTTGATTGAACAATATTGACACACCTACAAGCACATTCTCCAACTACCACTCCTTAATTTTCTAAATAACCATAAATTCAATATTTTCTAAATAAATAATTTTCACCATTCATTTTAAAATATCACCTGAAGAACAGTATTGTTCTGAAAGCTGAAAAATTTTGCATAGTGATATAATGCTTTTATAAATCATTGTAATAACAAAATTTCAGTGTGTATGTATGTATGTGTGTGTGTATATATATATATATATATATATATATATATATATATATGCACACAAAATCAATGTAAAAGAAAAAGGAAAGGGTGAAATTTTTGTCATTTTTCTGGATTAAAGTTATAATACTACAAATTTTCAAATATCATCTCGGGTTATATAATTATGACACAAATATAGTACTGGTCCCTAACACATTAGGAAGATTTGCATTAATAATGACTAGCTTTATAATGAATTAAAAAAAAAAAAAATCCTGTTGTCATGCTTAGTACAGATAGTTTCAAAATGACCCTGAAATTAGACTTATCTTTAAAAAAAAATTTTAATTAATCCTCACAATCTCAAAAATGGGATCATTGTTTAATGTGTGTTTCCATGCTATGTTGGATGGGGTTTTCTTGATAGCTTCTTGATTGAACCATTATGAAAATATTGGAGCGAGTTTTACAGATGTATGCCCTTGCTGCCAGATGTAGTTTGTTCTACCCAAAGATGATAGGGATTAATAGTTTATAGTTAGAAATGTATAATTATAACCCAATTTTGAGGAACCTTGTTTTAGTTTAAATAGTTCTACACTAATTATACAAGGTGCCTTCTAGAAGTTTTGAAACTTCAGGAAAGACATTAATTTCAAAAGAGTACAAAACTTTAATTTTCTTCAACATCAGATCCTCTGACTTCAACACTTGTAGCACTCCAGCGACTCTTTGAAAACCCCATGGAAGCCATCCAAAGTAAAGGTGTCAAAAACTCTTGTCACACCCTTCTCAGTGTCTTCAAAACGACTGATTCCTCAGGGTTTTCTTCAGCTTGAAGAACAACCAAGTCACAGGCAGCAAGATTTCGATTGTAGGGAGGATGAAGATAGTTTTGATGACCATCTGTTGACACAAAATTTTATTGCATAGCAAGATTCAAAATTGTCATGTCCCAACTGCATTCTGCAAGCTAGTCAGCTATTACAAGCCATGTTTAGTGGTGATTTCAAAGAGCTGTTACAGACATATGCTTGAATCTGGCCTAACAAAAGTTGGTAAGTCAGCATATTAAATGTATAGTAATGTTAGACTAAAATACTAATAATCTACGGCTATTATAATTGCCTCTCTTAAAATGGTCTACAAATTTCTGGGATAAAACTTGTAATTAATACTGGTTCCACCCATCCTAAAAACCTATAATTAATGCAATATTCCTATTTCAATTTTTATATAATTGCTGGCAGATTTTACAATAAGCAGTAAGGCTAAAAATCTCATGGATCTCTCTCTCTCTCCTCCCCTCCATTTCACCAATGAAATATCTGGACTTTAACATGAAACTCTACACACATTTTGAAATAGCAAGATTCAATATACAATGGTGAGGTGTGGAGGGATCAAGGAAAGTGTAAATTATGGGAGTCAGTCAAAAAGTAATACCTGTTTTAATATAATTAAAAAAAAAATTTTGTCTATTTTTGAGATGAGGTATAATAAATATTTTTATTATTTATATTGTTTGGACTGTTGTCTTCATCTTTGTTGTCATAGCGTTTTGACCATTGCACCTTCTTCAGGTAATGAAAATTTAGAACTGAACCCTTTATTCCATTCATTGGGGTAAATTGTTCTTGTTCCATGAGTCATGCCACTTCTTCCAGATGCCTCAGCTGTTTCCATTTAACTCTTTAAGTTTTTTTGTTTTTTTTTAAGAGAGATAACTGATAAATCTGGAAGTGGTATGACTCATGGAACAGGAACAATGTACCCTAGTGAACTAAATAGAGGGTTCATTTCAAAATTTCTATGGATAATAAATTTTTACAAGTTTTCTTTTCAGTTTTAATTATAAAAATTTGAATTTTAAATCAGCTAATATTCCTCATAAATTTTCAGAAAAGCATATTTTATTTTTGTGATTTTTTTTTTTTTTTTTGATAAAAACAATTATATTGTGATGAAAGACGACTAACAAAAAGATGCTAATCAGTCCTTTTAACAAGAAAAATCCTTTCATTCAGTTTAAATTAGATTTTGAAATAAAGTATTTTGGTTATTGGATATATTAAATTCAATCTATTAGTTTGAAATTAAAACTAGAATAAAAGCATCATGAAAGATTTGGGAGGGGGGGATCCTTACTTAATAGGTTACAAAAAAAAAAAGTCTGTAGGCCAATCCCAAATGTAATAATTGATAGTTTTGACTTATAAAAAGGAAAAAATGCAATCCCTCCAAATAGATTACTGAGATAGATAGATTTATTAGATATAATTTAATTCTGTTCATGCATAACTCAGCATTTTCTGATTTTTCTGTAATCACATAAGAGGATCATTAGTAAAGTTAATCTCAACTTTTATTGATTTGAAGGTAAAAGTGGTAATGATTTTTTTTTTATAGGAGAAATGACTCTGATTTGACATGTTATAGAATGTTAAGCTAGAGAGAGGGTCACATTCCAGCAAAGTTCTATATTCCCTTTAAGAAACATTTTTTATCTCATCTCTTAAAGGAGAGCCCATATCTACTCAGTTTGATATCTGAAGCAAAAACATAGCAATTTCTAAAGAATTAATGCATTTGGTTTTTAATCTGACATTTTATTTCTACATTCAAATATATCTATTTGAAAGAGATGAATATTTGAGTGGAGAGCACAAATTTTTCTCTAATAAGATTTCTTGAATATTCAGGTGTGTAGACAAATATCTATATCTATAAAAGTGACAAGGGTGGATGTTTAAGTATTTATTTGTTTGATAGATTCAACTTAGTGTCTGCATTTTGCCGTCTAGCTCAACAGGAGTTGTGCTCAGATGTAGATAAAAATTTTAGAATGCTAACAACACCTTGAAAATTTTCAGAAAACCAAAATTAGGAGTAGAAAAATATATATTATCACCCCACAAAGTCAGGAATCAGTTTATGTATTGATTATAACATAGAATCGATCACCTCCACTTTATATTATCTATATATGTTGCTCCTCCCCCAATCCAATAGAGACATTCTACATTGTTATCTGTGTCTACAAAAGGAACGATGGTAGATGTTGTGTAAGTATTTGCTACGGAAATTTATCATATGTTTTTTTTATTCTTATTATTCCTTAACTGGGCTAAACTGTTATGTTAGTAATGAATAAACAGAGCATCTACTTATACGAGTATCCACTAAAAATAATGTTTAACTAATAAAATTGTTGGAATAATAAATAAATAAAAATCTATCTCCTTACAAATTGTTTTATTTATGTTAGGATACAGAACTGAGCAAATGTATATTTTCCAAGAGTCAGAGAAATAACTTTTTTAAAGGCACTATTCAACTTTGCTTGGTCATCTATGCACTCTGTAGCCAAGAGGTCAGATTTAATAATGGTTTCCCTTTAATGAAATGCAAGTTTGCATCCTGAAAGAGTTTGTATATGCTTGCATGGAACTGAAAACATTTATGAGTTGATGTCGACATGTGCTCGATATATATTTACAGAAAAAATTTACATGTAGAGCTTTTAAATATTCAAATTAGGAAGGTCAACTGATTATACTACCGGGGTTTTAACCTTTCAGTATCTTAAAGCATTATATATTAACTGATTATCTAACACTCTGAACGCATAACAGGAATCTAAACTTATTTATAAATGGAACTTTGTGTGTGTCCGTTACCTATAGACTCCAAAACGGCTGAACCGATTTTCTTGAAAATTGACATAGTTGTACTATAAGCATATGCGAGTGTTCTTAGCTAGGTTTTGTGTCGAGGTACCCCCACATAAATATCGATAATCAAAAAATTGGGTTATAGAAGGAGTGGTCCGATTTTAATCAAATTTGATACTCATAGATAAAGACATAAGAAACGATATTCAGAAGTTTCAAAGTTGCAGTTCTTACAATAGTGCAGAAAATTGATTTTTATATATATATATATATATATATAAAAGGCAAGATGTTTGTGTCTGTTTATCTGCCTGTATGTCTGTATTTTTTTTTTTTTTTAAGCCCTTTTATTTTAGTTTTTGCTTCGGGTTTGGTTCTAAATAGATATAATTGTAGTTCTTAGTCTCAGCCATGATACCATTTACTCAGAGGACTTATTTAGCCTTCAAAATTCAGTTTACAACGAAAAAAACTTAATCTTGATACCAGGAAATCAAAATTTGACTTGCATCCATTCAATTTTCTTTTAGTCTATGGTTTCACTTTAACTGGAAACAACTATTGCTTTTTAGTCTTTTGTGCCAGTGTCCAAAGAGTCTGAGCTCCAGGATCATGAATTAGTTTTAAATCTTTCATTACACCCAAGCAATGCCGGGCTATACTGCTAGTTTTAAAATAAGAGAGGAGTTAATCAAAACTAGCAAAATGATGTTGTAAACACTTTCATTCAGGTATGCACGAGCCCAAAATGTATTTTCTCATGTTTATTCATCCAGACATTACTTTGGACCTTTCATTTAGCAGCCTTTCTCATTCTGAAAATGATACTATAGCTAACTTCTTGGCACAATCTACAGACATCACCACTATTGCAAGGTCTGGCCTTTTTTTTAATATACTCTAAATTACATAAGTATCTTCGCCATTTTTTTTTTTCCTTTTAATTTCCGCATGCAAGCAGATTGTGCCAAGAAGAGAAGTTGGCTATAGTATAATTTCCAAAATAAGAAAAGTTGCTAAATGGATGGTTTGAAATAATGTCAGGATGTATACACCTAAAAAAATACATTTTGGGCTCGTACAAACCCAAATTACAAAATTATTTTGCTAGTCTTGACCAACTTCTCCCTTATTTTGAACTTCCTGTTGTACGTTCAAGAAAGCGTTGGATAATCAGTTAATATATAATGCTTGAAGATGACGAAAGGTTAAAGCCAAAGTAGCATAATCGGCTGATCTTGTGTGTATACACACACACATTAATTTTTCTGGTATTAATGAAATAATGCTCAATTTAATATAACGACTAAGAAGTATAAATAAATGTGCATATTATTTTACATCTATAACATGACCCTGTGTTTCACGCACTATGCAATCATCAAGTGTATATTATGAACTGTTTCTAGATTTGAATTTTTATTCTTTGTTCTTGCATTGTTCATGTTCATTATAAGTTATAAATCTGGCATGCCTTTTTTTTTTTTAAATATATTAAATGTACAATTTAATTTGGTTGGGACAGAAACGTAAACATGAAATTGAAAAGTAAAATCATAAGTTAAATTAATATTAATGGGTAAATTATATATATTAGGAAAATATTTTGACAGCAAGTATTCAAAGAAGTTTTATTAAATGCAACTGATATCTGTTTAATTTTTTTTTAAAACATTAACTTTGACTAGCTTATCTCCAATTTTGAATACAATGTACAACATATTAATGTATTTCCAAAATTTTTAATTATAAAGGTTAAACAGACAATCTCTGGCAGTTGTTTTTTTAAAAAAAATCTTCTTTGGTGATACGTAAAATGATTGGCTACTTATTTCTGAGTATGCCCATCTTCTAGTCCATCTAGCTAATCACTGTTCAGGTATATCTGTGTTTGTTAAACAGACACAATCCATCTGTTGTTTATACTACCACTCAGAAGACAGTGCAACACTGAAATCCAAAGGCATATTGGCATGGCCAAGGATGCATTCCAAAAGCTGAATAGGGTATCGAGAGACAGGAAATATTTTTTGGGAACAAAGAGTACTAGAATTTTATGTGATTGTCCTTCAATACGGCAGCGAATACTGGCCAAAGATGAAGGAAAGACTTGAAGCAACAAAGATATGGCTCTACTGAAGGATGCTGAGGATACCATGGACCAAACATGAGTGATGTCAAGGTTTCGGAGAGGATGGAAATGAAAAGGAAACTGATACTTAACATCAGGAAAAGACAGTTGAAGTTTCTGAGACATGTAACGAAGGAAGGCTTAGAGAATTTGATACTCACAGGACAGATAGAGGGAAAGAGACAGGAAATCAATGCATGACATACTTGATGGGTTTGAACAAATGGATGGCAAAGTAGAATTTGGGAGGTTTAACAAGAGAAAGGGGTAAGAGCTACAAGTGATAGGGAGATGTGGAAGGCCATGATTGCCAACGTCCTGAAGGGACATGGCACATAGATGATGATGCTGAGCAGACCTCGGTTGGTTTCTGGGCAAGGGCACATAATCTGTTATGATTAGCAATTTGAACTTTATTATTACACTCGGACCCTCAGTCATTATGACTTGTTACTTTATGCTTGTATGACATTCAGATTTTGAACACTTACTCATAAAGCATTGGTCAACTTGTGGTGTCATTTTCAGTTACCTCCCAATTGTACTGCATGCAGAGATCATCTGGTGGTGGGGAGGTGATATTACTTTCCAAGCATAGGCATGAGTACAAGTACCTGCTCTGCTACCTACCCATTGATTAAATCAAAGTGGGGGTGATAGATTACTATAAGCTTGATGATCACCTAACCATGAAATTGGCAGTTGCACTTGAATTTCTTAATTAGAAATATTAAGTAGTGCTGTCTGTTTGATATTGATTATTATTTTTTAACTGAAGCTGTATGATAATCAAGTTTATCATCAATAATACTGTGTTATTCTCTGAGTATCATATGATGGAGGCATGGTGGAGTAATGAAGAGCAGCTTGAATCGAGGAATTGGAGAGCAGAGTTCAAATTCCAGTAGGATTCATTACATTCACTTACATGCTAATACCCTTGGGAAATGTAGGAATTCATCTTTTCTCTCCCAAGCTCTGGATAAAATAGCAGGACAGACTTGATTCTATAGCTTTGGGTGGCAACCAATCTAGAAGTAAAACTTTAAATTCAAACCAACCAGGAATGGGTTTGGCTCCATGAAGCTGTCGTAACCAAAAAAAACACTCCTGCTTCTATAGTGCATGTGGTGTCTCTACAACGCTGAGTCACTGGATATCTGGTCATTATATACCTCACTCCCATACTCAAAAGGGGCAGCTATTAAGAACAAGACTGGCATTATGTAAGCTCGGAAGAGAGACATATTTTTCTGAATATGATCATTTGGCCCTCCCCATCGGGTTTTTGTAAAGAAATTTGTTAAATAGTTTCTATATTAACTGAATTTAGTCGAGGATCAGTCGTTATCTATCCTCCTTGTCTTCACTCCCTACCCCCTTCTCTTCCATTATTATCACACACATCATTCACCGTAACCATTTTGACAGTAACTCTACACTACAATCCATAACCATCAAAGGTCAATTATTATCTATCCTTCTTATCCTTAATCCCTACCCCCTATTTCTATTCATATCATGCACTTCATTCATCATGATTATTTGGACAGTAACCCTCTACAATTATAATCTTAACCTTTTCATGTCAGTGGAATGTGCATTTGTTCTTATCAGTGATGGTAAATGAGTAGTATTTTGGTTTGTGTGTATGTGTCAGTTGTTCGATTTAAATCAAATGATTTTTTTTTTTTAATTTTACAAAAATCTTTATTTAAAGCAAAAGATTTAGAAATGTTTTGTTTTCATTTAATTTTGTAAAGGGGGAACTGTCAAATATTTATGAATCAACAGAATAATTTTTTCTTTTTTCTCTCTCTCTCTCTCTACCCCTCTTTTTTTTTTTTTTTTTTTTTAAACCATAAAATAAAATTAATAAATTTAAAAATTCAACATGAGCAGTGTTTGCATTTATAGATTTAAATAAAAAGACCAGTTTTACTGTTTTGCCTGTACCATTCATAAAGGCATCCTAACTAGTGCATGTTGGTAAAATTCGCTATAATTTATGGATAAAGCGCAGGGATTAGTATTGATTATAATAGAGAATCAATCTCCCGAATGTATATTATATAGCAACAACAGTCCATGATGGTCCCAAAGTAAGGGATCAGTTTATGCATTGATTATAATAGAGAATCAATCTCCCGAATGTATATTATATAGCAACAACAGTCCATGATGGTCCCAAAGTAAGGGATCAGTTTATGTATTGATTATAATAGAGAATCAATCTCCCGAATGTATATTATATAGCAACAACAGTCCATGATGGTCACAAAGTAAGGGATCAGTTTATGTATTGAACATAATAAAGAATCAATCTCCCGAATGTATATTATATAGCAACAACAGTCCATGATGGTTACAAAGTAAAGGATTGAAGGTAATGTTGACAACGTTTCTGGATATAGAGTATCCTCTTGGCACGTAATCTGTTCAATGAAACGTCAAAGATCATCACTTTCGAATCAGACACTCTCCAGGATCGGATTTGCTGTCCAATACTCGGAAAAACATGGCCGCCTTTTATACACGTCACATTGAATATTTTGAGCTTACTGATTGGTTCAGCTTTCTATTGATGACTTATGAGTTGACTCATAGGGGTCTGCACAGTATATATGTAGACAAAAAGTTCAACATTAATTACAACAAATTAAGTATAAAGATACCAAGAAATGAAAAAAAAAAAAAAAACTTTAGTCAGTTGCTAAAGCTGAAACCTCCTGATGAGTGGACTGAAAAATTATGGCAAAGGTTCTATGAAACTAGTAATGGTGCTAAATATGACGTCCATCGGCTAAGTGGCAAATTTTGTGTTAATCTTATATAAGAACACTGATGTCATGTCAACACTGAGTGGTGACAGTCTTTCATGCTTGAGTGCAATCTTTGGGTTATGTGGGTTGGATTATAGCACAATGATATATTAGTTATTAATAGGAATAAAAGAAATAATTCTTACTACATTAATCTTTGGAATATGGTATATATGATACAAATGGCAGAAAGATTACCACCTATGGACTCGCATCTCCTACTCCAAGCCAATGTTGTTTGTTCACTTCTTGGTAGCAAATGATAGGCAGAGCTAACAACACCCCAAATAAGTGTTTGCAAACAAAACATATCTTTTTCCCAAATAGACGCTGTCATTTGCCCGATGTGTCTCTTGACCTCCAGACAGTGCGACATTGTAATTGTTGCCTATGTCTTGATAGATATTTGTCATGATGACTGATGCAAACTTTGCTTGCTTCCTCTCCAACCAGACCCCCTTTCATCTCTTTTATTACTTTCTTTCTTGTTAAATGTATTCTCCGCCTCACCTGGATTTTAAACTGGTAGTAATTATCTGAGAGTCTCCGAGTTGTGTGCTGCTCAAGTGAGAACTCCACCTCCTTTCTACTTCTACTCAAAGAATAGTTGTGAGTGGGTTTGAGGGTAGTGACTCTTGAGATGAAGAAATAAGCAAAGTATTTCAATTAATGCTTATTAAAAGTTGATTAGTATGGCACAAGGTCTGGAGATGTGTGAAACCTTTTATTACTCCAGTTCTCTAAGTTAAGATTACCTGTCTTGCTTGAAAATCAAAATCTTGCCCCCCCCACCCCCCCCCCTCAATCCCAAAAAGTTTGTTACTAAATGTTTTTTATCTTCATCAGAGCCATTGTAGCTATAAAGCACACACTACAAATTAGTGCGACTCCCCCTTTCAGTACACCTGCTCCTTTCCAAGCATGCCAAACTGCTCAAGCCCATTTGTGTTCCTTCAGCTTCCATATTGTGAAAGTTTGGCCAATACTGTAATTATGGTGGGTGGATTGTAGTTACATTCTGTGCCACTTCTACTGGCAGTTTTGAATTTAAAATTTTCCTCCTAAAGTGCTGGCTAGAGTCCAATCTACTCTTTTATTTAATCCACAGTTGGGAGATGGATTTTGACCTCCTTCAAGAGTATTTGTGCAAAAGTGAATGCAGCGAACTTAAACGGAATTTGAACTTGGCTCACTGATTTTTCTTTCTGAGCCACTTTACGTCACCTGTGAGATCTTTGTTTCCCTGAAAAGATTTTGGGCAATAAATTTAGTTTTTTTCTTTCTTATCATTTCACCCCAAGCAAAGTGGTAAACCCACTAAGATGCCAGGAGTTACTGTGTGTGAGAAAATGGAGGGCACCCAGGAGAGAGAACAAAAGAACCAATTAAATATGGTTAAACTTGATCAAATATCTACTTCCAAAGTAAAAGACTTTATGGTCAACACAAAACATTATGTATGATTCTTACTGATCGTATTATCTTATTGCTCTTTTCTTTTTTTCTTTTTTCCCCTTCACTAAATGACTTTTTTTATTTATTTATTTTTTCAGGGGATGCCAAACAGTTCTCCATACCTATGGATGGGTGTTGTGAATATGCTCGAATTGGTCGCCAGTCCATTGTGTTTACAAAAGACCAGACAAGTATCCAGGCCACTTTTCCTTCAGCTCATGGTAATCACTCTTTGAATTAATACTTGTTAAAAAGAAAAAATAAATTTTTTATATAACTTTACATTTAGACTTTGTTTGTGATGCTCATGTTTCGGCCATTGTGAAGTCGACCAGAGGATACAATGACAAAAATGATGCAAGTATGACACCCACAATGACTACAACCAAATATAAATGTTTATGATCCACTTTTGCTTGAATCAAAATTTTCATTCCAGATTAGTACATTTATTTAGTAATTGTTTCATAAGTTATTTTTCTTGCAATTTGTTAGTCCTTTTTTCATGCTAGGTTTTTATGGCCATATCATGTTGAAACATTGGTTCCCATACAATCACCATTTTCTTCAGTATTTGTCTATGCTATGACATGAGGGAGTATTTACATTATTTGGACTATTATCCTCATCTCTTTTGCCATGTTTACAATGTTTCAGCCATTGATTGCCCTGGCCTTTTTTAGATCCTTGGAATTTTGAACAGAACCCTTTATTTCAATCACTGGGGTATATAATTCTCATTCCATATGTGATGCCACTTCCAGATGCCATGTAGTTATCTCCCTTTAACTCAACTCTCTAAGTTATTTGTTCACCACTGATGTTGTCAGGTATTGAGCTCACAACACTTTATTTCTGAGATGAGGTAGTATTTACATTATTTACATTATTGTCCACATCTTTGTTGACATTTGTATGATGTTTTGGCCATTGTGTGCTCTGGCCTTCTTCAGGTGCCTTGAAAAAATACTAGAGAAAACCATTAAAAAAAATGGTTAGTGAACATTAGGTTTATAAGTCTCAGAAATTCAGTTGTTCTTGTCCTTAAGGACACATGGCCCAGTGGATATAGACATTGGTTAGTTCCAGTGACTTGACCCAAAGAGCTGTGAGTTCAATACTAGAAACAAGTAACTTAGAGAGTCCAGTTAGAGGAAGATGAAAAGAGGAATGAGAATGATATAATTCCTTGCACCTGAAGAAAGCCAGAGTGTACAATGACCGAAACGTTGGACAAATGGCAACAATAGCCCGAATAATGTAAATAGTGTAAATACTATCTCATCTCAGAAATATAGACCTGATACACCAAAAATATGGAGACAGAAAAGCTGGCACAAATATCAAAGCACCTAACATTTTTATGACACATCCCTTTTTGTCAATTCAAGGAGGGCCTGTCTGGTTACAGAAATAAATTAAATTCAATATCACTGAAATACTGAAAAAGGTCCACTAAGTACGGAAACTAAATATCTTAAAAGGTCAACATGCCTCTGAAAATACCATACTTAGACGACATTGCCTGTATTCTTTAGGCGGATGAACTAAGATTGAAAGTGAGACAAACATCAGAGAATGCCAAGCAACCCAAACTAAAAATCGCAAAAGAGAAGGGGCTGGTAATCAGAGGAATGAGAACAGCTATGAGTTAAACTGCAGAAAGTAATGGCACCTACATTATACTTATCTAAATTTATTTATAAATGGAACTTTTTGTGTGTGTCTGTGTCCATTACTTATAGACTCCGAAACGGCTGAACCGATTTTCTTGAAAATTTACATAGTTGTACTATAAGCGTCTGCGAGTGTTCTTAGCTAGGTTTTGTGTTGAGGTACCCCTGATAAATATCAAATCATCAATATCATGTTGAAACACCACTTTCTGTAAGAAGTTCATCAGTGTCCAACCTGGTTAGTTCCTGATGAATACCAGGTATTGTAAGCTTTGATGTATGGATGGTGTAATGGATAATGTCACTGATTTTTTAATGAGCTAAGATCCAATTCCATTTGGGTTAGTTATATTCACTTGCATGCAAATATCCTGCAAATTGTATGAATCCACTAGTTCTCTCCTTAGCGAGGTGTTAATTAATTAGTAAGATTTGCATCATTATCTAAAAAAAACAATTAAAATCTAAAAATATTTTCTGGCTGTAAATAACACGCAAAAGGTTGAGAAACCACAAAAAACAAATAATTGAAATACTGATTTGCTGCATTGACAGAAATTTAGATTTATTTACGTTTTCTGGAATATAAATGTATTGAAACTACCATGGACACAAAGTGAGGGATCGGTTTATATATTGATTGTAATATAGAATTGATCCCTTGCATTATATTCTGATTAGCTGTGAATCCATTTTTCCTTCCCCAGCTATAGGTTAATTAATAAGACTTGTATCACTAAATCATCATAGGGGGAATGGAGAATATAAATTGCTGCTCACAAGGTAATAAGGATAAATAAACGCTACATCAAGGAACAAGAATATGAACCCTGTTTTCCATAGAAATATTTTATTTAGGTCCTCAACTGCTTGCTTGAGTGGTAGGTAATATTTGGAACAATTTCTGCTATGTTGGTTTAACAGCTCAGCTCTTCTCTGTATCAACTTATTGCCCATCTACTTATCCCAACATGGTGGATGGCAGTAATAATGAATGGTGCAGGGGCACCTTGGCGTGGTGTAATGGTTAGCAAGCTTGTCTTACGTGAACATATTACAACTAAGTAGTGTGAAGAAAAGAGTGCTAGACTGCTATGTGATCTCAGTTCAATACGGCAGTGAATGCTGGACAATATCATCGAAAATGAGGACAAAACTGGAAGCGGCCGAAATGTGGTTCTACAGAAGGATGCTATAGATATCGTGGACTGAGCATGCAAGCAACGATGAGGTGTTGGAAAGAATGGCAACAAAAAGGAAATTGATGCTGAGCATCAGGAAGAGACAACTGAAGTTCCTGGGACATGCAATGAAGAAGGAGAGCTGGAGAACCTGATACTGACTGGTCAGATAGAAGGAAGGAGAGACAGAGGAAGGCAGCGGATAACATATTTGCAGGGTCTTATCAGGTGGATGACGGAACGGAGGTTGCCAGGAGCAACAAAAGCAAACGTACTATGAGCTACAAGGGATAGGGAGACGTGGAGAACCATGATCGTCTACGTCCTGAAGGGACAGGGCACATCGAAGAAGTGAGTTCGATCCTCTCTGAAAATCCCATACATTTGGCCTTGTGCCACACCTAAGCGGTGTTTAAAAAATTGACAAATGAATGGTGCAGGAATCACATGATGGACTTGTCCATCTCATCCTTAAGGGCAGACTCGAAATCTCCCCAATCCCACGCATGACTGTTAACATAGCCCAGCAATCAGATATACCTTATTTCCAGATTCATTACAATTTGACCCCCCCCCCCCAAATTCTTGTGCACCTCTTTACATTGCATTACCTGTCAATCAAAGGAGATTCCACTAAAAGACTAAACTTCAAAAGAAACCATCTGCTGGTTCATCAAACAAAATCACTTCAGATCGAGATAAGGCCACCTTTTCCCTAAATATGTGTGTGTGCCTATAGTATCACAACTAAATTACAGGAAGCTTTGTTCAGTTCTTCCCAGTCTGGCTTAAAAATAATTTCTAAAGAAATTTAATTTCCTTGCCCTTATAAAAAAAAATGTGGGGAAGAAAAGAAATTGACATAGTTATACAAACTATATTTATTTATTTTTCTATTTCTTTTTTTTTTCCTTTGGCTTTTATTTTACTTACATTTTTCTTAGCTTACGGTCATATCACATTGAATACACTGGTTCTCATTCGATCACCAAAGTTAAGCAATGTTGAGCCTGGTCAGTACTTAGATGGGTGACCGCTTGGGAATACCAGGTGCTGTAAGTGTTTATTGATGGATGTGCGTTGTGGTGCAATGGATATCGGCTCTGAAAGAGAAATCGGTGAGCCGAGTTTGAATTCCAGTTGAATGCTCTGCGTTCACTTACACACTGGTACCCTTGGGAAACGTATTAATCCGTCCTTTCCCTCCAGTTATGGGTTAAATAACAGGGTAGGACATGGGACCCTGCCCTTAAACAAATCCCAATGAATCTTTCTCCATTGGGGAGGAACCGGCTCAACCCAACTACGGTGAATGCAGCTTGTTTCCTAAATTTTTCTGAAGATTTTCAGAAATGTTTTTCTGCACTCTTTTTTTTTTTTTTTTTTTTTTTTTTTTTTAATAATCATATCACCCCAAGCAAGGCATTTTACTGCCACTGTTGTGCAGGGGGTTATATAGGAGGAAAGTTATAAGAAAGAGTGACAGGTTATAGGGAGTGTCAGGAAGTGGGTAAGGGAAGTACAGGAATACTGATGAGTGGAGTGGATGGAGAAAGGAGCATATGAGAGGATGCAGGTTAGTGAGATAGGAGATGACTATTGACTTTACATTTAAATTCTTGGAGATTGTAGCTGTTGGGAAAGCAAGTAAACGGAAGGGAATTCCACAGGCGGAAAGTGTGAGAAAAGAAGCTGATGGAGTAGAATTTGCGTTTACATTTTATTGGTTTCACAGTAAAAGGGTAGGACCTAGTTGTTAAACTTGTGGCTCAAGTAAATTCATATATAGAGGACACCAGTGAGCTAAGTTCATTGGAGCAGAAGCCGTGAAAGTATTTGTAGAAGAAACACAGGGAAGCCACATTGTGCTGATGAGCAAGTGACTGTATCTGAGTTGCCAAATCGGGATCGATCACATTGCAGATTCTCCGTTGGATTTTGTCAAGGACTCCTAGGTGGATAGCATGAGTACCAAACCAGATATAGCAGCAGAATTCAATGCACAGGTGGATGGTAGATTTGTTTATGTGCAAGATTGTTTCAGACTGGAAAAACTTCCTCGCACTGCACAGAGAACCAACCTTCTTAGCAGCGGATTTAGCTGTGGATTCTATATCGTCATTCCACTTGAGGTCTGTTGTGAGAGTTAACACGAGGCGTGGTGTTTTGTTTTCAGGGAGACTAGCCTGATCCATGCTAATGGTGGGTAGGAGTGATTGTCTGTGATGATTAATAGATAAAAGCTTCGTTTTGGAAGCATTAAAATTCATGAGCTATTCCTTCTCCCAATCTGCCACAGATTGGAGGTCCTTTTCAAGCTCGCCAGTGAGGTTTGTTTTGTCAGCCTTGGTAGATTTTTGATTGAGGCAAGAGTAAACTTGGGATCTGATTACATTGGGGAGTTCATTAATGTAGATAAAGAAAAGCATGGGACCTAGAATAGAGCCTTGAGAGACACCCACATTATTTATGATCGTATTTGGAGGCTTGTCCATTTGTGACACCTCCCCGGCCCTGGTTGTTGTTGGTTTCGATCCAGCCAGCTGGTCGTAAATTGACTCTGTCACGGTTTTCTCCCTTGTCCCACGTTGTGTTGATTAATCACAAGGTAGTCACGTGAGTTTCCACTAGCTGTCTCTCTGCCGAACTAAACCAAGCCGGGAAGTGTGCACACAATTAAGTAATATACGAAAGAATTATAACACCAAGGAAAATAAGTGGACCGACGGCTGAAAAGTGTTGTAAAATACGGATTAAACACAATAGTCTCTTGGTCTAAACAGCACCAAATATGCCACCACCCGGAAAATTAAGTGGAATATACACAATATGCTCTTCTGGGATAATTTCCCATCCCTGCTTCTATCAACTGTTAGCGGAACAGACGTTTCTTAGGTAAACCGAATTATTCTCCTAAGCAATAACAAGGAATATGGCTGGCCGCAGCTTGCTGCTTCAAACAGAAGTCTAAGTCGTTATATAAGACTAGTCAACTTGTTGCTTGTTTTCCGGAATGTTACGGAAATTGCCGAAGTGCTGGGTTATTATCTTTCAGTTAGCAATTTCAGACTTGTCTGAAAATTCTCTTCTTGTCTGTCTCTTAACGCTGATTGGGTGATTGGCAACAGGCTTCTCTACAGTCAGCACCCAACATCATGGCAATCATCTTTCTATCTCTTTACTTCTTCGGTTGGGAACTGTCTTTGGTCATTATGTTTCTGGACCGGCAAATCGAACTCTCTGCCACTTGAGCTGCAACTCATTATTTTGTCTGTAAATTCTCTTGTCTTTAACTCTGGTTAGCCGGCAGCAGGCCTCTTCTGTCGCTCTCTGCAACTCAAAACTTTAACTGCAAAATCTCTTGTCTGTTTTTATCTCTGGTTGGCCGGCAGGCTCTGCAGTTGGCGCCCAACAACATGGCGCCTATCTTTGTCGTTTCATTTTTGGGACTTTCTCTGAGCCAACTCAAGGCCAACTTCGAACTCTCCTCCGATCCAACTGATTTTGGTCCCTCAGGACCCTGTATTTATGCTCATGCCATGGTGTGGGGCTGACGGTCGCTGGGTGTCGAATCCCCTCCCCCCCGTCTCAGCAACCAACAAAATCCCGAGGTTAGCTGCTACTCATTGTTGCCTGTGGTTTAACCAATGGGATTAGTCTTCTTTCCATGACGTCAATTGTAAGTCGTCTCCCCCTTTTGGGGCTTGGTCATCGGACCAATGGAATCTCTCTCGATCTTATGACGTCATCTCCCTATACCCCTTTTCTGGGCTGGACTTAACCGAATTTTCTTCCTCAAAATTATTTGTTCTCACGGGGAGGGGGGGATTTCTTTTTTCTTTTTTTTTTCTTTTTTTTTCTTTTTTTTTTTTTTTCCTTAAAACAATAGGCATTAACCTTTTTGAACTGTCTTCGCCCAAAACAAGTTGACAAGGGTTCATTGACATCGTTACCCAAATAATAATTTCTATGCACCTGTTTTTAGTATCCATTCTCTGAGTCACCTATATTTTCAAGTGACAAGAATGCCTTATCAGTTTTACCCTGATGTCAGTGAAAATATCTTTTCTCTAAATTACTTGACTCCTAATCAAAACATTTATCTTTATTTTTTTTTTTTTTTTTTTTCAAGAGTCATGCCAGACAGTAGACCCAAAAATGAAATTTCCCTTTCCTTTACCAAGAAACAATAACAAATAAATTTATCTTTCCTTTATGTTTAGAATGACCTCAGCTTTCTTTGGGATGACTGAAACCGATATCTATTGTTTCTGGCTTGAAAACAAATCCATTTCTCTTTTCTTTCTTTCTTCTTTCCGGGGGGGGGGTTACAGTAATAGAGAAATGCTAGGTATTATTTTTCATCCCTGCTTTCTTTTTAAATATAAAGATTTTTCAGCTACATTTAATAATTTTTAATAAAATTAATCACCTCCATTTTCCTTTGCTCATATTCGGAGGATAAAGAAAATTTCTCTTAGTATGTTCTCTTATGATCTATAATAGTAATTTGAAGATTTTCCGGTTGTGGTTATTAATTAATTAATTAATAAAATTAACTAATTCCGGTCCGCTACAAAATATTGTTATAATTCAATACTACCTTCATTGTGTGATTTAAAAGGAATGACTGGAGAAGGTCAAACAATTGTCCAGTTATACCATAGCTCCACAGTTTGTGTAGGAGGCCAGTATGCCAGACTCTGTCAAACGCTTTGGAGATACCTAGGGCAACAGTTCGGGCTTTGCCATTTTTGTCAAGAGCCTGGTGTATATACTCAGTGATGGTTGCGAACATATCATCTGGTGAAATGGAAACCATACTTTTTAAAGCAAGAGCATGTCCTGTTACTTTCACAGTCAAATCAACCTTATTTCTTTCATGTTTTAAGTGTCACTCAGTGACCCCCCCCCCTCCCCCTGGCGCACAAAAGCTACTGATTTATGGAACACATTCCTGCATGGGTGCTTCCCTGGACACTTTAATTCAAGGTAAAGGTTAATCTTTATCATCCTTCTTATCCTCATAATCGTTCAAAAGTCAGTTATTATCTATCCTCCTGATACTCATTTTTCAACTGCTTTCTCTTCCACCTGTAATTTACGTTTCATTCATAGTTATCATTTTAATTCTACTTCTCTACATTGAGCGGCTCTCAAGCTTTATTTTAGGTAAAATTTAATTAGAAACAAAATTAAAACAAAGTATTTTTTAAAAATCTGTCTATTGTATATGCTGTTAAATTTTATAAGAGTTTTAGTCTTTCATTCATCAATAACAAATATATTTGATAACCATGTTGTTCCCCATCTCTTAGGAAAAGGTATGGCCCTCCAAATATCTCCCAGTTTTTATGTGGAGTTGAGGTATCTGGTAGGTTATCTTGTTGCCATAGTCTATCAGTACTTGTACCTAGCCTAACTCAATAATATTGGTATATGAAATACTAGCAGTATAGCCCGGCATTGCTCGGGTGTAATGAAAGCTTTATAACTAATCCATGGTCCTGGAGCTCAGACTCTTTGGACGTTGGCACGAAAGACTAAAAAGCAATAGTTGTTTCCAGTTAAAACGAAACCGTAGACTGAAAGAAAAATGAATGGATGTAAGTCAACTTTTGATTTCCTGGTATTGATATTAAATTTTCTGCACTATTGTAAGAACTGCAACCTTGAAACTTCTGAATATCATTTCTTATGTCTTTGTGAGTGTATCAAATTTGATTAAAATCAAACCACTCCTTCTATAAACCGATTTTTTTTTTATTTTCGATATTTATCGGGGGTACCTCGACACAAAACCTAGCTAAGAACACTCGCAGGCACTTAAAGTACAATAGTGTAAATTTTCAAGAAAATTGGTTCAGCCATTTTGGAGTCTATAGGTAACGGATACACACACACACAGACAAAGTTCCATTTATAAATAAGTTTAGATAAATAAGGTGATGCACCCTATAGACTGCTTGCCTAGAAACCATAGACTATCAGTATCTGTACCTAGCCTTCCTCCTTGATACTGGAATATTAAATGTAAATAAGGGAAGTCTTATGTGAAGTTAAGGTATCTAGTAGACTAATGTTTACACAGACACCAAAGACTCTGTGCTTGTACAAATCTGAGACAATCATCAATATTAATAATTTTTTTTTTCTTTTCCAGTCATGAAATCCTTTTTGTATCGCTTGAATGAATTCACAAATGGACGCAAATCAGTGTTTTCAGAGCGAACAGATGATGCATCAGCTGTACAGTATTTTCAGGTTTGTATTTTTTGACATCAATTTTCACTGCCTGCAAAATTAAGGCAGCTTGCTAATCTGAAAATGTAACCAGGGGTTTATTAGGGCCTAATTTTCTAAAAGGGAATGGGTGTAAATTTTAATTGTTTTTTCTTCTATTTTATTTTTTTAATTAATGTTAAAATGTATTTCTTTTATAAAGGGGATTTTTTTTTTCTTTTTTTGTTGGCATATGTTTTTTTTTTTTTTATATATATATATATATATATATATATATATATAATCATATTGCCCCAAGCAAGGCATTTTACTGACCCTGTTTTGCAGGGAGTTACATAGGAGAAAAGTTATTAGAGTGACAGGTTATAGGGGGTGTCAGGAAGTGGGTAAGAGAAGGATGAGAATACTGATGAGAGTGGAGTGAACGGAGAAAGGAGCATGATGCAGAGGATGCACATTAGTGAGATAGGAGATGACTATTGACTTTACATTTAAATCCTTGGAGATTGCAGCTGATGGGAAAGCAAGTAAATGAAAAGTAATTTCACAGGCGGGAAGTGCGAGAAAAGAAGCTGCTGGAGTAGAATTTGTGTTTACAGTTTATTGGTTTCACAGTAAAAGAGTGAGACCTAGTTGTTAATCTTGTGGCTCTAGTAAATTTATATATAGGGTATATATATTGGGTATGACTTTTTTTAATTTTTTTATTTAGTGTTTTTTATTTTTAGCAACTTTTTACATATTACGCACACACACACTAATGTGAAAAACAGTAAGAAATTTACTGTTCTTAACGTTTATTTTTAATTTTTCAGTGCCCAATACAAAAGTAGAGCTAAATATTATTGTAATATAATTAATTTAACATTCTCACAACACAGAATTTTCTATATTTTAGAATTATGTTTTTACTATAATTCCATCTTAAAGCGATCATTTTTTGGGGGATTAATGGAGTTAGTGGCTAAAAAAACTTTTTTGTTAGTCAACCCAAAAATGAAAAAAAAAATTATTGCTTAAAGATGGAGTCAAGGTAAAAATGATTCCAAAATGTACGAAATTCTGTGTCCTAAAAATGTTAAATTATATATAATTTGAAGGTATAACAAAAATGCTGTAATATCATTACAGAAGTAGCTATTTTGTTTTGGAACTACTTATCTTATCAAGTGATGGTGCTGATTTTTGTTGAAGAATTTTAAAAGGTTCAAAACTAGTCAAACCCCCTCAATCGGGGAGACATTGTTATATAGTCTGTGGTGACTAATCAAAATACAAGTAATTTCTAATTGGAAGAACATAAGAACAGACCAAAAACAATTTATTGAGGCATTAATGTTTGTATTTGATTAAAATAGAAATCAGAATTACTATTAGTTTAGCTTTACAGAAACTACAGATTTTAAATTCTAAGTTTAACTAAGCATTAGGCTTAGATTATTAGGAAGTTATTCAAATATGAAACAGGGAAGAGAGAGATACACACATACGTACTTGTAAATATAACTACACACACACACACACACACACACACACACACACACACAAATTTCTTAACTCTTGTTTTATCGACGTATCAATTCATTTGTTAGATTTAGAGCCAGGTTAAGAAACATCTATGAATCTAAACTTATTTATGAATGAAACTTTGTGTAATGTGTCCCCATTACCTATAGACCCTGAAACGGCTGAACCGATTTTCTTGAAAATTTACACAGTTGTACTATAAGCGTCTGTGAGTGTTCTTAGCTAGGTTTTGTGTTGAGGTACCCTCTATAAATATCGATAATCGAAAAAATCGAGTTATAGGAGTGGTTTGATTTTAATCAAATTTGATACACTCATAGAGAAAGACATAAGAAACAATATTCAGAAGTTTCAAGGTTGCAGTTCTTACAATAGTGCAGTAAATCTATAATATATATATATACATATATATATATATATATATATATATATATAAATATAAAGGCAAGATGTTTGTGTGTGTGTGTGTCTGTTTATCTGCCTGTATGTCTGGGTTTTTTTGGTTTTTTTTCCACATTCCTTTTAGTTTTTGCTTTGGGTTGGGCTGTATGTAAGTAGGTATACTTGTAGTTCTTAGTCTCCGCCATGATACCATTTACTCAGAGGACTTATTTAGCCTTCAAAATTCAGTTTACAACAAAAAAAAACTTATTTGATATCGATACCAGGAAATCAAAATTTGACTTACATCCATTCATTTTTCTTTTAGTCTACAGTTTCGCTTTAACTGGAAACAACCATTGCTTTTTAGTCTTTCGTGCCAACATCCAAAGAGTCTGAGCTCCAGGACCATGGATTAGTTTTAAAGCTTTCATTACACCCGAGCAATGCTGGGCTATACTGCTAGCACTACATATATTGGAAACATAAGACTGAATTTTTAAGATAAAGTGTATCACTTTTGAGACATGACTAACTGAGCAGATTTTCCTGCAGGAGGTTGCTATTTTTTGCAGTAGACTGGTAGTTAATATCATTACTAATTACCTGATGAGACATTCTTTCAATGTTGAAACAAAATGTACAATTTTGTTGTAGATTGTAGTTTGTACATGTTCTAAAGTATAATTTATCATAAATATTCATTGCTCTATTTTTATATTGAGCACTGTTTAAAATTAATGTTTTGAACGTAGCAAATATTTTCTTTGTTCGTTATTCATTTGGATATATATATATATATATATATATATATATATATATATACCTACATTGGACATACTACTAACTCACTTTCACGGAGACTTACATTGCACTTAAATGAAAATTCTAACATATTCCGACATTTAAAACACCACGGCTATCAACACACACTTCTTAGGAAAACACTTGTTGAAAATACGCATATACTTAGACAAGAAAATAATAAATGGAAACTTAAAATTCTAGAAGCTATCTACATCAAACAGTTTAAACCTAGCCTAAATAAAATAAATTTCGACACCTCTACTAACATACTTCAATGCCTATAATCGACAGGAGAGGTCCTAGTTATTATACTTACCCCTACACCATAGTAGCAGTAGTCCCCAGACCAATCCCTCATGCCACTATACACTCAATTGAACAAAAAACCCACTACCACCATTCCTTCTCAGCCTGCAGCCATGTGTGACACAAAAAATGGACCTGTCTAATTTCTCTGTATAACTCCACTCTGTTAATAATTTAAATGTTCTATGTTCACTGAACATTAAATGTTCATCCTTTGATAATGGCTTATGTAAGCCGAAAGCTCAGACCTGATAAAAAAGTCAGCAATTATTGCGATTTCTTGTCGTCTTTCCATGATAACACTATCAAGCTAATCAGATCATACGAACGGATCTTACACAAAATAAATAGACAGAACTTGTCTATATTATTCAATGAGACCTGTATTAATATATATATATATATATATATATATATATATATATATATATATGAAACACAATAGCCTTGTCAATTAAAGTGTTGGTCTGTGAATTTGGTAACATCTTAATTGTGAGTTCAATCTCTGAACCAGGCTGTATGTACTGAAACTCAGTATGGATTCTGTGGAAATAGGCATTCAATAACTGAACAGTACTAAAAAATATAAACTAGATGACATATTCCTGGACATGGTCAGTGGAATGGGAACACAGTTAATCTTCTGTAGATTGAATAAAGTGTTTAGTTTGCTATTTCCTGGATCAACAAACATACAATTAAAGCCGGAGAGAATGGCCAAAACATTGTGATAACAGCAAAGATGAGGACAATAGTCTGAATATAGTGTAAATAACAAGAGCATAGTAAATAAGCAATTCTGAGAAAAATAATCACTGCCCTTAACTTTTGTGACCTTCATTACAAGTAGCTCTGTACTAACAATGTGAGTTAGATCATTTTATTACACTGGATTTAAGTTAGATCTGGAATTAAGTAAAAGACCTTGATTTTTTTTTTTTTTCCTGTCAGTAAATATTTATCTTTTTAAAGAAGAAAAAAATAAACAGAAAGCAGATTAGAAAGTATAAAAGAAACAATAGATTATTTTTAAGCTTCTTAATTAAATTTCGAATTAGCTGCGTTGCTATTTAATCTCCAAAGTAGATAAACTTTTTTTTTTATTGCAGTTAAAAACTAAAGCTTAGTTGGACAGTGGTTGACAATGAACTCGGCACTTTCTCGTTGTGACTATAAATTTTTTTTTTTTTTTAATCTTTTTATAAACAGTCGGAATTTATCCTTGCAACTAGGTTATGGTATAAAACAAGGTTAAGTTTAACATGTGATTTCAGACAGTGATAAAGAAATTGCTCAAGAACTTGCTTGTGAGAATGGAATCCCTGGGGCTTGAGCTAATTTTAATTGTGAAACCTCCTGTCCATTAAGTAACCTCACCAGCCCACAATTGGCCAGGTATGGTGAGTACATTTACACCCTTGAAGACATGGTCAATAAAGGACGGGTTTCTCCAAGGAGTGAGAATGATCTGGATATATTCTAGCAATTAATCCCTGTTTATTTTAAATATATAATATAAATCCTATTTATTTTTTAAATCCAGTAATCTTCATATAATGTATGGACTGTGCCAACATTGTATTAACCAGATATTTTTATTATAATTTAAATTAACTAACAGTTTTACTCTGTGCCTGAAGATTGCCTTGTGTTACTGGTAAGGGGGTGATTATATACTTAATAGCTGTGTTATCTTACATTGAGCACTATTTTATTAACACCAATGTATATCTTATAGTCTCACACACACAGTCATCCCTAAACAGTTCTCTTTTGCTGTATCACAGCTCATCAGTACGGCTAGACATCCTATTGCTTCTAGCCAGGATTGAAACTCAACCAAACTGGCATCAGTTGGCAATTCTACCACTAAGCTATGGGTGCTTGGTGGAGGATTTTAGCATGTTATATACACGATGTAAATACATGCCAGTAGCCAAGACTGATGAAGAGGAACTTTTTTTTTTTTTTTTGTTAATCATTTCACCCCAAGCAAGGCATTCCACTACCACTATTGCGCATGGGGTTATATAGGGGAAGGTAAAGAGAAAGAGTGGTTAGATATAGATGTCAGAAGGAAGGTGATAGATGGGTAAGGATACCAAGGATGAGGGTTGGGCAGATGAGAAGAGTGTTTGAAAGAATGGGAGCGAGTTAGTGTGTTAGGTGTCTATTGACCTTACATTTAAACTCCTGGAGATTGTAGCCATCGGTAAAGCAATCATGTGGAAAGGAATTCCACAGTCGGGAAGTGCGAGAAAAGAAACTGTTGGAGTAGAAGTTACGGTTGCATTTTATCGGTTTCACTGTAAAAGGGTGGGATCTAGTTGCTAATCTAGTATCTCGTGCAAATTCTTATCTAGGGGGCAGCAGTGATCTAAGTTCAATGGGAACAGCAGTCATGGACAGAAATTCACACAGATTTAGCTACCGCATCAAGCTTCTCTGCCCCCACCCCTTCAGGCCATTGCAATGGTGCTTAAAACTCAAGCGGAAATTCATCATATATGAATATGATTCTCTGTTGTCTTGAAGTTCTGAAAGGAAAATCCTAACTTCCATACATGTAAGGCTCTATAAAATAGCAGGCAAGTCACGTTGGCAATGAAATAGCAGGTAAACTAGCTAAAGATGCCCTCTACATGACAACACTTGACATAAACTTTAGACTGCGCAGACTTTAGAAACGGAATTAAAAAAATGTCACGTAATAAAAACAGTAATATTTGACTGAAAACCTAATAAGCTATTTAATACGAGTGTACTCCGATCAGCAAAAATGCCAAAATATTTGAGAAGATTTGTGTCTCTTTCTCTCTCTCTCTCTCTCTATATATAGTGACTAAGTTGTAGAACTCATAAGTTTTTTTAACCTGTTGTTCATGCATTTACTTTTATAAAGAGTGCTCGATACAAATGTAGAGTGTTATATTGTATTAGTTGTTACAATGGTTTATAAATTCATAGTATCACTACACAAAAATCTTCACATTTCAAAGCTAGCCATGTGTCTAGGCTGCTTCATTCTTCAGGTGATCTTGTTGATATGAAAATTAGCTTCGAAACACGAAAATTTGTGTAGTGATACTATGAATTTATAAACCATTGTAACAACTATTACAATATATATATATATATATACTCTCACACCCTGATTGAGCACTCTGGAAGAATGGTAGACTTTTAAAAACAGGAGCTACTCTGGCATTTATGCATTGTTCATTCAGCAATGAATTAGAACACTCTCAGCTATTGGGCGTGTATAATGATAATATACATGCTAAAAAGTCTGCCTCCTTCTACTGAGTGCCCGTAGCTCGGGGGTAGAATTGCCGACTGACGCCAATTTGGTTGGGTTTCAATCCTGGGTAAAAGGCAATCGACTGTCTAACTGTACTGATGAGCTGTGATACAGCAAAACAGATTTGTCTGCGGATGACTATATATATTTGTGTGTGTAATTACACACTACAGTGTTTATTATAATAGATATATTCTTCTCGACTACAATTATTACAAAGTAAAATGCAATAAGGCACTGTTCAAGTATAAACACGCAGCAAAGTCTTTCATAACTGGTAATAAAGCTTAATAACTGGTAGTCTGTCACGGCCTCACTATTTTCTTTCTCCTTGAGCATGACAAGGAGATTTCAAATTTGACATGATCATATAGCCATTTCAAAGAATAAAATTTACTTTATCGGTGATTTTAAATATTATGGAAAATGTAATTATTTTTGTGTGTGGGTAAAGTCAATGAAAGTAAGTGTATCGGAAAGGAAATCCATTCCATTTCTAAATGCACAAACTGCAAAAATATCCCGACTAAAAATGTTTAACCTTCTAGGGCCATTCGTATCATATTTGATACAGTATTTCCCTATAAGGAAACATTTGGTATTCATTGACTGAGCAGTCAGTACTGCTTTCATTTGAAATTTATAAAATATTTCTCTTAAAAAATTTTTCAGGAAAATATTTCTTTCAAGGCTTGTTTTCATACTGTATGATACGAATGGCCCTAGAGGGTTAATCTCAGTCTGTTTATCTATCTATCTATCTATCTATCTATCTATCTATTAACCCTCTAGGGCCATTCGTATCATATTTGATACAGTATTTCCCTATAAGGAAACATTTGGTATTTCCCTATAAGGAAACATTTGGTATTTCCCTATAAGGAAACATTTGGTATTTCCCTATAAGGAAACATTTGGTATTTCCCTATAAGGAAACATTTGGTATTTATTGACTGAGCAGTCAGTACTGCTTTCATTTGAAATTTATAAAATATTTCTCTTAAAAATTTTTTCAGGAAAATATTTCTTTCAAGGCTTGTTTTCATACTGTATCAAATATGATACGAATGGCCCTAGAGGGTTAATAGATAGATAGATAGATAGATAGATAGATAGATAGATAAACAGACTTGATTTCTAATTCCACTCAGGTTCATTATATTAAACCGAAGTGCAAATACCTATGGAAAAGATATAATCCAGCTCTTTTCCCCTAATTAATTAGTAGCGGTTGTATCAGTAAATCCCTGTCTGAAAAGAAATTCTTACAATTTAAACTTGATTAATGACTTTAAATAATTTGCAAAAGGTTGATAAACTGTAAAAACAAATTAATACACAAATTCATTTATCAGTCTGTTTGCCCTTTTCCCCCTCCCTCTGTAAGTTCGTTTGCCCCCACCCTTCCCCCGTTTGTTTGCCCCCCTTTCCCCCCTGTCCCTCTGTAGGTTCGTTTGCTCCCTTTTCCCCCCCGTCCCTCTGTAGGTCCGTTTGCTCCCTTTTCCCCCCGTCCCTCTGTAGGTCCGTTTGCCCCCTTTTTCCCCGTCCCTCTGTAGGTCCGTTTGCCCCCTTTTCCTCCCCGTCCCTCTGTAGGTCCATTTGCCCCCTTTTCCTCCCCATCCCCTCTGTAGGTCCGTTTGCCCCCCTTCCCCCCGTCCCTCTGTAGGTCCGTTTGCCCCCTTTTTCTCCCGTCCCTCTGTAGGTCCGTTTGTTCTCTCCCTTCCTGCATGGATCATTTTGCTCCCCACCTCTGGAGCAAGGTTTGTTTGCACTTTCCCTTGCCTTTACAACAATTTATTTGCTCCCCTCCTCCCATCAGTAAACTTTTTTCTTTTTTTTTTTTTTATATGTTTACACCATTGGTGTGTCTGCTATTTTTCTCCAATAGTTCATTCACCAGTCATTCTATCATTTAACTCATTTGTCCATTAGTTATTTCCCTCTCTATTAGTTTTCTTTTTTCTTCTTTCTTTCTTCTTGTCTGTCTGCCTTAATTTTTTAATTTTTATTCATTTTCTTCAGATAAAACTTTACAAGTAAGATTCATAATTTGCATGTAATGGACTTATTCTGTCAGCAAATTCTGTAAATATATCTGCAAGAGTAATAATGATAATTTTAATTTTATATCTTACCAGTCTATATATAAATCTCTATTGTATTTTCTTTGTTTACAGAAACATGTAATAATACTTGGATGGTGAAGTGAGGTGGCCATTAGGTTTATCGTTTCTTTTTAATCTGCTTAAAGGATTTAGATTGGATTATCTTGGTTTTGGTTGGATAAATGCAAGCTGACTTTCATTAGATTAGCATTCCTTAACCACTTGACATAAGAAGATAAGTGACTTTTTCTCTATGGCTATAAAGACAATTCTTTATCTTTGTTGCTAATGTTAACAAAATTATATGCCTACTTACATTATACATTTACATTTATAACTTTGTCTCATATCATTCTTATTCTTGACTCTTATTTAATTAATGTCATATTTATATACAGTTGGTTAAAAGAAGGCTCTTCAAAATAAATGGCAAATTCTGACAATTTGTCTGAAACCGTTCTAACTTGGGCCACACGTATTTTTTTTTTTTTCTTTTTTTTTCATTGAGGAGGGAACAGTTAAAAATTAAAGCTTTAAAATAAATGAAAGTTTTTAATTTATATTGAGTTTAAATGTAAATAAAAAAAAAAAATTATGAATTAAAAAAAAATTTTGCTTTTAATTCAGTTTAAAAAATTTCCAAATGTTTGAATTGAGGGAATTTTATTCTTTTAAAATGTCAAGGAATCAGAATTAAAGTGAGAGGTTTTGTGATGTGTTGTTTTGAAGTTCCACAGAGTTTATTTTGAAGAACTCACTTTACAGCCTGAATTGGAATTTTGGCTGAAATTGAACTTACAGCTCAAATCATTGGGACTTTAAAGTTCCGTGGAGAGAATTGAGGAATTCAGTTATTTCTTTGAAATTATCATTGTCATTTTCTAAGCTAGATCAAAGGTCCCCTTAAATTTTGGACCTAACAAATTTACAAGTTTGAAGCTAATTTTAAATTGCGGAGCACCTGATAAAGAATCATTGCGCTATGGCATACCGAGAGAACGTGTTTTGTTCATTGTGAACCTTGTGGACTGGCGCTACAGAATCAGAAACAAAGAACTGTACAAAATAACACAAACCATATCATTCAAGAACTACCAACAGCAGCAACAACTAAAATGGATAGAAATACCTTCAGGTTGAGTAACTTTCGTCTGCTCAGGTGGTTAAAGTTGTTTCCAAATATCTAGATGCATTTAAGTCTCCTTGATTGCTTCATCCTTCAAACTTAAAAGAAAAATATCAAGACAAGAAGTTTTAGCTTGATAATGAAGTTGTTAATCAGTTTTACTATCTTGGTGACATGTTTAATGGAGGTGCAGAAGCAAGTTCAATATCTAAACTTATTTATAAATGGAACTTTGTGTATGTGGATCTGTTACCTATAGACTCCGAAACAGCTGAACCGATTTTCTTGAAAATTTACACAGTTGTACTATAAGCGTCTGCGAGTGTTCTTAGTTAGGTTTTGTGTCGAGGTACCACCGATAAATATTGATAATCGAAAAAAATTGGGTTATAGAAGGAGTGGTCTGATTTTAATAAAATTTGATACACTCATAGACAAAGACACAAGAAACGATATTCAGAAGTTTCAAGGTTGCAGTTTTTGCAATAATGCAGAAAATCGATTATATATAAAAAGGCAAGATGTTTGTGTGTGCGTCTGTTTATCTGCCAGTATGTCTGTATTTTATTTTAGCCCTTTTATTTTAGTTTTTGCTTCGGGTTTGGCTCTAAGTAGGTATAATTGTAGTTCTTAGTTTTAGCCATGATACCATTTACTCAGAGGACTTATTTAGCCTTCAAAATTCAGTTTACAATGAAAAAAACTTATTTGATATCGATACCAGGAAATCAAAATTTGACTTATATCCATTCATTTTTCTCTCAATCTCCGGTTTCGCTTTAACTGGAAACAACTATTGCTTTTTAGTCTTTCATGTCAACGCCCAAAGAGTCTGAGCTCCAGGACCATGGATTAGTTTTAAAGCTTTCATTACACCCAAGCAATGCCGGACTATACTGCTAGTCCTAGATAAGATCAGATTAAAAAAAAAGACGTAGGGAACTTGCCTCTTTTAACATCACAAGTATTTCTGCATAGGATGAAAGGAGAGCCATATACAGCTTGCATTAGGAGTTTTGTGTTATATGTTAGTGAAATCTGGCAACCTAATGTTGATATGTGACCCATCTGACAAACTTACCATGCAGATAACAAAACTGAAATTTGAGTGAAAAATTTCGAAGACAAAATACAATTTCAACTCTCTTTTTCCAGAATATTGCAGACGAGTTAACTGCCTGTTAGATTGTCTACGGTGTGGTCGAAAAAGAGAGAGGGGAATAGACGAGAAGAGACTACTAGACGTGCGTAGAGATAGCCAGGACGTGAGAGGGGTAACTGGCCAGTATTCAAAGAACAACTATCCATAAATTCTTAAGTACAATGGTATCACTAAGAAAATAAAAACCTCCAACCAATTTTTATCCAAACAAAACATGAAAGTCAAAAAAGTTCATAACAAAAAGGGGGGGGGGGTTAAAAATTAAAGACAAAAAATAAAAAAATGAAACCCATCTGACAAACTTACTATGCAGATAACAAAACTGAAATTTGAATGAAAAATTTCAGAAGACAATTTACCAAAAAAATATGTCCTGAAGGGACAGGGCATATAGAAGAAGAAGAAGAATATTGATATTAGCTGAATTGTTTGAACTGACATGCAAATTGTGCAGTGGATGTGCAATGTCAGTCTTAAAGATAAAAAAATCATCAGAGGAGTTAAGAAATACGTTGGGTCAAGAAAGACTTGGATAGTTTGGGCATGTTTGAGAGAATCTATATAGAGAACCTAGTCGGCAATTGTAGGTTTACTGAGGTTGGTGGCCAGAGAGGGATAGGTAGACCATGTAAAATATGGACCCAGCTTATCTGTGAAGATTTATGGAAGTTGAGATTACATCCAGGCCTTACACAAAAGAATTGTCAAGGAAACCCTGTCCAACTCACTGGCATGGAAACAGATGTTAAATGATGGTAATGGCAGCTTGTTATTGAGATTCCCTCTGAGTCTTAGACGTTTTGGTTGGGTGATGGTCATATCTCAGATCCTACCTGCAGCTTTGAAGCACAACACTTTCTTTAATGTATGACAGTTGCTTCAAACATATAGATCATAATTACATTATAATAATTGTGCTTGTTTCTTGATTTGTTAGTTCCTTAGTTCACACAACCGTCACGCCCTGCCAATACTACATAAATAATGGACTATGTTTTGATTGTGTAGAAAGACAACAATCTATTCAAGCATTCTCCTATTAAGAGTGTTCTCAAATATTTAAAGTGACTCCCAAGTCGCCTTAAGTGTCTCATCCTTCAAACTTAAATAATTAACTGATGTTTCTACTCATGAACAGAGAGGTATAGTGTGTCAGCCCCTAGGGGACATGCACAATATTGTGAAATTTTGATAAAACATACCCATGCAGTAGGAATAACTTCAGGTCAGATAACCCAGTCCTTTTAGTGTGACCTTGGCTGCCTTATACTTTAAAGTTAGCAAAAAAAACTCTCTTGACATTAGCCTATGATACCCACTACCACTAATCACTCTCATGATCAGAACGATTTATTTGCATGCCCCCCCCCCCTTTTTTAAAGTTATATTTTTGGTTTTCAGTTTTAAAATGTTTTATAAAATTTTCACTTAATGATACTCAGTAATTTTCTCACCTCACTTAGTTCAATTTCACTGACTTTATAAATGGGGTCAATCAGTTTAGGTGCCATATGTGATACACGCTTGGGCGATCATGTCTCGAAAGAGACATGACTGACTGGGCAGAAGATTATCCCGCAGTAGGTTGCCATTGCTTTCTGCGGTAGACTGGTTGCCGACCAAGGCTATAGAACCCAATCTGTCCTGTTATTTAACCCATAACTGGAAAGAATAGACGGATTAATACCTTTCCCAAGGGTATTTGCGCGTAAGTGAATACAATGGATTCAGCTGGAATTCGAACTCGGCTCCCCGGTTTCTCGTTCCGAGCCGATATCCACTGTACCACAACACACATCCTTAACTTTTAAATTTACTAATTGATATAAATGGTTATCTTAAGGTAACCAGTGTGTATAGCAGCACTCATCTTCTTTCACTAATATTATAAACTATCAAGTCTACAATTTTACTGATTATTGTCTTGAAATGTTTTGTTTCTTTTTTTGTTTTTTGTTTCTTTTTTTACTTCATATTGAAAATTTAAGTTTGTATAATTAGACTTTCTGATTGAATGTTTGTTTTATATCTTCAGTTTTATGGTTACTTGTCCCAACAACAGAACATGATGCAAGACTATATCCGGACCTCCACATATCAACGGGCAATGTTAGCTAACATCGATGACTTCCATGACAAGGTAAGTGCTATTCTGTATATTCTTGATGATTTTCTCTGTAAGCGGTTTGCAAGAAACCTTCAATATTAGTCCTTTCTCGATAACTGGTATCTTTCCTTTTCGGTACTTTCTTCATGGACCTGGTTAGTGCCTCGTGTTTTCTTGAGCGTACTTAGAGGAGGCTCCTTTCTAGAGACTTGCTACAAAAACATTAACAAGTCAACACATCTTTAGGAGGAGCTTTTCTTCAAAGATACATAGTCTGTGGTGATGGATGAGGTCACTGAACAAATCCACTTTTATGTGTTTTGCTTCATGTTCGTTTTGGTGTGCATAAAAGAGGCAAGAGGTGAAACCCCTGTCACAGCAAAACATTTTGCCTAGTCTTTATCTGATATCAGTCTACTACTAAACTTTTGAGGTAGCGAGCGGTGACTCTTTAAACCAGAGATTTACATTCCTTGGCCCAGTAAAAGAACATTGGCAATAAGGTCTTGTGATTGTTGATTTTCTTTGGGAGTTTTTTTTTCCTAGTCTGTAGGGACAATCCACCCCAGTTCATATAAACATGATTAAACTGTGTGTTTTGGCATTCTGATCCTTTTTTTTTTTTTACATACCACATTAGATTATTTCCTGTATAATTTATTTTTATTTTACAAAAGTGAAAATTCCACAAGCTGTTAGTATCCACTATGGTTTCTCCAGTTCTTCCAGATTTCCGCATGTTAGGCAATAAGTTACCAATTTACTGACATAGGAGGGAGCTCGTTTATTAGTTACACAGGTGATTATGTAAGATAGTAATTATTTTAAACACTATTTCTTCAGCTTCTCATCAGTTTGAACAAATACAGGATTTCATATTTCATAGCAAAAAAAAGCATATATATATATATATATATATATATATATATATATATATATATATAATATAACCCCAAGCAAGGCGATAACGCCACTGATGCGCAGGGGGCTACGTAAGAGTAAAAAGATTGGAAAAGAGAAAGCTGGAAACCGCATCCTAAACAGGAAACAAGGTATGAGCCTCTTCACCTGTTATATATATATATATATATATATATATATATATATATTATTACAATGGTTTATAGAAGCATTTTATCACTACACAAAAACTCATGTTTCAGAACATTGTTGTTTTTCGGGTAATATTTTAAAACAAATGGTGAAAATGATTTATTTTGGAAAATAGAAAATGAATTCATAGTTATTTAGAAATTTAAGGTTGGGGCGGTTGGTGGAAGTTGAGCAATATGAATTATGGGTGTGTCTGGATTACTCAAAAGTGAAAATTAGGTTGAACTATAAAAAGGTGAACATTTAGATGTATGGAGGTGGGTTGAATTATGTCATAAAATGACAGTCTTTTTTTTGTCTGGGGAAGATACATATTGGGAACATATTCAGACGTTTAGAAAGTGATTTTAAATAACAGGTCACATTTTAGGTTTGTGGAGAGGTTACTTTTTATGCTGTAGAATTTGTTAAAGGGACTCAATAGATTAAAATTTAAATTAATTGTGGTATACTAAGCTATATTGGAGCTAGAAAAAAAACATAAGTATTGTGTGGGTCATTAATTTTTAATAAAATAATGGTTATGCATAAGTTATAAATGAACATTATAATTAATTAAATTTCAAAGTGAAATATTTACAGTTTATATAATACTGTTAATTCATTTCTATGGTTTAGAAGTACTTTGTTTATAGGAAACTTTATAATATGCAGCTTCTCATTCAGGCACAGAGAGCAAATGTCATAGAATGATTTACAGATTCTGTTTCTTTTTGTTTTTTTTTTACATTGAGGGTTTTATTAGTTTCTTTTAACTGCTGAAAATACACAGAAAGGGATGTTTGTTTCGGTATGTATTATTCTTGAAGAAAGTTAAACATATACCATCGCTTTTTTAAAAGTGTTTTTAGGAGAACCAATGTAAGCTTTTTTAATAGTTGGGTTTTTATTAGATGATATAGTACATTGGTAAACAATAGAATTTTTTAGACACCTAATTTCCAGTTGGCTGGATTTTGACAATTACATAAATTTGTATTATTGTTTTCAGTTTAGCAATAATTGTTACTTTGGTTTATGTGCTGATTTAAGATTTTGATTTTTTTATAATTTTTTCTAGATTATTTGTACAACTATGACCTAATTAAAGAGTATTTAAAAATTTTACTTATTACTGGGGAAATGTTTCTTAATTAAATTAAGGAACTTCTATCCTAAATTAGTACTTCCCATTTGGTTAAATGAGGGTGTATATCAAACGATTTTTCTATTTCTTTTTTCTGTTATGGTTATATTGTTTTGTGTATTCGATGTCATGGTATTTATAGCCCCTATTTTTTTTTTTTAGCACATTATTAAATCGCTATATTTAGAAAATACATCTTCACTGGATGAGTTTTTACTAATTCTATAGTCTATGGAGGAGGGTAAGTGTTTAATTATACTTGGAGAGTGATTAGACTTAGGGTGGATGTATAATAGATATGCATTAGGTTTCATGTATGGTTGGTAAGAATTATTTGCTAAGTCTAGTGTTACTTTGAGGAAGTTTACTATTTTTAAATTAATACTAGTTATTACTTTTAGGTTTAGAATTTTAAATTCTCCATAGATTAATTTTCTGGTTTTATCAGTATTAAAATGTGTGGAATGTTTTACTACCATAAGGTCATCATCTCTAACCCTAACCCAATGTCATGTGTGGGGTGAGGTTATATAAAGCAAGTTAGCCAATAATGTGTAGCCAATTCCAGGTTATTTAAAGCCAGAAGGATTTTTTGTGAGATTTTAGTGATTTAATGATCAGTCAGTTAAGTGCCAAACATGATACATGTTTGGGCGATCATGTCTCAAAAGAGACATGACTGACTGGGCAGAAGATTATCCCGCAGTAGGTTGCCATTGCTTTCTGCGGTAGACTGGTTTCTGACCAAGGCTATATATAGAACCCAATCTGTCCTGTTATTTAACCCATAACTGGAAGGAATAGACAGATTAATACCTTTCCCAAGGGTATTTGCGCGTAAGTGAATGCAATGAATTCAGCTGGAATTCAAACTTGGCTCCTTGATTTCTCATTCCGAGCCAATATCCAATGCACCACAACGCACATTTAATGATATGTGTCCTATTAATTAAGCCTTAGCTAGGGGAGAAGAAATGGGTTCATATAATTCTCAAGGGTATTTTTAAGTGAATACAACAGGCCTGATTGGAATTAGAACTCAATTCTTCGATTTCCTATTTTGTACCTTTATTTGTTACATCACCTGCACATCCAGTCTTACAGCACCTGGTATTTCCAGGAAATTGCTCATCTAAGTACTGACCAGGCTGAACATAGCTTAAATTTCAAAAACCAGTTTTTCTGCATTATATGACTGCAAGCCCTAATAAGTCAAGGAGCAATTGGAATAAAGTATAAAAGTTGCAGGAGTTGTATGGACTTTTTTTTTTTTTTTAAATCCCCCTTGCTCTTAGGGCATGGAGCAGTACACATTGCATGCTCAATGATTTCAAATGGTTCTCTATATATGTAATAATTAGAGTAAATTGAACTTATGATTTAATTTTTTTAATAATAATAGTGTTTCTCTTAGATGTTAGCTTGACTCTAACCTTCTTTGCTTTTGTGCTCATTCTTTGGGCAGGTAAAAAAAATTCAGCACTTAGCAGGAAATGGGTTAATTGACTCTGTTAATCCAACTGTGATTTTAGTAATTAGTGGACATTTATTTTTTTTTTTCTTTGCTTTTGGTATGCTTGATTCAAATTATACCCCTCCACACCCACCCACATTTCCAATTCTTCAAGCCAGTCACAAAAGAGTATAATTGTGAGTGAATTTCTGAGATGGATTGTCATTCATTTTACCATGTATTGCCTGAGCCAGTGTCATCATCTCTGTTATTTTCAACCTTCTTAATATTATTTGAAGATTTTGCAAAATTGAGAATTTTTACCTTTTTCTTTGTTTTGATCTGAATGTTTCAATCTGTCATCAAGTCTTCCTCAGATTTCAAGTATTGCTGTGTTCTGAAGAGTTATATATATATATATATATATATATATATATATATATATATATATATATATATAAAGGTAGCAGATAATTTTCTAAATATATCTTGTTTGATATAACAGACAATGAATTTCTATTTCTATTATGCTTTTTTTTTTTTTTTTTTTTTTTAAATCGTATCACCCCGAGCAAGGCGGTAACACCACTGATATGCAGGGGGCTACGTGATAGTGAAAAGATTTGAAAAGAGAAAGCCGGAAACCACATCCTAAACAGGGAACAAGGAATAAGCCTCTTAACCTGTTCAATAGAAGTGGGTGGAGTGTGAACCGGGCGATAGTTGCTTAATCATGAGTCGTTCTAAACATTGTATTTTGGCTTTAATTTCAGGTGAAAATGAAGACAAAAATTGTCCAACATTTGGATATTTTTTATTATGCTGGTTTTAAGCTTTTGGCTTGCACGAGCCATCTTCAGAAAGGTTACAGGGACCTTAACATAGACATCCACCATCAAAGATGATATTACCTTGTGTTGACATAAAACAATGCTATGTGATAATAAGTCACCAAATAGTAGACACAGGTCGTAAATTTGTAATGCGGTTCTATGATGTCACACCACATGAGACTGAAATGTTAACAGAACCATATGTTTCAATACAATACAATACAATGCCATGTAATGTGTTGTGACCAGAATGAAATGTGATTTTATTAAGTGTGGGTTGTTTTGATTTAATGTAGATGGCCTCCAATATCTGAAGGTTTTTTTTTTTACTCTGTGTGTGTGTGTGTGTGTGTGTGTGTGTGATTATGATTATTATTGTAATAGACTAAAATCTGTCTAATATTACCTACATGGCTATGGTTTTCTAGGCAATTATATTTAATTGAACTATAATCAGAAAAGTGGCATGTAAGTCTACAGAATATATGTAGTGGGTTTATTATTAGTATCAGAGATACAATCTTTGAATGGACATGTAAATTCTTAAATTTTTGTCTTTATTTTCACCTAAAATTAAAGCCAAAATATGATCTTTAGAACGGCTCATGATTAAACATAATAAACATTCATTGTCTGTTATATTTAACAATATATATATATATATATATAGGAAAAACTACTAAAAAGTTGTAAGTTTTAAAATGTATTTTTTAACACTATTTATTTATTTCTATTATTATATTTGATATTTCAGACCGTCCTCGGCCTTTCATCAGAAACAAATGATTTAAAATTTAAATTAGAAACGTTTTCACGAGGAGTGTTTGTGGAGAGATTGTTTACATCATGTGATGCAGAAAGCAACAGATTTTTTTAATATTTGTGAACGTAAACCTATCTTTAATAATACTTATAAATGTTGGTTTAAAGGAAATTTTTTTTAAGTGTATCTAAAAAATGTTATTGAAATATTTATAAAGATTCAAAACACCTAAGTCCCTATTTAACCCTAGCCTGTATGTATTTAATTTTAAAATCCAGTATTTTTCTTTCTTTCTGCGTGAGTATGTAGAACTAAAATCAGAATCTATTAGTAAACATTTGCAGTTTTCTAATGTGTGTCCCGGTTGATTGAAGTGTTGGGCTATGGGGGAATATGGGTTGTTTTGGTGTATCCTTAGTTTATGATTATTGAAATAGAATCTAAAGCTATTTCCAGATTCACCAATATATCCACTATTTGGACATATTGAACAGAAGAGAAAATATATTATGTTTTGGCTGTCACAGGTGAGGTGTGGTGGGTGTAATTTGATGGTGTTGGGTAGAGAAAATACTGCATCATTTACTAAATGTTTGCAAACTAGACAGCGAGATTTCTGACATCTTGATGTGACAAAAACCTGCTTAGCAAAAATACTTTTCTACTAGTAAACTATCGAAAAAAAAAAAAAAAAAAAAAGAAACAAAAAAAACCCCAGCAATTTTAGCACTAAGCATTTTTCAATTTTTATATGCAGTAAATTTTGCGGGGATCAGTTGATTACTTACGAACAATAGAAAATTGATCCCCCATTTTAAGTCTTGTAGAAACTTATATTAATACTAGTTTATGGCAGTGTACTTGTAATTTACACAAATATGACTAAAAACAAAAGTCATTGTTACTTGACAGGTATTCAAAAAGTTTCTTGAATCAATCATTGTGACTGGCCACTTGCTAAATATTAAAGAAAAATATTTCATAAGGTGTTCAGATATGCCACAGTATTTATGTAGAGTTAAAAATATTTATTTTAATTTTACTAATATGAAGATTTAAACTTTAGGTTCTGTGTTCTTTAGGTACTGTGATATCATGGATCGAGCATATGAGCAATGAGGGTTTTCTGGAAAGGATGGAAATAAAAAGGAATTTAATACTGAGCATCAGGAAAAGACAGCTAAAGTTCCTGGGACATGCAATGAGGAAGGAGGGCTTGGAGAACCTGATACTAACAAGCCAGATAGAGAGAAAAAGAGACAGGGGAAAGCAGCAGATAACATATTTGAAGAGCCTGAGCAGGTGGATGACTGAATGGAGTTTGTGTGGTGTAACAGGAGAAAGAATGCTAAGAGCCACCAGGGATAGGAAGACGTGGAAAGCCATGATTGTCTACATCCTAAAAAGACAAGGCACATAGAAGATATAAATGAGAAATTAGTGCTCAAATGCACCCCCAAATTAAACCATATATTTTGAACCAAAATTTTTCTTCAGGATTTTTTTTTTTTCTTTTCAAAATATGAAAATACTATTTAAATCACAATGTCAAAAGGCATATATTATAGTTACTATATATCAAAGAATTTTCTCCTATCAACTTTACATTATTTAATAGTGGAAATGGAGTTTAGAAAGTTTTTTAAAAAAATAGACACTCACACAATATCTAATCACGTGTGTCACATGATAGCTTTTAAAAAATTCTTTACAAAATAAATTCATTCAGTTAAATGCCATACGTGATACACACTTGTGCGATCATGTCTCAAAAGAAATGTGACTGACTGGGCAGAAAATTATCCTGAAGTAGGTTGGCTTTGCTTTCTGCAGTAGACTGGTTGCCAGCCAAGGCTATAGAACTCAATCTGTCCTGTTACTTAACCCATAACTTGAGGGGAGACACAGATTAATACCTTTCCCGAGGGCATCTGCGCGTAAATGAATAGAACGAATTCAACTGGAATTTGAACTCGGCTCACTGATTTCTTGATCCTAACCAATATCCACTGCACCACAATGCACATCCTACAAAATAAATTACATTACAGTAATAGCATGAGGAAAAATAATGTCGGAAAATAACATTCTTGAAAATGGCCATTGAAGTGGCTGAAAGCACTTGGAAAGTCAATATTTATTAAACATTTTTACATTCATTATCTCCAGCAAAAAGGAAACATGTAAGAATACTGGATAAATTCAATAAAAAATTAATAAAATCTTCCTTTTTAGTTGTTTTTCACAAAACATGTTTAAAAGAAAAGACTGCTGTATTTTTTAGGAATGCTACAGTTCATATTTATCCTAGATCATACACACATATTTAAATAAGAATTGCTAAAAGAAAAAAGGGAAAAACATAATTCCAGTATGAAGCTAATAATAACTACCAGTGATTGAAAACTCATGAAGACAGATCCATGTCCAAGACCTTTTCACTCCTTGGAACAAATCATCTCTAATTGGTTATGTCTTCAGAGATGTAGCTGTACTCATCCTCTTTTCAAATCTTCATGCAATATTGTTTGTCAACTCTATTGTAGTAACAAAAGTCTGAAGTTATTTTCATGATTGATTTTGACTTGTTTTCTACATCTTGCCACAACTAAAGATTCTTTAAAGTTTGGATTGGAGTTTCCAGTGAGACTTGAAGATGCATCTCATATTTTCTTGAAATTGAACTTTGTGCCTTTCTGATCTTTTTTCAGGTGATTCTTGATGTAGGTGCAGGTTCTGGCATCCTTTCCTTTTTTGCCATCCAGGCAGGTGCTCGTAAAGTCTATGCGATCGAAGCAAGTAGCATGGCTCAACATTGTGAGGTATGTCCGTCAATAGTTGACACAAATTTCTAGATATAATGAATTTTTCTTTCTTTTTATTTTTCTCTTTGTCTTAATTATCCATCAGATTTTTGTAAATCGTAAATAATGACTAATGATTTGCTCAGCAATGCAGACTACATTTTTTATTTCTCAAAATAACTCTTCAAAGTTTTAGTCTGTATTTTAAAATCTTTACGATAATTTCTTTGTTCTCCTTGTATCTTCTTGCACCCCCCACATGCCTGTTACTACTTCTTGTTCTTCCCTCATGCTCACCTATCCTTCTTGCCTCCCCCCTAATCTCCACTTTCTGCCCTCGTGTGCTTCTCACACCTTTTGCCTCCCTGTGCATTTCTTTATTTCTTGCACCTCACTGTGTTCATATATCCTTCTTGCCTCCCCTAACTCAACTCCTTCTGTCACTTGTCACTCCTCCTTTTGCCCCTTACTGTATCCATCACTCCTTCCTTTTGCCCCTCACTGTATCCATCACTCCTTCCTTTTGCCCCTCACTGTATCCATCACTCCTTCCTTTTGCCCCTCACTGTATCCACCACCTCCCCTTCCTTTTGCCCCTCCACTGTATCCACCACTCCTTCCTTTTGCCCCTCACTGTATCCACCACTCCTTCCTTTTGCCCCTCACTGTATCCACCACTCCTTCCTTTTGCCCCTCACTGTATCCACCACTCCTTCCTTTTGCCCCTCACTGTATCCACCACTCCTTCCTTTTGCCCCTCACTGTATCCACCACTCCTTCCTTTTGCCCCTCACTGTATCCACCACTCCTTCCTTTTGCCCCTCACTGTATCCACCACTCCTTCCTTTTGCCCCTCACTGTATCCACCACTCCTTCCTTTTGCCCCTCACTGTATCCACCACTCCTTCCTTTTGCCCCTCACTGTATCCACCACTCCTTCCTTTTGCCCCTCACTGTATCCACCACTCCTTCCTTTTGCCCCTCACTGTATCCACCACTCCTTCCTTTTGCCCCTCACTGTATCCACCACTCCTCCCTCCCTTGCCCTCCTGTGCTTGTCTCTTTCATCCCCTCACCCTTAGTACTCATCATCCCTCCCTTCTCATCTTATTTTGTATTGTTTCTTTCCTTTTGGCTTTATTTTTTTGTCTGTTTTCTTCATTAATGTCATTTTAAGAACTTTCCTTAAAACACAAGGCAAATGTAAATATTTGTATTCCTTGACCTGTTTAATATTCGAATAACAATGTATTATTTTTGCTAATTCCAGATGCTTGTAAAAGACAATAAACTTGTTGGTCAGATTGTTGTCATTCCTGGTAAAGTGGAAGACGTAACCGTCCCTGAGGAAGTTGATACGATAATCTCTGAACCAATGGGTTATATGCTGTTTAATGAACGCATGTTAGAAAGTTTCCTTCATGCCAAGAAATGGTTAAAACCAGGAGGTAAGTATTGGGAACCAAAAGAATTTTTCAAACAAAAACCACACAAACATGCACACATACTTTCCGTTGCCCCATGTGTTTTCAGCCAGTTCTTTAGCCATTTTCTGGGGAAGGAAGTGGTGTTAATTTCTCTTCATGTTTGACTGTTTAAGATGCATTTCTATTGTAAAATCATAAGCTATGTATTCATATTATACATATAGTAGCCCTATTTTATCAGTAATGCTTACATCTATTCCTGACTACTGACAATCCCTTTCTTCATTTGCAATGCATTCCTATAGTAAAACCTTTTGCAATACATCTACATTATATATCTTCATTCTATCTGTAATGCTGGCATTAATTCCTGACCAATGACAATCCCTCTCTTTCTCAATACTTTTATTGCCAATGTATTTTGCAAAATTTTGGAGATAGTTTCTTCACTGTTAGAGAAGGGCTTATGCTTTTTCTTTTTTGTTTTATTTATGCTTCTTAAAATATTTTTATTACTTCAGATTCATTTTAGAATGGCCTGCAAGGCTATGCATTCATAAATCTATACCTTTAATTGGAGCTAAATTTTATCCATCAATGGAAAAACATCAGGAAATAAATCACTAATTTTTAAGCATATTCCTACAACATTGAAGATGCCATATTGCTCAGGCTGATTCAATACTGTATACTCCTCTAGAACTAATTAGCATTATCAAATTTACTTGTAAACCAACATGTGTTTAGACAGCTATATATGGTTAGACCATCTGAAGGCAATTTTGTGGGAGACTTCCAACATTGCTAATCTTTTACAACTTAGTAAATAGATTTCACCTCTTTTTTCATATCTTTTTTTTCTTGTCCGTTTCCGGTTTTCTCTTTTCCAATCTTCTCACTTTTTTTTTTTTTTCTCAATTGGAGTAGATAGACTAAACTATCGCCTGGTTCACGCTCCACCTACATCTATTGAACAGGTGAAGAGACTCATCCCTTGTTCCCTGTTTAGGAAGTGGTTTCCAGCTTTCTCTTTTCCAATCTTTTCACTCCTATGTAGCCCCCTGCACATCAGTGGCGTTACTGCCTTGCTCGAGGTGATATGATTAAAAACAAAAAAAAACATTCTTTCTGTAAATCAGAGACAGGCACCATCTTCTGTTTTTCTTGTATTCCAGCTTGGTGTTTCTTGTAATTCCTGCTAAGACCATGTCTTCTATTATCTGAGAGAGTGCTTTCACAAATAATGCACATTGGTTTTTCTGAAGGACTCGCAATGAATAAGAATTCATTTTCCCAAAGTTCATTAAATTGACACTTGTTATCACTTTGTTTTTTTTTTCCCCCCTTGGGATAGGCAAGACAACTGCAAAAGAAAGGGACAGAAGACTTAGGGTTAAACTTATTGAATGCTCAAGCAGAAATTGCTTTATAAAACATCTAAAGTAAATAATCTCATTCATAGTTACAAGAAGTTTAATGTATACTATCACATTAACTTTTATCATTTATATAAACTAAATACCAGGAGGTTTTACCCTACTCAATCACAAAAATTTCACCATGTAAAAACAATTTTAATATAAAATATATTAATGTTATTTTAATATTTTTATAATTTAAAAAAGTATATAGGAATATTTTCTTAACTGAATTTATTGTGTTATTAATCATTTCTTCTGCCATGTGCCGTGTCTCTTCAGGATGTAGGCAGTCATGGCCTTCCACATCTCCCTATCCTTAGTGGCTCTTAGTACACTTTCTCCTGTTACCCCACCCAAACTCATCAAGTATTTTGCACATTACTTTCTTCTGTCTCTTTCTCTCCATCTGACCTGTGAGTATCAGATTCTCTAAGCCCCCTTTCCTCATTACATGTTTCAGGAACTTAAATATATAATTGTTAATATATCATGTAAAAAAATGTTTTTCTATTTCCATATTGTTTCTAATTAAATCTATTTATATTAATCAAAATTATTTATTCTTAAGTTGTATTTTTATTATTGATCATTATTGTTAGTTAACTCTAGGGCATAGTGCACCACTTGAAATCAAGCAATGCACCATTGATGTCGCATGTGTCATAAGTTGGCCACCCCCAGTGTAGAGTCAGAACAGGTGGAACTAAGGTTATGAGAACCTGGCACAATAGGTCTCCCATATTTTTGGGCAGGAACACCTGTGAACAGTTTAAGTGCAGCAGTTTTTATGGCTGCACTTAGTGATTTTCAAAATTTATGAAAAAAAGACAATTTTTTTCTCCCCCTTTCTTCTCTTCCCCCTTTCTTCTCTTCCCCCCTTTCTTCTCTTCCCCCCCCCCTTTCTTCTTTCTTCCCCCCCCCCTTTCTTCCCCCCCCCCTTTCTTCCCCCCCCCCTTTCTTCTTTCTTCCCCCCCCCCTTTCTTCTTTCTTCCCCCCCCCCTTTCTTCTTTCTTCCCCCCCCCCTTTCTTCTTTCTTCCCCCCCCCCTTTCTTCCCCCCCCCCTTTCTTCCCCCCCCCCTTCTTCCCCCCCCCCTTCTTCTTCTTCCCCCCCCCCTTCTTCTTCTTCTTCTTCTTCTTCTTCTTCTTCTTCTTCTTCTTCTTCTTCTTCTTCTTCTTCTTCTTCTTCTTCTTCTTCTTCCCCCCCCCCTTTCTTCCCCCCCCCCTTTCCCCCCCCCCTTCTTCTTCTTCCCCCCCCCCTTTCTTCTTCTTCCCCCCCCCCTTCTTCTTCTTCCCCCCCCCCTTCTTCTTCTTCCCCCCCCCCTTCTTCCCCCCCCCCTTCTTCCCCCCCCCCTTTCTTCTTCTTCCCCCCCCCCTTTCTTCCCCCCCCCCTTCTTCCCCCCCCCCTTTCTTCTTCTTCCCCCCCCCCTTTCTTCTCTTCCCCCCCCCCTTTCTTCTCTTCCCCCCCCCCTTTCTTCTCTTCCCCCCCCCCTTTCTTCTCTTCCCCCTTTCTTTCCCCCTCCCCCTTTCCCCCCCCCCTTTCCCCTCCCCCTTTCTTTTCCCCCTTTCTTTTCCCCCTTTCCCCCTCCCCCTTTCCCCTCCCCTTTCCCCTCCCCTTTCCCCTTTTCCCCTTTCCCCCTCCCCCTTCCCCTCCCCTCCCCTCCCCCTCCCCCTTCCCCCTTTCCCCCTTTCCCCTTTCCCCTTTCCCCCTTTCCCCTTTCCCCCTTTCCCCCTTCCCCCTTTCCCCCCCCCCTTTCCCCCTCCCCCTTTCCCCCCCCCCTTTCCCCCCTCCCCCTTTCCCCCCCCCCTTCCCCCTTTCCCCCTTTCTTTCCCCCCTCCCCCTTTCTTTCCCCCTCCCCCTTTCTTTTCCCCCTCCCCCTTTCTTTTCCCCCCTCCCCCTTTCTTTTTTTTTAATGTTTGCACAAACACACCTAATAGTTCTTTTTTTATAAACTGTTTTATAAAATTAAGTGGTTATCATGTCCTAATCTAATGTTTTGTTAATAGAAGTATTATAACTATATTTTTTATTGAACTTCTAATTTCTTTTTTTTCTTACCAGGACGAATGTTTCCAACTCAAGGAGATCTTCATATTGCCCCATTCACTGATGAAGCCTTATTTATGGAGCAGTATTCTAAAGCTAATTTTTGGTTGGTATCCTCTCCACTTTCTCTTTAATATCAGCCTACTAAATACACACACACACGTAAAAAGGTTTCTCGCTTAGCTCATTGATTTTTACCTTTGGCATCCTGAGTCCAGGGTTTGGTAAAAGACTTGCTCTGTCCACTCATCAGTTGACTTCCTATATGTCTTGATTTTTCTTTTTAGTATGCCTGTAGTTTCTGTGCATATGTGTTCTGGCACAAGTGCCTGAACAATGTTAGAAAAAATAACAAAGTATGGGGGAGTTTTTTTTTTTTTACAATATGTTTTAGCCTTTGGGACTTCATTGAAATAAAATGTTTTCATCAATGTAACTACACATGTGCAGGAAGAGGATGTGATGCTGAAATATTAAACTTTTTGAATTCTTTTCTTTTAAAATGGTTTCATCCTAAGTAATTCAATAATGTCACTAGAATATAGTTGGTTACAGAGAGTGAGAAGACTAGTGAAGAAAAGGACGATAAAACAAAAGGATTCCAGGGTACAGAAGATGGAACTTCATCATTATCATCATTTGACGTCTGTTTCTATGTTAGTATGGTGTTGTAGAGTAGTTTTTGCACTGAAAGTTATAATCGTGCTATGTCGGTTGCTAATCGACTTAATGCACCCAAAATGTTAGGAACTTGGTAATCTTTCACTTAAGCAGACTCTTTAGTATTCAGCCAACTGCCTAGTAGTTCTACTAAACTCTAATAGAACTCTCTAGAACTCCTACGAACTTCCCAAGAATTTCTCAAGTTAACTTTCTGTTAACTCTTAATATAAGAGGGAGAGTCCATTATCTGAGGAATGGGTGTTTTTCATGATGGCTCCATTAGATAGACTAAACTATTGCCCGGTTCACACTCCACCCATGTCTATTGAATGGGTGAAGAGGCTCATCCCTTGTTTCCTGTTTAGGATGTGGTTTCCGGCTTTCTCTTTTCCAATCTTTTTACTCTTCTCTTTTTTTTTCAATTGGAGTAGACAGACTAAACTATCGCCTGGTTCACACTCCACCTACGTCTATTGAACAGGTGAAGAGGCTCATCCCTTGTTCCCTGTTTAGGATGTGGTTTCCGGCTTTCTCTTTTCCAATCTTTTCACTCTTATGTAGCGCCCTGTACACCAGTGGCGTTACCGCCTTTCTCGGGGTGATAGGATTAAAAAAAAAAAAATTAAACCATCATGAAATACTGGAGTTTTACAGCTGTGTGCCCTTACTAACAACCAATTTAGGAGACTGGAAACTCAGTATTTTTTTTATCAAGACACCATCTCTAGGAAGATTACCTACCAAGTTTTAAGAGTTCTGTCTGCCCTATTCTATACATAGATGTATAGGTTTTTATATCAGAAATTTCTTTCTCTTGAGTTGCTATCCCTAGCTAAAGACTCTTCCCCAGTCTAACTTTTTCTTTTTCTCTAAAATGACACGATTTTGGGAGTGATTAACTATTTGCCCATAGCTAGGAACCTAATGTGGAACCACCAAAGAGGTGGTTCTGCACTTCTCAAAACATCCAATCTCCCCATCAGTGACTTTGCTGCCGGAAGGGTGGACTGGGGAACAACACAGCTTTCTGGTTACATTTGTTGCCATAACTCACACCTCTGAAGATGATCTTGGAAAGAGGTTGAAAGTACTTGGGTACCTTAAGAAATAAATGAAATTAACAACTGTCAACATTACATCTTTTGATTGTAATACGCGAGAGATTATCCGTGAGTACGAACAGATTTTATTAAAAATAAGCAAACATAGTGTTTGCAATTTATTTAATCTGACATATGATATTTGTATTTAGGCAGCAAATTTTCTTTTAGACATATCAGATTTAAATAAATTACAAGCATTGTGTCTGCTTATTTTTAATAAGATCCATTCATACTCACAGATAATCTTTCATGTATTATAATTGAAAGATGTAAGAAATGATTTACTTTAAGTGATTTTATTATTCATTTCTCAATGTTCCCAAGTACTTTCAGTCTCTTTTAGAGATTAACTTCAGAGGTGTGAAATATGTGTGTGGGGGGAATGAGATCACACCCAGACACTATTGTCTTAACTGCTGATTAGTTGTCCTATGGCTGTTGTCTGATAAATGTTACTCCAAGGAAGTGTATGAAAATTTTAACTCTGCACAAACACACTGGTGAGCCTTAGAGAGAGAATTGTGGATATTGTTGGTATCAGCCTTTTAACTCAGTCATGTCAACAAAGCAGAGAAACAAAACTGATCCCTCAGTCGAAAATGTAAACAAAAATGTGATTGGAAGTGAAAAATAATGCCATGAGATGAGATATACATAATAAAGTGTGAAAGATTTGTTTCAATTAATTTGCACAAGAGTGTATATACTCAAACAATTTTTTAAAGAAGTAGCAATTTAGAAATGCGTCACATGAAAAAAATTTTTCACTTTGTCATTAGTTTTCCTCATGTTTATAGGCGTTTTATGAGTTTTCCTCATGTTTATAGGCGTTTTATATGAGTTTTCCTCATGTTTATAGGCGTTTTATATGAGTTTTCCTCATGTTTATAGGCGTTTTATATGAGTTTTCCTCATGTTTATAGGCGTTTTATATGAGTTTTCCTCATGTTTATAGGCGTTTTATATGAGTTTTCCTCATGTTTATAGGCGTTTTATATGAGTTTTCCTCATGTTTATAGGCGTTTTATATGAGTTTTCCTCATGTTTATAGGCGTTTTATATGAGTTTTCCTCATGTTTATAGGCGTTTTATATGAGTTTTCCTCATGTTTATAGGCGTTTTATATGAGTTTTCCTCATGGAGGCGTTTTTTGATTACTTTTCTTTCTACCTCTTAGGTATCAAGAGTCATTCCATGGAGTAAACTTGATAAGTTTACGGAATGCTGCAGTTGCGGAATATTTCCGACAGCCAATTGTTGTAAGTATCTTCATTAATTACCACCTAATGAGTCTCGTAATTATTGTTTGCACTTTCTCATTAATAAATTATGGGATCATACTTTAATTCCCAGTGTAATTTTGGCTCTGGTTTGAATCTCAAAAATGAAATCCAGGAATCTTGAGCCTTTGTGTCAACAAAAATAGTGTTAAAATGATGTTTTTTCATTAACACTACTATTATTATTATTTTTTTATTTTATTTAATTTTTTTTTATCATTTCACCCCAAGCAAGGTAATAAAGCCACTAGGATGCAAGACGTTACTAAGTGTTACAGAATAAAAAAAAAAACTCAATTAAGGAGAGAGGACAATGAAAGAATAACAATTAAGATAGAAGATAATGACTGACATTGCATTTAAATTGGTGGTTAAGGCTTTTAGGATTTGGGCTATATATATATATATATATATATATATATGTTTGTACTCCTAAACTCCAACACACCACTTTGGCTTCTACTTGATCTAGATGGGTAGTTGGAGAGGCCCAATCCAATCAACTGGCTGGTCTCGCCAAACCCTAAATCAGACTAGCAAAACAAAATGTGCTCACATTTACCATATCAAACATTAAACTTAGTAAGCATTGGCTGTAGCTTCAGTTAGACTGGAAGCAAAATAATCTGACATGACTGTTTCAGCCTTTGAGGAAAGTCTATACTTGGTGGACAATCTTAGATATAGAAAATGCTTAGAACCCTCTCTACATTTGAGCATACCAGTCATGCAGTCCTGGAGGAATGAGGCAAGTGCCCCCCCCCCCCCAATCACCTCCCTCATATGGTTTGGGTGATGAGCATGGCTGATGAATGATAATAATAAAGTATGAGTGCAAAGAAACCCAAGACTCTACACATTGATATAGACACAGAAATTGATGCAGAAAATTAATCAAAGGAAAAAACTTTTAAATTCATATTAATAGAACCAATAAAAGATATACTAATAACAAAGTTGTCACTTTTTGTAATAGAAAAAAAATCTTAACATCTTGGATTACTCAAAAAAAAAAAGTTAAAAAAAAAAAAATAGAAATAATGTTACTGAGAGACGTTGAAGCAAAATATGACACTGAAACTCTACTAAGGATGACCAAATTTCATGATTATAAAGGTAATTTTTAAATTCCTCCAGAGGTAAGGTGTGAAGCACTGAACTCTCATGGTGTACACTAGAGAAAATTAAGAAAAAATCAAAAAACAAAACACTTCAGAAACAATGTCAGTATACTGTTTGTTTTCTCTCTTTATCTCTCTCTATCTCTCTTTATCTCTCTCTCTATCTCTCTCTCTCTATTTCTCTATTTCTCTTTATCTCTCTCTCTTTATCTCTCTTTATCTCTCTCTATCTCTCTTTATCTCTCTTTATCTCTCTCTATCTCTCTCTTTATCTCTCTTTATCTCTCTCTTTATCTCTCTCTATCTCTCTCTATCTCTCTCTATCTCTCTCTATCTCTCTTTATCTCTCTCTATCTCTCTTTATCTCTCTCTATCTCTCTTTATCTCTCTCTATCTCTCTCTATCTCTCTTTATCTCTCTCTATCTCTCTCTATCTCTCTTTATCTCTCTCTATCTCTCTTTATCTCTCTCTATCTCTCTTTATCTCTCTTTATCTCTCTATCTCTCTTTATCTCTCTCTATCTCTCTCTATCTCTCTCTATCTCTCTCTATCTCTCTTTATCTCTCTCTATCTCCTTATCTCTCGCTCTCATTAAGTGCCATACATGATACACTTGTGTGATCATGTCTTTAATGAAACATGACTCAAACTCAGCTCCCTGATTTCTTGTTCTGAGCTGATGTCCACTGTACCTCAATTCACGTAGAGAGCTACCTTCCTGATAAATCATTCCTTGTAATTTTTTTTTTTTTTTCTTTTTTCAGGACACATTTGACATCCGAATCTGCCTTGCCAAATCCAACAAACATGTTGTAGACTTCCAGAAGGCCCAGGAACAAGATCTTCACACCATTGAAATCCCACTGATATTCAGTATGATGCAGTCTGGCCTTGTGCATGGACTTGCTTTCTGGTTTGATGTAGCCTTCTTTGGTACTAAGTAAGTTGCATTGTTTAAATTTTAGATTTTTACATGACAGATACTAAGGACAACATTCTGTTGGTGATGTTTCAGTTGATTTTTCAATTTTTCACCTCCCTTGTTACTGATTCCACCTCTTGTGCCCCCCACCCCTGTGTCCCATTTTTTTTGCCACTGATTAACCCATCATATATCTCTCATTCCTTGCCACCACTTACCCTTTCCATGTATTTCCTTTCCCTAACCATTAATTCCCCAACCTGCAATTGCTCTTCTTCTCCTCTGATTCCCCCTACCCATATTTCCCTCCCACACCACCGATTTCCCACCCCTTGTGTTTCCTTTCTCTCTCCATCAATTTGAATAGTCTTCTTCATAAGTTGAAAGGTGATGATATTTCTGGACAAATATTTGATCCAATTCAATCTTTATCAAATCGTGTAATGCAAGTTGTCTTGAATGGCCTCTCTTCTAGATCTTCTTGTGTAAATGCACGTCACTCAGTACTCTATCCTTGGGCCTACATTGTATCTAATTTTCAATGCCCTGTTGGTTGGGGCTTCAGAATACACCAATTGCACCTCTGCAAAAAGGTAAAACCCTCCCAATGAGACATCCTGAGTATGACGATAAACTACATCTGGGTTCTGGGTTTGATGATAAACTTCATCCAGCAGCAAGGCCTGTAATTGGTAAGTTTTGATGAGCATGGAACCACCTCTTACTGTTATTTTCAGGTTCACCCTGACCTGATTTTCAGGTTCACCCTGACCTGGTCTGGTAGCACTTGTTAGGGTCCCCAGCTCTGAGCAAATAGTTAACCCCCAAAATGGTGTCAAAACTCTATGAAAGGATAAAAATAGATTTTTATAGTGAAAATTCCAGCAATACTTTTTTGGAGAAGAAAATATTACCAGCAATACATTTTTGAAGGAAAAAAAAAAATATTAGCAGGTACATCTGACTCTTGACAAAACCCTGTTTACAAAAATATGTCAATAAAACCTGATCTACAAACTGATTTCTTACAAAGAATACATATTCTATTCATACAAATCTATTGTCAAAATCTTGTCGGCATTAAATAACCTATTGAGTTTGATATGCTGTAAGACAAACCAAACCTAATTTTCATCAATAATCAACCCAGTGTCATCAATTTTCAACATGGTATCTGTGCTGATGACAACCATTTACTGTGTTAATGGTAGGTTTGATCAGTTGATTGGAAGCTGATCTCAAAAATGACCTACAAACTGTTGTTTACTGGAACAAGAAATAGCTTGTTAGTTTTGACATCCCCAAAACTGTTCTTTTTTCTTTTTTTTTTTTTTTAATTGCCTTAGAGATTCTTTTTTGCGTTCCATCATCATGGCTGATGCTAACCTCTTCGAGAGTGATACGTTGCACCTTCTCTGGCTAACATTTTACCCTGACATGAAGTGGAATCTACCGTCATAACATAGCTTCCCAGTACCTTTTCATGATAATTGTTCTGACGAGCTTTCTTCTTTGGTACCTTGACTTTATGAATTTAAGTGCAGTGCTAGATTGTCAGTTAGGTCACATCATTTTACTCTTGAGATAGATATAACCATAATGTAGCTTCCCTGTGACTTTTCTATAAATATTTATATAGTAATGGTTCTGATAAGCTTTTTTTTTTTTTTTTTTTTTTTGGTACCTTGACTTTATAAATTTAAGTGCAGTACTAGATTGTCAGCTAGGTCTCATCATTTTATGGTTGAAATGGCTAGATGTAACCCTAAGTTCTATGCTAACAGTTTCTTTTCCCGCATTTCTTATTTGTGAAACTCTTTTCCAGTCTTTTGCTTTTTAGTCAAATTTAACCTTAAGAAATTTCAATGCAATGTCAATCGTTATCATTTGTTGTCTTAATTTTTGTTCTTTTGTTCTTTATTTTTAAAAAAAATTTTTTTTGTTCTCTCTCTTTAATGTTTTCTTTTTCTCATATTCTCTCACACTCAGTAACCCCTTGCATCTTAGTGGCTTGCTTGGGGTGAAATGATTAAAAGAAATATATTCTTGCTCAGCTCTTAAAAGTTTTTACATTTTTTCTTAGTGCTGCTATTCATGTTTACTATCTTCTATTTTAAAGCCTCAATAAAAAAAAAAAAATTGATTAAAATGCTTATACCAGTTTTGGACATCGGTCAGATATTTGTTCATTTACTTCAAGAATTTTGTAAATCATTTATTTAACTGCTATACGTGTTATATGCCTGGGCGATCATGACTCTCTCGATTTGTGACTGACTAAGCAGAAGATTTTTCTGCAGTAGGTTGCCATTTTTTTGTTGTAGACCAGCTGCCAACCAAAACTATTAGACCCTAGCTGGGGGAGTAGAGATGGATTTCTACCTTTTCCAATGATATTTACATATAAGTGAGTGTAATAAACTCAGCTGAAAATTTGCATGCAGCTCATTCAAAGCTGTTATCCATTGCACCATAACGCACATTTTGGATCATTACAAAAGCAATAATTGCCCAAAGTAGCATATGAGCTAATATGGAAAAACAAGATGTGGGCTCAATTTAAAATCCATCACATGCTAAAAGAAAAACAGTTTCAGAAATCACTAATTGGTAATTTGAAAAAAGCCAGTTGTGACGAAATATGACATTATTTTAGCAAAACTATTGAAGGCTTCTGAACATATTAATTTCTGTAATTTCACTGAGAAGGCTTGGACCAATTCCTGGGTTTGTTCTCAAGCACTCCCTAATGATGCCACTCCCCAGGTTGATATCAAGGTCAGCTTCTTGATGAATATATCCTATTATGATTTGCTTATTTAGTCTTTAAATAAACATTTAAAATAGAAGAAAGAAATAAGCATTAGAATAATGGTAATATTAGTAATTTCCTAATAAGGAAACACTTGGCATTCATTTATCAAACAGTCACTGCTAAACAAGTTATGCTTTTCCTCATTGCCTGGCCATTGGGCTGTAGTATTGGTTCTCCTCATCTTCAATGATAATGTTAACGCTAGGTGTTTCCTTATAAGAAAACATTTGGTATTCATTGACAGAGCAGGTAGTGCAACTTGAATCAGACTTTTTTCATTCCCTGGCCATTGAGTCGAGATCAAAGGGTAGTATCTGTTTTCCCTATCTCTGGAGGTAATATTAGCATTTTCTTTATAAGGAAACCTTTGGCATTTGCTGACAGTAAAATGCATCACAAGTTATGCTTTGCTTCACTCTCTGGCTATTGGGCTGGGATGAAAAGTTATAGAACCCAATCTGTCCTATTATTTAATCCATAACTGGAGGGAAGAGATGGATTAATATCTTTCCCAAGGATATTTGTGCAAAGTGAATGCAACGAATTCAATAGGAATTCGAACTCGGCTCTCCGATTTGTCGTTCCTATCCTAGATCTGAAATTGCTTGGGAGCTTGTTCACATGAATGTTTCCCTTAAGATAGGCCGTGGAAACGTTTCCCTTAAGATAGGCCGTGGAAACGTTTCCCTTAAGATAGGCCGTGGAAACGTTTCCCTTAAGATAGGCCGTGGAAACGTTTCCCTTAAGATAGGCCGTGGAAACGTTTCCCTTAAGATAGGCCGTGGAAACGTTTCCCTTAAGATAGGCCGTGGAAACGTTTCCCTTAAGATAGGCCGTGGAAACGTTTCCCTTAAGATAGGCCGTGGAAACGTTTCCTTAAGATAGGCCGTGGAAACGTTTCCCTTAAGATAGGCCGTGGAAACGTTTCCCTTAAGATAGGCCGTGGAAACGTTTCCCTTAAGATAGGCCGTGGAAACGTTTCCCTTAAGATGAGGCCGTGGAAACGTTTCCCTTAAGATAGGCCGTGGAAACGTTTCCCTTAAGATAGGCCATGGAAAAAAACCTGAAGCTGCCAGATCTGGAGAATAAGATGGCCAATGTATCTCTGAAAAATCAAAATTAATTTTCTATGAAAAATATTGCAATATATGTTTACTGTTCAGTATCGTATTTTTCCAGGCTTAAATTTCAGGGTCTTTATATAAATCTGAAATAAAAGAAAGAATTAAATAATTCATAAAAAAGAAGTTATTAAATATTGAAACCCCTTTGTGACTTTTGGGCCACCCTGTATATTACAGCTCAGTTATTGAATCTTGTTTTTACAAGCCTGTGAAACCTGAAAATTACTATCACCATGTTTTTTCCCAGGCTTAAAGTATAGAACATGGAGCCTTCCACTTAATCCATATCTTGTTGACGTTCCTGTTGTTACTCAACAAGGCTCACAATGGTCAAAGCATGATAACGGCAACAAAGACGAGGATAATCTGAGTAAATAAACTCCTTATCCCAGAAATGATTCAAGGTATGATGTGCCGTACTAGACTTTTATTTTAGAGATGTTTCTTAACTCATTGTATTCAATATATTTGCCATCATTTCTTGGAAAAAAGGAGCCTGCATCTATCTCCTTACAGCTTATATTCCTGAAGACTAGAGAATGGACCAGTTTAACCATGGTAAAAATGATGATGACAAAAAAAAGATTTCATCGGTTACTGCCTGTTTACTTTTTTAAAAACTGTTTTTATTTAATCTGCATTCATTTTTCTTCATTTGTTTTCCGACTTTTTTTAGCAATACAGTTTGGTTGTCTACAGCTCCTACGGAAGCTTTGACCCATTGGTACCAAGTTCGATGCCTGGTACAGACACCAGTATTAGTAAAACAAGGACAAACACTCACAGGAAAAGTGCTGCTTAGGTGTAATAAAAGGTGAGATTGACTTTTCTTCCCCACTCCCATATCCATGTATTTTTCTTTTCACCTGTACTTTTTCTCTCTTTGCTTACCCATTGTTGCCATCTTTCTCCGCTGGTCTTTCCATGCCCCCTCGCCCTTTCTCCGCTGGTCTTTCCGTGCCCCCTCGCCCTTTCTCCGCTGGTCTTTCCGTGCCCCCTCGCCCTTTCTCCGCTGGTCTTTCCGTGCCCCCTCGCCCTTTCTCCGCTGGTCTTTCCGTGCCCCCTCGCCCTTTCTCCGCTGGTCTTTCCGTGCCCCCTCGCCCTTTCTCCGCTGGTCTTTCCGTGCCCCCTCGCCCTTTCTCCGCTGGTCTTTCCGTGCCCCCTCGCCCTTTCTCCGCTGGTCTTTCCGTGCCCCCTCGCCCTTTCTCCGCTGGTCTTTCCGTGCCCCCTCGCCCTTTCTCCGCTGGTCTTTCCGTGCCCCCTCGCCCTTTCTCCGCTGGTCTTTCCGTGCCCCCTCGCCCTTTCTCCGCTGGTCTTTCCGTGCCCCCTCGCCCTTTCTCCGCTGGTCTTTCCGTGCCCCCTCGCCCTTTCTCCGCTGGTCTTTCCGTGCCCCCTCGCCCTTTCTCCGCTGGTCTTTCCGTGCCCCCTCGCCCTTTCTCCGCTGGTCTTTCCGTGCCCCCTCGCCCTTTCTCCGCTGGTCTTTCCGTGCCCCCTCGCCCTTTCTCCGCTGGTCTTTCCGTGCCCCCTCGCCCTTTCTCCGCTGGTCTTTCCGTGCCCCCTCGCCCTTTCTCCGCTGGTCTTTCCGTGCCCCCTCGCCCTTTCTCCGCTGGTCTTTCCGTGCCCCCTCGCCCTTTCTCCGCTGGTCTTTCCGTGCCCCCTCGCCCTTTCTCCGCTGGTCTTTCCGTGCCCCCTCGCCCTTTCTCCGCTGGTCTTTCCGTGCCCCCTCGCCCTTTCTCCGCTGGTCTTTCCGTGCCCCCTCGCCCTTTCTCCGCTGGTCTTTCCGTGCCCCCTCGCCCTTTCTCCGCTGGTCTTTCCGTGCCTCCTCGCCCTTTCTCCGCTGGTCTTTCCGTGCCCCCTCGCCCTTTCTCCGCTGGTCTTTCCGTGCCCCCTCGCCCTTTCTCCGCTGGTCTTTCCGTGCCCCCTCGCCCTTTCTCCGCTGGTCTTTCCGTGCCCCCTCGCCCTTTCTCCGCTGGTCTTTCCGTGCCCCCTCGCCCTTTCTCCGCTGGTCTTTCCGTGCCCCCTCGCCCTTTCTCCGCTGGTCTTTCCGTGCCCTCTCGCCCTTTCTCCGCTGGTCTTTCCGTGCCCCCTCGCCCTTTCTCCGCTGGTCTTTCCGTGCCCCCTCGCCCTTTCTCCGCTGGTCTTTCCGTGCCCCCTCGCCCTTTAATGATACATGGCCTGATAATTGCATTTAACATGAAATACTTTGGGTGTCGACTTCAATGTCTTCTTATAGCACTTTATAATTGTTCTATCTGATAAGGAAATGTAATTTATTGTCCCTCCTATCCTCAAAAAATCACAGCATTTTCTTTGCATAAATTTGTCTTTTATACCAACTTGAATATGTGCCAACCAACAACAGATATTGGAGTAATGCATCATTTCTAGTTTTTTTCACTTTTATTCACACACACACACACACAAATTTAAAAAAGAGGCAAGATGAAAAATGTACCATGTCTTAGCCAGCACATTTCATCAGCTGATAGATTTTATTAGATGAGGCAACATATTGGCTAAGTACAATTTTCTTGTCTCCTTTTTTTTTTGTTATTTATTTTATATATATATATATATTATTTGTTTGAACATTATTTTTTAGCTGATACTTGTATTTGAGTAGATATTCTGTTTTTTAAATCAAACAGTATATTTATTTCTACCGGCCTGATTATTTCCGATGAATTTTGTACAAAAATGTGTGTCATTGTTAAAACCATTTCGTTAATCTTCGGGATTTTTTGTAACACACACATACACACGTATGTATGTAAATAAAAGCTCTTCGGGGTTTTTGTTTTTTTTCTGTTATGCATACATAGCAGAAAAAAACTGAAGAGTGAAAACATCGCAATAATGCCTTCATGAGACTTTAAAGTCAGCATGACTGAAACAGGACTACTCAGTCAAGTGAAAAACATTTTATATATATATAATCAGTTAAGTACCATATGTGATACACGCTTGGGTGATCATGTCTCAAAAGGGACATGATTGACTGGGCAGAAGATTTTCCTGCAGTAGATTGCCATTACTTTCTGCAGTAGACTGGTTGCTAGCCAAGGTGATAGAACCTAATCTGTCCTATTTAAACCATAGCTGGTGGGTATTTGTGCATAAGTTAATGCTATGAATTCAACTGAAATTCAAACTTAGCTCTTCGATTTCTCAATCCAAGCTGATATTCACTGCTCCACAACACACATCCAACCAACTCGTGTATATATGATTTGATGTGCATGTGGTGTAATGAATATATATATATATATATATATATATATATATATATATATATATAAAATCTAAGATCTAAGCAAGAGCCAACAGCCGACCACGGTTTCGCCTAACGGCTTGTCAGGGAAATTTTCTGTCTTTGTTTGCTCTACTTTTGTATTGAGCGCTTTAGTGTTAGGGTTTTCGTCTTGAGTTTTTTTTCTTTCTTATGAGTGCTTGACTTTTTGTTCATGTACTTCGTTTGTTTCTTTTTTTGCTTTCCCTTATTTTCCCTCCAAGTTTGTTCTCGGTGGGTTATACAAGACAATTTAAATTATAGCTTGATTAATACTAGTTTTACTATTGGTATTGTTGTTGCTGTAGTTTTAAATATATATATATATATATATATATATATATATATATATACAATTCGTCGTGTTCCAAAAATCAGTTTAATATAGATGTCCCACATCGGGGGCATATCAGATATTAAGCTGATATGAACAGATACTACACTTTGATATTACACTCTCGCACTCTGATTGAGCACTCTGGAGGAATGGTAGACTTTGAAAAACAGTAGCTACTCTGGCATGTAGGCATCGCTCATTCAGTAAATGAATTAGAGCACTCTGGCTATTGAGTGCGTATAATGATAATATACACGCTAAAACGTCTGCCTCTTTCTATCGAAAACCCATAGCCCAGAGGTAGAATCGCTGACTGGTCGGCTTTCAATACTGAGTTAAAAAGTAATTGGAGTCTAACTGTACTGATGAGCTGTGATACAGCGGAACAGATCTGTCTGCGGATGACTATATATATATATATATATAGTTTCAAGGTATTACCATTTTTACAAGTTGAAGTGCTTAATATCAGGGATTGTGTGTATAAGTTGGCACTAAAACCTCTGGTTGTTGACTTCAATATTATAAGTGTGTGCTTGTGCGTAACAAGTTAATGGCATTGATTCTCATTCAATCACCCAAGTTAAGCAACATCTATCCTGGTCAATGCATAGACTGGATACATATTCATATTTTATTTGCATCATTAGATATTTTTTTTAAGTTCTTTACTTGTGTAAAGCTGCTTTGATACCTTGTATAATTTTACTTTATATTTATATTTTTTTATTTTTTAGGCAAAGTTATGATGTTGACATTGAATTGAATATTCCCGGCACCAACACAAAATCTGCCAATTCCTTGGACTTAAAGAACCCTTATTTCCGCTACACTGGTCAAACACCACAACCCCCAGCTGGAGGAAGTAGCCAATCCCCATCAGATTCTTACTGGAACAGTGTAGCTACTGGTAATCTATCAGGTGGTAAGTGCTTTACTCATGATGAACAATAATATTTTAGCAGATGTTTTAATGTTTTTTCTGTTGTGATCGATATTCAAGTAATATTCTCTATGTAACCGACCTATGCTGATTTCGCCCAGGATATGCATTGACCAAACAGTGCTGTTATTAATTGAAGTTTATAAAACATGTTTATTAAGTATTTTTAGGAAATAGATATTATTATAGTATAACCATTTCTGGCAGATTACTGATGGGTTACTACAGTAACACCCATTTTTTCCCTGGCAGTTTACTGCAGCGTCACCCATTTTTCCAATAATGATATTATCAGCTATTTCTGTACAGGAAAACATTTGGCGTTCATTGACCATTAATGTTGGATGGGATTTATAAAATTTACAATGGTTTTTCAGGAAAATAGATGTCTCAAGTTTGCTAAATATTATTACTCATCTAAAATTGATGAGTTTCCTTCCAAATATTTAGTTTTAGTGCGTAAAGTTTATGGCCTGATCATTTTTTTTTTATCTAGTTACATGTGCTCTCAATTTTTATTAATAATATTGAAAGGGTCTGTGATGTGGTTTTTGTTATTTGGTAGTGCTAGTCTAACAAATCCAATAAAGAGCCCTTTTTAAAAATTTAAAATGGATTCATTCACTTGAAGGCACTTAAATTATTGATCTGAGAAAACCATTGTATATAGCTAATGGTTTAGATATCACTGAATGTACCATTATTAAAATTGTATTTTACAAATATCCACTATATAACAGCCCTGATAAGTGAGAACATTGTCATGGTGTCCACGAAACTTTGAAGTTGGCATGAATCTGCTCTTTGTACCTATTAATGTTCTATCTACACTCTGATATCAAGCACTTAGTGATTTAATAAAAATAAAAATAAACCCTTCTTGCCAAAATATATTTTATCAGTAAAACCACTGAAAAACAACCTTGGTGCTAAACATTACACACATATGGGCAGCAACTTTACTTTTAAATATGACAGACAAGAAAAATAAAACTTTTTATTTAGTTTTTCTAGCATTTTTACAGTAAAGGAATGTGAAAATTGTCCATTGGATAAAAGATAAATTTTTTAACATAAAAATATGTAATTAAAATGAAATTTAAGTTTCACATTTTTATATTTCCAAAGAAATAGTTAATAATTTTTCTGTTGCTTATAAAATGTTAGCTGATGACTGGCATCTTGTATCTGAGTATACCTGTCCATTAGGGTAGTTAGCCAATCTCTGTTGCAGATGACGGCTCAGGCACATTTGAGTTCGTTCAGCACACTGTCTTCTTGTGGCTTATATTGCAACTATTCTGAGAGAACCGTGGTCCCTATTTCCTGGGATAGATCACATTATCTACTGTGATCAACAGTCTGAATGCATCCAGCACTCTCAAACCCTTTTTTGTACTGACATAAACTATTGACAGCTTCCAAATAGTTTTGTCTACTAAATTTCACTCCCAAGGCTTTGGTCAACTATACTTGCTATATATATATATATATATATATATATATATATATTGTTTCATCCCAAGCAAAGTAGGGCTGTCATTGGTGCACAAGGGGTTACATTGAGAAGAAACAGGATACAAGGGGTACTAAAGAAAGAGTGGGATTAAGGGAGGTAGAAGATGGCAATTGACATTGCATTTAAACTTTTGGAGATTGTAGCTCTCAGGAAAACAAGTATACGGAATGGAGTTCCACAGGTGAGAAATGAGAGAAAAGAAACTGCGGGAGTAGAATTAGCAGTTATATTTGACTATTTAGACTGTAAGAGAGTGGGACCTTGATGTAGTAGCATGAGTAAAGTCATGTCATCAGGGCACCAGAGAAAGAAGCTTGTTAGAGCAAAAACCATGAAAATATTTATAGAAAAGACAGAGGGAAGCCACATCCTGTGGGTTAGGAAGTGAGTGAAGGTGAGCTGCCAAGTCACGACTAATTATGTTGCAAAGCCTCCTTTTGATTTTGTGAAGCGTCTCAGGATGAACAGCAGGAGCATCCAACCAGATATGGCTACAGTATTCAATGCATGGGCGAAGGGTAGATTTATAAATGTGCATGATGGATGATCACCAAAGTTAAACTACATCAAGGCTGGTCACTATCTAGATCGGTGACCACTACCTAGATGGGTGACCACTTTGGAAGACCAGGTGCTGTAAGCTTGGATGTGCAGATGGTGTAATGGATAACAGCTTGGAATTGAAAATTGGAGAGCTAGGTTCCAGTTCCAGTTGGGTTCACTATCTTCACAATACCGTTGGGAAATGTATGAATCTACTTCTTTCTCTCCCCCCCCCCCAGCTATGGGTTAATTATTAGAACTTGTCTGAGTAAAATTATTTAAAGACCCTTTTGGCATTGCACATTGGTTAGCATGAGTACTCTCACTGGCCTGCTGTTGTGAAAATCCCTCTGCAACAAAGACTGTTTTGTTTTGTAAGGCTGCAGAAAGTTACCAAGCTGGCGGTTTCCTCCTGGAAAGAGTGGGGCAAGTTAGAGATCAAGGGGAGTGGTCCTGAAATGTAGATAAGACGAATGTTAATATCAGGCTGTTTTATTTAAAATCTGGTTTAATTTTAGTGTCCGTATGCTTCCTCCTCCCAGGCCTTTGTTTACTATTCATCAATCACATCACATGCCATGCCATTTTGATTTTCTAAGCATAACAATTTAGCCATTATCAAATTCATTTAGATCCTACTTCTTGCAATCATTTACAACATTCACCATTTTGAAATGAAGTATTTGAGGTTATTGTGTCTGTTTATATATTAGGTTGTTACATGAATCCACTTGTTTTTATCATTTTTAATACTTGCTAATTATTAATGGTTCTGATAAATCCTTCAACAATGTATTCGTCTTCATTGTTTATGACCTTATCCTGCCAACAATCCACCAACTTCAACAATAAAAATCACTAGGTTTTGACTAAAAAAAAATCATCAAGCCACATTTTAAGTTCTACATTATTGTTGAACAAAATACCTGTCAAATAATGGCCAAAAAAAGGTTGTAGTCCTATGGATGTTGCAGAATTTGCCAACCAAGCTCTTAAATTTCATGTTAGTAACATAGTGGTGGGTATTGTCATTGTGAATAAATACACTGTATCAGTTTTGTTCAACCCCCCCCCCACCCCACCCGCTTAACTGTTCAGTTGTTTTGACGTATTTTGACTCTATACACAACACAATGTGCATTGCAGTGTGGTGAATATCAGCTCGGAATGAGAAATCGGAGTGCCAACTTTGAATTCCAGTTTGTTGCGTTCAATTACAGGAAAATATCCTTGGGAAAGGTGTTAATTTGTCTCTTCTCTTCAGCTATGGGTTGAATAGCAGGGCCTTGGTTGGTAACCAATCTGTTGCAGAAAGTAGTCACCTTACTAAAAGAAAATCTTCTGCCCATGGTCAGTCATGTCTCTTTTTAGACATGATCACTCAAGTGTGTATTGCACTTAACTGACAGAACACAAATGCATCAAGCAACTTTGTGACCTTGATTAAAAGCAAAGAGGAAATGTTGAACACATTCGTTCTTGTCTACATGGCATTTCATCTCAAAGGTTACGCTAATCTGAACTAAAATTTCTGTAATGTTAGACAAGAGCTTCACAGAATGACCAGATTAACAAAGAAACTAAAAATACGCAATCTGGCAGCAATCTGGCTCCTGGGTATGACGATAAACTGCATCCGGCAGCAAGGCCTCTGATTGGGTGTAGTTGTTAAGAGCATGGAACCACTTCTTAATTGCTGTTGTCCCAAGGTCCACTCTGACCCAGGATGGTAGGACCTGTTAGGGTCCCTACTATATTGACCCCAAACTGTGGTAAAAAAAAACTATGAAAATATAAAAATAGACTTTTATAGTGAAAATTTCAGGAATACATTTTTGAAGAAAAACAAGATATCAGCAATACATTTTTGGGAGAAAAAAATACATGCCAGCAATTCATGTTACTCTCAACAAAAACCATTTTACAAAAATACATAAAAGAAACTTGATCTATAAACTTACTAGCAGTATATCCTGGTGTTGCTCGGGTATAATGAAAGATTTAAAACTAATCCATGGTCTTGGAGTTCAGACTCAGCCTCAAGAATATTTGTGTGAAGTTTGGTGAGAATTGGATACATACAGACAGATAAACAGACACACACGCAAAGATCTTGCCTTTTATATATATATATATATATATATATATTATTGATTTTCTGCACTATTGTAAGAACTGCAACCTTGAAACTTCTGAATATCGCTTCTTATGTCTTTGTCTATGAGTGTATCACATTTGATTAAACTCGGACCACTCCTTCTATAACCCGATTTTTTTGATTATTGATTTTCGATATTTATCGAGGGTACCTCGACACAAAACCTAGTTAAGAACACTCGCAGACACTTATAGTACAATTATGTAAATTTTCAAGAAAATCGATTCAGCTGTTTCGGAGTCTATAGGTAACAGATACACACACACGCACACACACAAAGTTCCATTTTTAAATAAGTTTAAATTTCTTACAAAGAATATATATTATATTCATACAAATCTATTGTAAAAAATCTTGTCAGCATTAAATAACCCATTGAGGTTAATATGCTGTAAAACACAAAACCAAAATACAAACTAATATATGTAAAAACCTAATACCTCTCAATTTAACATATAACGTATATATCATAACAACTGCATATGTCCTTAGTCACAATGTTTTAGTTCATCTGAAGGATTTTTTAACATACATGTCATAAAATGTATGCATTAAAGTTACTCATAATATTTTTTGAAAATGCAGTTGTTAGATTAACTTGGTGTATTTTATTTTTTATGATATGAGAAAATTTAAATGAAAGTTAAAGCTAAACAAAGTTCAGTTGTGTTAACCACAAGTACCTGTTTTCAGAAATGTTTACTCAGTTTAAAGAAACCTTTTATTTGAAAGCAAGATTGCAAATGCACTCATCAAACACAATAAGCAGATGTTGATAAGGTACACTACGGTTTCTTTTGAATATATTTACAAAAATAGGGGATCATTTTATGTCTTAGCTGTAAAGGGAAAGTGATCTCCCCCTTAATATTTTAAATCAATAATTACCTACAAACAAGGTTGTTGTTTGTCTTTCGCAGGCAAAGAAGACTATGACTCCTGGTCACTAAGGATTTGGGTGGGTATGGAGGTGGCTGGTAAGGCAAATCTTTGCACAGAAGAGCCTGTTGCAGTAGGGGCAGGGGGAGAGGCAGGCCGAAGCTGGTGGATGGAACTTTTGTGCTCCTTCCTTTTCTGGCATCTCTCTTTGAGGGCCCTGATGTGACCCTCTTCAAATTTTGCAAACAAACAAGGTTACATTACACTAAAAGTAGTGAATTGACCAACATTTGAAAGGTTTGTCACCTCGACTGTATTTTCTTTTGTATAATACAAATAATTTTGAGCAAAAATTAAAAAGGAAGGGTCTGGGTGAGTCATAATACACACCAGTAAAGATTTTCAGAAATTTTTGACGTTATTTGAAAGAGCAAGATTACAAATACACTCAATTAGCACAATAGATGATAAACAATAACAGATAATAAGTAGGCAGGTGTTGATGAACAATTGTTTATAAAAGTGTTAAATGTAACAAAAGAAAAAAAAATGATTGACCAAAACTCAGAATCAAAAATCACATACAAATATTTAATTTACCATAGACACAAAATGATATATATACAAAATTTACAATTTTTTTGCATTCAAAACCGAAAACAGTTTACTACTGGCAGAGTGACAGGTAAGTGTGATGAAGGGAAAGGAAGGTGTCAAATATCTTTACCTAGTTAAGGTAGTGAAGAAGATTAAGTGCTATACTTTTAGGAAATTTTCAAATGAGTATATAAAAAATAATTATTAGTTTGGTCAATGAAAGAGTCAAAAATATCTATTTACCTTTTTTTTTATGGAGGGGAAGGAAGGGTCAGTATCTTTACCCAGTTAAGTTAGTGAAGTAGTTTAAGTGCTATACTTTTTGGAAATCCTCAAATGTGTATATAAAGAATAATTATTAGTTTGGTCAATGAAAGAGTCAAAAATATCTATTTACCTTTTTTTTTATGGAGGGGAAGGAAGGGTCAGTATCTTTACCCAGTTAAGTTAGTGAAGTAGTTTAAGTGCTATACTTTTTGGAAATCCTCAAAGGTGTATATAAAAAATAATTATTAGTTTGGTCAATGAAAGAGTCAAAAATATCTATTTACCTTTTTTTTTTATGGAGGGGAAGGAAGGGTCAGTATCTTTACCCAGTTAAGTTAGTGAAGTAGTTTAAGTGCTATACTTTTTGGAAATCCTCAAATGTGTATATAAAGAATAATTATTAGTTTGGTCAATGAAAGAGTCAAAAATATCTATTTACCTTTTTTTTTATGGAGGGGAAGAAAGGGTCAGTATCTTTACCCAGTTAAGTTAGTGAAGTAGTTTAAGTGCTATACTTTTTGGAAATCCTCAAAGGTGTATATAAAAAATAATTATTAGTTTGGTCAATGAAAGAGTCAAAAATATCTATTTACCTTTTTTTTTATGGAGGGGAAGGAAGGGTCAGTATCTTTACCCAGTTAAGTTAGTGAAGTAGTTTAAGTGCTATACTTTTTGGAAATCCTCAAAGGTGTATATAAAGAATAATTATTAGTTTGGTCAATGAAAGAGTCAAAAATGTCTACTTACCCATTTTGTTTCATAAGATTCTCTTTCAGGTTTTAGTTGGACAGCAACTTTTCTTAGAGATTCTTTCGGCTAGATGCACAGATCCACGGATTGGGCCGGAGTTGATAATGTCGGCAAAACTTGTTAACAACTAACTACTCTTTCCAAAACCTATTTTTATAGGGGCTAACACCTAATATGCATATTTTTAGAAGATTTAGAATTCTCTCGCTTTTATTGGAACATTCTAGCATCTTCCAAAATGTTTTATTCTGAATTTCTCTATTTTTACGACTACTTCATGAATTAAAACTTTTCAGTAATAACAAGTAGGACTCAATAAAATTCCTTTACTACAACTTTTTAGACATAATTATTATTATTATTATTATTTTCATATGTAAATGCATCCTCGTAACAAAAGGCATTTGGTATGTCGGCAGTATTTGTTCTTAGGGAATCAATTTGAACGTCTTTTGTCTCAAAAACTAGAACTATGAGTAAGTACTAGGACAGACTGGGTTCTATAGCCTTAGATGGCAACCACTCTAGGAGAAGGAAAACTCTAAATTTAAAACTGTCTGTTACTCTGGCGAACCACATACTATGCAGCTAAGGAAACTATCGTTTTCATTTACTCGATGATCCTAACTCTCGTTGACTTCTTGCTTCACCAACGTGGTTGCATTATATTTGATAAAATATGGTATACCTCTGCTATGAACATATGCAGTTTTTATGAAATGATAGCCATCATTCTTCCTACATATCACTGGTCAAAAGCAAAGAGATGTTGAACATTCTCATTCTTTTCTACTTGGCCTTGGCATTTCATCTCAAAAGGTGGCCTAATCTGAAATCAAGTTTCAATAATGTAAGACGACCAGAGTAACAAAAAAGAAAAAAAATATGAAAGATTAAACTTCAAAATCATTTGCAGAATCAGAAAACAGAAAAACATGTGTAGCAAACTAATACCCTAACATATGCAGTTATGAGTCCGTTCTACAGTAAATCTTAGAATATGTCATTAAGGATTTTTTAACTTTATACAAGGTTCTTGGTATGATGGTAAACTGCATCCAGCAGCAAGGCCTCTGATTGGGAGGTCGTGAGGAGCATGGAACTACCTCTTAATTGATGTTGTTTCAAGGTCCACCCTGACCTAGAGTGGTAGCACATGTTAAGCTCCCAGTTATGGGCAAATAGTTAACCCCCAAACTGGAGTCAAAACATGAAAGTATAAAAATAGACTTTTATAGAAATATCTACATGCCAAAAGACTTTTATAGAAATATCTACATGCCAAAAGACTATTATAGAAATATCTACATGCCAAAAGACTATTATAGAAATATCTACATGCCAAAAGGCATTTATAGAAATATCTACATGCCAAAAGGCATTTATAGAAATATCTACATGCCAAAAGGCATTTATAGAAATATCTACATGAGAAAAGGCAAATTTACTAAAAGGAAATATCTACATGAAAAGGAAAAGGCATTTATAGAAATATCTACATGAGAAAAGGCATTTATAGAAATATCTACATGAGAAAAGGCATTTATAGAAATATCTACATGAGAAAAGGCATTTATAGAAATATCTACATGAGAAAAGGCATTTATAGAAATATCTACATGAGAAAAGGCATTTATAGAAATATCTACATGAAAAGAAAAGGCATTTATAGAAATATCTACATGAGAAAAGGCATTTATAGAAATATCTACATGAGAAAAGGCATTTATAGAAATATCTACATGAGAAAAGGCATTTATAGAAATATCTACATGAGAAAAGGCATTTATAGAAATATCTACATGAGAAAAGGCATTTATAGAAATATCTACATGAGAAAAGGCATTTATAGAAATATCTACATGAGAAAAGGCATTTATAGAAATATCTACATGAGAAAAGGCATTTATAGAAATATCTACATGAGAAAAGGCATTTATAGAAATATCTACATGAGAAAAGGCATTTATAGAAATATCTACATGAGAAAAGACAGTTTTGAATGGGAAAAAGAAATTATTACTGGCGATACAGTTTTGAAGAAAAAAACTGGAAGTCATCTTCAGTTTTCTAAAATAGAAAAAAAAGAAATAAAAACATTTTTCATCAAAATCTGACTATATCGACCTTCTCACAATAACCGAACATTAAAAAAATACCTTAAAACTATACTTTTTTTTGGCATTAAATAACCCACAGGTTGATATGCCATTAAACAAAACTTCATACAAGTCAGAAAAAGTGTACATTAAATTTACATTTAAAAAATTTTTAAATGCAGTTTAGTCAAATATAAAGGAAAGAGCTGAAGGCTGTAGGGTGCAGGACTTTCAAGATGAGAGCAGTAAATCTGTTTTTGAAATCCTGGCTTTTATCTGGGTTTGAACTCTAACTGCTTGCACTGTTGGGCAATGCACAGGTATCTTAGCTACTGGGTAGGCTGCTGGAGAAATTCTGTTTTTAAATTGAAAAAAAAAAAAAAAAAAAAAATTAAAAAATTGAAAATCAAAGCAGTCATAATTGCCGGTGTTGTCGGCCTTTTCTTTTCTTGTTTTCTCTTTCCACAGGAAATCAATCATCTTACATTAATGGGATCCTGAATGGCCTACCAGACAATGGTCAAGCAGTTGGTCAACAAGGAGTTGTGCAAACTAACTTGATCCCTTTGTGTAAGTACAATAAAAAAAGAAAAAATAATAAAAGAAAGAAAAAAAATTTCTTTACTGCAATTCTACCTACCATCCCTCAGCTACAATCATTTCCATGGCAACATAATTCTTCCTCTTCTCATCTTCACCATGCTGACATGCCTTACCCTGCCACACTACTTGCATCCTCTCAGCCCCAGGTTGACATGCCTTTCTCCCAGCTCCTTCATCATCACTCTGCTGTTCATAATCAAAACACATTGCATTTTTTCACCCACAACCCATTTCAAATTAGGGGCTGTGGGCATTAGATAAGTATACCCACATTCATGAAGCAATTTGGGAGAGGGGGGCTCGTATTTCGTTGCTTCTCGATTCTTTCTTTTTACTTTTTGTAAATTTTGTTTGTTTTGGTTTGTACTTCACTCAATTTTAGTTCTTGTCAATTTTTCTTCTCTTTTTTTTTTCTTTTTTTTTTCTTTTTTTTTTTTTTTTACTGACTCCACTTTTTAGTTTTTACCTGTTGGCTTTTTTACCTGTTGGCTTTTGTTGCTTTTTATATTGCTTTACTCTTCTTCTAGTTCCTTCTATTTCTTGGTGTCTTTCAATGTTTCTTTTGTGCCTTGCCTCCATCATTAAAGTTGCCTGCATGCCCTTTATCCAGCACTGATATTGCAATCCTTATTTGATATAGTCCTAGGTATGACAGTAAACTGCATCTGGCAGCAAGGCCTCTGATTGGGAGGTTGTGAGGAACATGGAACTACCTCTTAATTGCGTTTATTCCCAGGTTTACCTTGACCCGGTATGGTAGCACCTGTTAGGGTTCCAGCTATGGGCAAATAGTTAAACCCCAAACTGGCGTCAAGCGCCCTGTTGGCTGCGGTGACAGGATATGCCAACTGCACTTCTGTAGAAGACCCCTCCCCCCCAATGGGGCCAACTATTGGTTGTGGGTGGCAACCTGTAATGCCTGGTGACAGGATCCTGGTGGCTGTGCAATTCCTGACCCGAGAAAAAGTGGCCATGGTACTGCAACACTCTACTTTGAACCTTATCTGGGCTAAACGGGCGGTTGGAGAGACCCAATTCAATCAAATGACTGGTCCTGATATGCCCTAGCATGTTTTATTTTATCCCAATCATGTTATAAAATCTGCCTGTGTTGAACTATTGATATGCTCTTGCAGAACTATTCCCAACCCTCTATTATACTAGAAGGCGGGGGCTGAGGGCCAATCATGTTGAGAGATATGATTTTTTACCAATATTAGATTGTGTGTTTGACAGAAGCTCAGAATCATGAGTATACTGGTTTTGTATCCCCGTCTCAACCAAGGCGAATGGGTTTCCCCCTTGGTTTATTCCCAAACATAAGTTGGACTCCGTGGTGGGTGAAGGAGCATGGGGCCAGCGAAAAACATAAAAACGTTCGTGGCTTCCCCCTACAAACAAAAAACTTGACCACAACTGCATAGAATCTGATTCTTCAGATAATGAAGCGGAATCACCCTTTCCAAGATTTGTTATTAGAGTCATGCAGCTCACTGATCACAAATTTATTTCCCTTTATGATAGAAAGTGATATCAGGCAATTTAACGCCTGTATCTGTCAAGAAATTGAAAAATGGGACACTGCTTGTCAAAGTGGAAAAGAAGAAACATGCAGATTTTCTACTGAAAATGACTGTTCCACAATGTTCTAATAAAAACATACCCTCACAAATCCCTGAACACAAGTAAGGGGATTGTGAAAAGCAAATAACTATCTCTATGTACAACAGAAGAAATTAAGAAAGAGTTGAAAAAACATGGTGTCATAGATGTTAAACGAATTTTAATAAAAAAAAAAAACAAGTAAAACAATAGAGACAAACACCTATATTTAAGACATTTAAGACATCAAAAATACCAGGGGAAATTAAAGTAGGCTATATCATGAAGAGTGTCAATCAGTTTGTTCCTAACCCTTTAAGATGTTATAAATGTCAAATATGTACATCATGAAGACTCTTGTAGAGGACAAGAGGTGTGTGGGAAATGTAGCTGAAAAGTTCCTAACCATCACATAAATGAAACTGAATTTCTCAATAAATGTGCTGTGGTGGTGACCATCTGATCTATGCAAGATCTTGTGACATTTGGAGAAGAGAAAACAAAATTCTCTCAAAGTGCATAAAACAAAATTCCTTACCAAGAAGCACAGAAGATAGTTGTAGGGCCTACCACCACCACCTATTCCCAAGCGGTTCCCCCAAAAAGAAAATATATATATATATATATATATATATATACATACACACACACACACATATATATATATATATATATATATATATATATATAAAGATATTGTCAAAACATTAATTCAGTTGGATCCGGATGAATGGGGCACTTTTATTAATAAGATAAAAGCCTTGCCTGAACTTGAAAAAAATAATACAACTACAGCTTCAGAAACACCAGTTACCCAAAGTAATCTTGCAGACAAAGGAAAATCCTCCACTAAAACAACAACAAAAACCACAGTGAAGACACAAACCACTTCTAAGAAACAAAACTCTCAGATCATCAAGCCGTCCTCCTACTTCTAAAATTGACAACCCTGAGAAAAATCAAACATCAAACCCCGAACCAAATAATAAGCCAGAACGTTCCCCACAATCTAAAATAGACAATACTCCAACTTCATCCTCACGGGAATGTTAAAAATTGTCGAACTTCACAAGCTACAGAACCATCGACATCAAAGGTTGACACCAAATATAGATTTAGTTCAATAGAAAGAACGGAGACAAAGAGCCGTATAATATAAACAAATCTAGGAAAACCAATAAATCTAATTTAACATAATGAAACTGCAAAATAATTCAATTCTACAATGTAAATACAGAGGAAATGGAACCAATATCAAGTTGTAGACATTCAAGAAACATTCCTCAAGGACACCAACCAATTAAACATTAAAAATTACAATTCGTGCAATCACCTACACAAAGATGGACAGAGAGCTTCTGGAGGTGTATCGATCCTAGTTAGGAAAGACATACCTCAACACCAAATAACCATAGACAGTGAACTTCAAATAATTGCTGTCAAAACAACATTGCGAAAAAAAACAATAAATATCTGCTCAATCTATATTCCACCACATGATCCCATTAATGATATAAAATTCAACAAGTTAATAAAACAAATCCCTAAACCCCATCTATTGGGTGACCTTAACAGTCATGATACCATATGGGGATGTTTGAAAACTAACTGAAAGGGTAAGGATTTAGAAAAAATAATCAATAGCAATAACCTTTGCGTCTTGATAACCTGAAATTAAAGCCAAAATACAATGTTTAGAACGACTCATGATTAAGCAACTATCGCCCAGTTCACACTCCACCCACGTCTATTGTACAGGTGTAGAGGCTCATCCCTTGTTCTCTGTTTAGGATGTGGTTTCCTGCTTTCTCTTTTCCAATCTTTTCACTTACCTTTTCCTTTTTTTTTTTTCTTCCTCAATTGGAGTAGATAGACTAAACTATCACCCGGTTCGCACTCCACCCACCTCTATTGTACAGGTGTAGAGGCTTATCCCTTGTTCCCTGTTTAGGATGTGGTTTCCAGCTTTCTCTTTTCCAATCCTTTCACTCTTACGTAGCCCCCTGCATATCAGTGGCGTTACTGCCTTGCTCGGGGTGATATGATTAAAAAAAAAATCTCCAACACATCCCAATCCATATATAGGCTTCTATTCTGCTATCAACATCACTCTATCTGATCCTTCAAGCTACATGGATTGTATGTGGAAGGTACATGATGATCCTTGTGGCAGTGACCATTTCCCCATTAAAATAGAAATTACTCAACCTATCAGTGAAAATAACAGACCTCCCTGCTGGAAAACAAATAAGATTGATCCAAAATTCGAAAAATTTAGACCCAATAAAATACTTTACACAAACACTAATTGCAATATCAAATGAAACCATACCAAAAACTTGTCCATCAAATAGACGCAACACACCATGGTTTGATAGTGAATGTAAAATAGTAATCCGACTGCGAAATGCTGCCTTCCGCAAATTCAAGAAAGAACCTTCTACCAGTAACCTAAACTCATTCAAATTGCTCAGAGCAAAGACCTGGAAAGACTAGTTGGTAAAACTATGTAAATCAAATTAATTCCTCTACCAAAATTACCATGGAAATGATCCAGAAAATTACTGGGGAAAGCTAACCTATGATCAAACACCTTATTAAAAATAATGAAGAGGTCATAAATATTAAAAATATTGCCGGTACATTGGCTGAGACCTTCTCAGCAAATTTCTTCTCTGACAACACTAACACAGAATTTTACAACTACAAAGGCAAAACAGAAGCTAAATTTCAATTCAGACAACACTGAAAACTCTAATGGATTCTTCACATTACCAGAACTAAAAGAAGCCATACAAAAATCTCACAATTGGCCCAGATGAAATCCATTATGAATTTCTCAAGCAACTACCTCCCAAATCACTAGACTATTAAATACATTTAATTACATCTGAAAAAAAAAATTATATCCCAGAATCATGGAAACTTGCCACCATCATTTTTTTTAGATAAACCAGCGAAAATCAATCCCTATTTAGCAAATTATCATCCAATAGCATTAACCAGTTGTCTGTGCAAAACTATGGAATGTATGGTGAATAAAAGGTTAATTTGGCACATTGAATCGAATAATCTTTTCACCGACTCCCAATGCAGCTTCAGAAACCAAAGATCTACAATGGATCATGTGGTCAAGTTGGAAACCTCCATAAGAGAATCAAACGTTCAGAAGTAACACCTTCTGGCCATTTTTTTTCACTCTGGGAAAGGCATACGAAACCACTTGGAAGTTTGGGATCATGAAAGACCTACAAGACATGGGATTGAAAGGCAGACTATCAAACTTCATAAAATCTTTCCTTTTAGACAGGAAATTCCGAGCCTGACTTGATTCAACCCTGTCAGACATTCAAAAATCAAGAAGAGTATGTCCCTTGGGAGTATACTGTTGGTAACCCTTTTCAACATTAAAATTAATAGCATTACCAATTATCTGAATCCTGGAGTTGATAACTATTTGTATGTTGATGACTTCTGTATCACCTCCACATCCAGATATATGAGTACAGCAGAGCATCAACTACAACAGGGCATCAACAAAATAAACAAATGGGCTACCATAGACGGCTTCAAGATCTCTAAAATAAAAACACTATGTGTATTTTTGTCAGTAAATGAAAATGCATAACAACCCAACACTGAAGCTAGATGGAACAGAAATTCCAGTAGTTGACTACTATAAATTCCTGGGAGTTATTTTTGACAAAAAACTTTCATTCCACATATACAACATCTGAAAGAGAAATGCAACAAATTCCTAAAACTACTTAGTGTAATGGGATGTGCGTTGTGGTGCAATGGATATCGGCTCGGAACGAGAAAGTAGGGAGCCGAGTTCGAATTCCAGCCGAATTCATTGCATTCACTTACACACAAATACCCTTGGGAAAGGTATTAATCCATCTCTTCCTTCCAGTTATGGGTTAAATAACAGGACAGATTGGGTTCTATAGCCTTGGTCGGCAACCAGTCTACCGCAGAAAGCAATGGCAACCTACTGCGGGATAATCTTTTGCCCAGTCAGTCATGTCTCTTTTGAGATATGATCGCCTAAGCGTGTATCACGTATGGCACTTAACTGACTGACTTAGTGCAATAGCCCACAAAGATTGAGGTGCAGATCAGCAAACCTTAATAAAACAATATAGAACATTAATCCGATTAAAATTTGATTATGGTTGTTACATATATGGGGCAACCTGAAAACACTAAATACAGTCCACCATAAAGGATTAAGACTTGTCTTTGGGGCATTTCGCACCTCCCCAGTAGAGAGCCTTTATTCTGAATCCTATGAACCACCATTAAAACTTAGATTCCAAAAATTAGGTCTGCAGTACTACAGTAAAATCAAATCGTAACCAACCAATCCAGCTTATAGCTTATAAAACTATTTCATCAAAAAGAAAAGGCCATAAAACCTTTTGACCTCCGTATGAAACCCATAGTAAAAGACAGGGATATTTCAATCACAAACATCCATGATTTTGTTCACCACCCTGGCTACTTAAGTAGCCTGTGATTATTCTTGATTTAAACAAGCTCCCTGAAAATAAAACCCACCCAAGAAAAACTATTCAATATTCAGGTAAAATGCCCAAACAATTTGTATATTTGCACAGATGGCTCCAAAGACAGCAATATAACCGGATGTAGAGCAGTTTTCAATAAGAAAATGATGAAAAAATGCCTTCCTTTGGAAGACATTTACTGCAGAAATCTATGCAATAAAATTAGCATTTAAGATGGTTTCCAAAAGCAACTTGAAAAAATTAGTCATTCATACTAACTCCATCTCTGTCCTACAATCTATAAAAAATACAAAACTGGAAAACCCTTTAATTGTTAAAATTTTTAAACAACGTCAACTCCATAAAACATAAAAAGGTGATATTTTGATGGATCCCAAGTCATTGGAATTCAGGGAAATGAGAAAGCTGATTCCTTAGGAAAAGCTGCACTTAACATGACATCCAACCAAAACTCCAAAATCCCATATACTGACCTAAAACATAAAATCAAGAAAATAATAATATAAAAAATAGCAACAACTATGGAACAAAAATACTCGCAACAAACTCTACCAAATAGAACCCACTTTAAAAGAAAGGAAACTGAATCTTAATAATACAAGAAGAGAAGAAATCACTCTTGCTTGGCTATGCATTGGACACACTAGACTGACTCCTTCATACTAGAAGGGGAGCCTTCTCCTAAATGTCCCTGTGGAAACCAATCTACAGTAAAACATACTGATAGAATGTGCAACCTTACACACATTCGAAGAAAGTTCTACAACATTAAGAGCACAAAGGAACTATTTACAAAAATTGATCAGTCATATAATAAACTTCCTGAAAAGAATTGGTCTCTTATCAAGGATGTAGACTGATGTGTAATCAATATATGCTACCTTTTAACATTGTGCAAACAAATTATCTATACTAAATGGAAATCCTTGTCTTAGACAGTAATACCTGGAATTATTTTGCAGTGTTCAAGCAAATAAACTCTAGCTTATATAGTTTATAGACGTTAAAACGTCTATATATATATATATATATATATATTTTAATTGTATCACCCCGAGCAAGGCCTTAACGCCACTGATGTGCAGGGGACTATGTAAGAGTGAAAAGATTGGAAAAGAGAAAGCCGGAGACCACATCCTAAACAGGGAACAAGGGATAAGCCTCTTAACCTGTTCAATAGACGTGGGTGGAGTGTGAACCGGGCGATAGATAGATCTATCTACTCCAATTGGGGAAAAAAAAAAAAAGTGAGAAGATTGGAAAAGAGAAATCCGGAAACCACATCCTAAACAGGGAAATATATATATATATATATATACAAACTAAATTTGGCATTAGATGACCCACAGCGGTTGATATGCCATAAAACCCAACCAACCAACCTATTTGATAAAACACTCTCCCTTGCCATTTAGTTCACTTTATTGTTCTTTAATTTGATCTAGTCTTTCTTTCTTTCTTTCAACATTCTCTAATCTTACCTATTACGAGTTCTATCTCTACACATCTAAATAGACCATTCGCAATAAAAGCTTAATAAAAACTCTTTTTGGCAGTAAATAACCAGAAAGGTTGATCGGCTGTGAAATCAATCAATCTTTCTTTCAGTCCCCTATTTACCAAAACACTGTTCTAACCATTGTAACACTAGTTTGTTTTAATGTTGTTAGTTCTTTTCCTCCCCCATTAGTTTCTTTTCTTTGACCTTTACTAGTAATCCTGGGTGAATGAGACATCACAGAAGGGGAAGTGCTAAGTGAAGTAGACAATTTCTTGCACCACCTCCATCCCTTGTTTCCTGTTTAGGATGCAGTTTCCGGGTTTTCTCTTTTCCAATCTTCTCACTTTTTTTTTTTTTTTTTCAATTGGAGTAGATAGACTAAACTATCGCCCGGTTCACACTCCACCCACGTCTGTTGAACAGGTGAAGAGGCTCATCCCTTGTTTCCTGTTTAGGATGTGGTTTCCAGTTTTCTCTTTTCCAATCTTTTCACTCCTATGTAGCTCCCTGCACATCAGTGGCATTACCACCTTGCTCAGGGTGATACGATTAAAAAAAAAAAATGTATGTATGCATGGCTCCCCTATGATTGTGATTTTGTGCTTAACCTTACAATTATCAGGGAAAATAGTTTACTTTAAAAAAAAAAAAAATAATCTTGGCACCCAATCCCAACCCCAAACAAAACTATTTTGCATCATTAGGTTGTCTTTTTGCCGTCCTTGTCTGTTTAGCCTTCTTCATCTCACTGAGCTAAATTGGCATTATTTTGGGGCAAACTTTTAAAAATCTTTACATGGATGATTCTATGTGTATGTAATATAAGTATGTTGCATTTGTGATGTGTGTATCTATGTATGTAAATATATATTTAATAATATATATAATTATATAATTCAAACAATTCATTTCAAATTGTCGGTTCGTTAAAATTCGTTAATTACCGTAACATGTTTTTATATATATATATATATATATATATATATATATATATATATATATCCAAGTGAATAAGGAACGAAGAAAAAATTAACAATGTTCAAAACATTAATTTAAAACAGTGCTCAATATGAAATAGCTGTGAATATTTATTATAAATTATGATTTAGAACATGTACAAATTATCAAAACAAAATGTACACTTTGTTGTAGATGATTATTTGTACATGTTCTAAACTATAATTTATAATAATATATATATATATATATATATATATATATTAATGCATGTTTCGTTAAATAATATAGACAAGTTTGTCTATTTTATGTAAATTATATTCTTATTCTCTGATAAGCTTAATAGCATTATCATTAAATGAAGAAAAAAAATTAGAATATTGATACATTTTTTTTAATCCAATCTAAGCTTTTGGTTTACATAAGCCATTTTCAAAGATGTCCAATTACATTATATATTGTAACCATGGACACACGATAGTGACAAACTGTTTTTTGTTTACATGGAAGACTTTAGAAGATTATCAGAGAATACGAAAAAAAAAATATATATATAAAGTAGACAACGCTTTTCTAAATTTAATGAAACATGCATTAATGAAAAAAAAATGCTGCCTAAATACACACTAATATATATATTTTTTTGATTGATTGTTTAATTACTTAGTTTTTGGTCATACCAGTGCACATTTGTATTAAAAAGTGTTTGATACAATTATATTGTAGAACTTTTGAATATTTTTCATTTGTAAACGAGTTATTACATGACCTAAATTTCTACCATGTGGGGTCTTCAGGCGATTTGCAATAACTGATTTTACCGTTAACTGTTTCTTTAGGAATTTTTTTTTTTTTACGCAGAATTTTTAAAATTACAAGAGATTATAACGTTTTTTTCCATGGTTGTATGAACCTAATAGGTATTTTTTTAGGATGGTTACTTAGTCATAATTTCTGACCACTTGAGCCTGGAAGATTTTGTCGTTTAACAAAATTATGTATATTTATGCCTTAATTTAACTTTACATTTAAATAAACACATATTATATAAATATTTTTCTGGTGTTAATGAAACAGTGCACGATGTAATATAACAGATATAAAGTATATATTAATAAGTATACATATAATCCTGCATCTGTTGCAAAACTTGGAGTTTCATACACTCTGCAATCATCAGGTGCATATTGTGAATTGACAATTCCTGGATTTTAATTTTTGATTCTTGCGTTGTTCATAATTATATACTATAAAGCTGAGATGTTGTTTAATTTATTAAATGCATAATTTAATTTGATTTGAAGTAAAATTTAGACATGAAATTAGGAAGTAAAATAATATAAATAGATAGAATATTTTTAGGAACAGTCAGTTCATAATATGTACTTGATGATTGCATAGTGCATGAAACTCTGAGTCATGCTATAGACATAGGAAAATATGCTTATTTATACACACACACACACACACACACACACACATGCACACGCATATATGTGACAGTGGAAATAATTTTTCGGGTGATGCGTTTTGACCTTTAAGACTTCATCAGAGTAAATTTATGTTCATGTGACTAAACATGATGCTGGGAATTAAAAATAAAAAAAAATTTTTTTAGCTGCTCACCATAACGAAACTGACTGAAATTTTCGAGAGACGTGAAACTGTCTCCATGCTGTGTTGTTTCTATTTTCATACTACAACGTACGTTCAAGCATTATATCTCTGATATTGAGCACTCTTCCTGAATAAATGCAGCAAGTTTTAAACAATTCTGTACATCTGTGCACACTAAGCCCTTAATACAATGTGACTGCTATATAGCATTCAATGTACTATAAAAGAATTTTCTGGTTTTGCCTGCCCCTTCAGTTTTAACACTTATAACCTCAACCTTGTCTATGATTGTCCCTGTTTCCCTGTGTTTCAGTCTGTGTCTTATTCGTTCATCTTTTCATAACCGTTCATTACTTGTCTATGTCCTTTCCTTTTTATTTTTTTCTGTTTGCCTCCTGTATTTGCACCAATGCTTGCCTGTATTTACAAAAATTTAAATGTTTTTAGAGACCAAACATTCTCTCCAGAGATCTTGAAAAATGTTTCTCTAGAGGCATTTCTGTAAGTTAAAAATTTAATGGTTTATTGACACTTATCTATAAGTGAGGACAGTGCACTTAAATCTGTAGGTGGGGAGACTTTACACACACTATTTAAACATCTCACTGGTTTTCATATTCCTTTTTAAATTACTTAGTGCCAAGATTGTTGTTTCTTCAGTGGTTTACTGATAACGATATTTAGAAAGCAGTTTTTATTTTTTATTTACTTTTTTTTGTAAAGTTCTCAATATTGCAGTAGAGATAGAGCATAAATAAGATTAATGTAGAGAAATTTGTCACTCAACTAAGAGTTATGCTGATGGCAAAATTTTGAAAATTTAGCCCTGATGAGTGAAGCTACCATAATGGTGTTTTCATAAAACTTTGAAGCCTGTGTGACTACTCAGTTAAGTGGCAAACTTTTCTGCATTTTATATATATATATATATATATATAGTTGTCCGCAGACATCTGTTTCGCTGTATCACAGCTCATCAGTATGGTTAGACTCTGATTGCTTTTTAACCCAGGATTGAAACCCGACAAAATTGGCATCAGTTGGCGACTCTACCTCTGGGCTATGGGCGTTCGGTGGAAGAATGCAGACTTCTTTAGTGCATATATCATCATTATACGTGCCCAATAGCTAGAGTGCTCTAATTCATTTTATTGAATGTGCGATAAATCCAAACAAAGGTGGAGAAATGAGACAGTAAAAAAAGCAATATGTTAGGTCAACTGACCTGAAAATGACTGCTTACTACACAAAAGGGAAATGTGTTGTCTTTAAAATGCTTTTTTACTTTTCTCAATTTGCTATATATATATCTTAGCCACGTAGGACCTCCTTATCAAACAAAGCCTGAATAGTGCTTTTGAACATGGTTTCCCCAATTATCAAAATATTCATATTGGCTCTGTTTTATATCCTGATTTAAACTGGCAATTTTTTTAGAAAATGGTTTAAATTTGGTATATTTTTAATTTATTTGTTTAAACGTTATTTATAATGAATATTCATATTTGAGCAGATTGTCTGTTTTATTATTAAACAGTATAATTATTTATTTACATCTACCGGCTAGAATATTTGTGAATTCTTGTTAGAAAAAATATACTCCCTACATTTGGGGTAAGAAAAACTATGGTGCTTGATGAATTTCTATTTAACATCATAAAGCTGATTAGAGAACTGGAAAGGATCATTATAAAAATAGCAATAATATGTCTATATTATTCAATTAAACATACAACAAATATACTGCCAAGACTGATTTGCTGTTATATATATATATATATATATATATATATATATATATATAGAGAGAGAGAGAGGGGGGGGCAGCAGATAATTTTCTAAATATATATTGTTAAATATAAGAGACAATGAATGTCTATTATGTTTCATCATGAGCCATTCTAAACATCGTATTTTGGCTTTAATTTCAGGTGAAAATAAAGACAAAAATTCTCCAACATTTGGATATTTTTTTATGTTGGTTCTAAGCTTTCGGCTCACATGAGCCATCTTCAATGAGGCTACAGAGTCGTTAACATAAAATCATCCACCATCAAAGATGATTATATCTTGTGTTGACATAAAACTTTGCTAAGCAACGATAAGTTACCAAATAGCAAATTCAGTTCGTAAATTGCCACTCTCTCGTCTTTCCGCTGTCACTCTCTCCCATGATTCTGTTCTCCTCTCTGTCTGTCTGTCTCTCTCGCTGTCTTGCTTTTCTCCCCACCCAGTAAGTGGAACGGGGCAGGGAGTAAGTGGAATGAAGCTGTAAATACTTCAGTTTCTGATCTCTCCCAACAGTCATATCTGCTCTAATTTGTATTCTAACGTAAAGAGAATTTTACGAAATGGTATTAACAGATATATTTTTTTAAATTTATTTGTTTGAACATTATTTAATGGATAATTGTATTTCTAAAATTAAACAGTGTGTGTGTACGTGTATATATATATATATATATATATATATATATATATATATCTACTGGCCTGAATATTTGAGAAATCTTGTTGGAAACTATCTTTCTGCTAGTCTAAAATTTATAAATATTATTTCAAAGTATCATAACTTGCAATCTTCAGATTTATCAATTATTTTATTTTGATATGAAATTTGTGTTGGCTAGACAAATAAGTCAATTAACTTCCCTTAATTTATTGAATTAAATTAATTTATTGAATTATAGCTTATCTTTATCTACTGCACACTTTTTGGCAGAAGTTCTGCAACCCTTAAAAAAACAAAATTCTTTAAATTTTCATTTATTTGCTCAGGTGTCAGCATTTTTCTACTTGAACAGCATGGTAGAATTTAATTGCAAGTATGAAGTTAGACAGAACACAGATCCTTCACTCTAATCTTCATTAGATAGCCAGTGAATGATCCTAATTCTCCTAATCCATATGCAAATAATCCTGTTATGTTTGTAAGTGTTACAATTGTAAACGTTCAATTAAGATTTCTCTCAATTTTTTACTGCCCTGACAATTAATCACATGTTGCATCTCTATTCTTGTTCGTGTCAGTTGGCATAGGAACTCGGAAAGGTGCATTGCATGCTCACAAAGAAATGAAAACTGAACATATATATCACAGCATGAAATGAACCAAGAATATTTCATTGTTTATTCAGGGATTCATTTGAACAGTTTAGGTGGTTAGGTAGATGACGTGTGGGATAACTTCTATCATTTCTGACTTCTCAGAATAACGAATCAGCTTTACCCCCTCAAACAGAAAATCCTGATTCTCTCTTATCACCTCTTTGCCCCATTATGTGTAGCTACCAACACTCAGGGTTGGTTTCAGAACTAACTAGATGAGTAGCCTGGTCCCACCAGAGGGTGTCCTCAAACTCTTTTTCAATCCAAACTTTGACTGTTAATATAAGACTTTGACTGGCAATCTCTTGTATCCAGTGTGTTGTCACTTGTTCCCAAAAGTTTGCATTTATTTATTTATTTATTCTCTTTTGGTCAAGTGTGTGGTTGCTTCGGAAAACCCCATTTCACAGACTTTATTGTTGATCACAAAAACACAAAACGTTTGTGGATGTCTCAATCATTGTGTCACATAATAATAATAATAATAATAATAATAATAATAATAACTAACAAGTATTTATTGGTTAGAATTATGTATTGTTGTAATGCCATCAGTCATTTTTAAATAAATTAATAATTTTCTTTGGTATACTTTTGCACTTTGTAGATATTTGGGACCACAATTATGGAAATATAAGAAAATAAAGCAGCCATTAATAGATCTGAAGGAGGGATCACATATCTTGTATGAATAAAGTTTTGTTTTAATAGGCAATTCTGATGGTGTATTATATAATAAGGGTTTGGAGCAGAACCATCTTTTAAACAATTTCTGTTCTTATCAAATGTCTTGTATTCATTTCTTTACACTTTGACTTGTAACTGTTACACAATCTTTTCTTTATTCTTTATAGATGGCATTTTCTACTCGTTTTTTATAATTTAATTGATTTCTTAAAATCTGTTTTTTTTTTTTTTTCTGTAAGATTTACATTTTGTGATTATTTCAATTAGTTACATTATTTAATTTATAACTTTTGTATTTTATTTCATTTTTATCTTTTTACATATTTTTTCTTTTTTGAGATTTTACTTTTTTTTTTAATTTTTAATTTTTATTTTTTTACATTTATTTTTTAAATTTTACCTTTTCTTTTTTGTTTTTGTATTGAAATGTGTTTTGATGTAGGTGTTTTGTAGTAATTCTACATCTTTTCATCATAATTATTAACCAGTCATTCATTTATCTATTATAGATAGCAATTTCTTCCCTTTATTTATTAATCATCAAGTTGTACAAATCTTGTTTCCATAAGCATATTTTACCATTATTTAGATTAGATTAACAAGTTTTTTATTTATCTTATGTTTACCTGTTTTTTTTTTTTGTTTTTTTTTTTTGTTTTTTTTTTTTTGTTTTTTTTTTTGTTTTTGTTTTTTGTATTGAAATGTGTTCTTGTTGTAGGTGTCTTGAACAATCACTGCAAATCATTTTGATATTTTCCAGGGCATTATAAAACTATCAACAATATGGACCAGTACTATTGAAAACTTGTTCGAACCGTGACAATTTTACTCATTAAAAAAAAATTAATAAAAATAAAAGAAAAGAAAGAATTATATAAATTTCACCATCAACAATTTTGAGGAAAAAGAATGAAAAGAAGGCAGTGTACATATAAATAAATTTTCCCTTTTAATATCCAGTTTTTGGCAATACTGTACTCCTTCAACAGAGAGTTGGACATGGAGGTTGCTGGTATATTTGTTTTATTTTTTATTCTTTCGAGTAAAAATTTTTTTTGGAATCTATTTCATTTTTTAAAATTTTTAAATTAAAATATTCTACTTGGCAAAATAGGTTTCTCACTAACATTTTTACAGTGTCAACATGTGTGTGTGTTTGAGGAGTCTCCCAAAGATTTTGAATTCAACATTCTTAATGACTAGAGAACAAGCAAAATTTGTTTTTGGTTAGTCCTGACTCTGTTTTGCCTTCAAGGGATCTTGAAAAGGTTGATCAACCATAAAAAATAACTGAAAAAAAAACAAAATCAATGAATCCTCTTTCTAAACAATCCTCAATATCCTAACTGATGCCTACAAAGGGCAATCCTATGATAGATACTGTGCATATGATCTTAGAATTCTTGCAGCATAGTTTGTTTTTCTGAGTTTCTCAGTAAAATCACTTCTTGATATAATCGGTAATCACAGCATGTGGCACCATTGGAAAAATGCTTGCGACTCCTACCTAGTGTTGACTCAAAACTTTTGAGTGAAATTAAATAGACACAACTGTTTTGAAACCACTGAGAGTTGTGTTAGTATGAAGTCACGTCATCATGACCAAAACTTTGCTGAAACTATTGGACACGCCATATTATGCACATTGTACCAAGAAACTGTCACTTAGTTCTGCTTAGCATAGTTTCAGTATAAACCACAGGTTAATTCTGTGGATCTCGAGCGAACACAAATATGCCTGAGTAGGGGTCTGCAACAGGGATTGGCTAGCCACCTTAGCAGATACTTGTACTTGTAAAACAAGTATCCAGCCATTTTTTTTACACACACACACACACACACACACACACACACAAAATTTCAGGATGCTTATCTAGACCCTGACAAGCATAAAATTACAAAACTTTAAGCCAATCTTTGATAAGTATCCTAGGCTTTTCATAATTCTGATATAATATATATTGAGCAGTATATAGATAAAATTCTCTTCACCTTAATAAATTTTGAATTATGTAATTTTCCATGTGTCAAAAAGTTACTATAGGCAAGATATTATAATGCTATTTAAATAAAACAATTTTGAATTATTGTAAAGAGGATCAAAATCTTTGGAATACTCGTTGTCTCTTTGTGTGTTTGTTTTAAATTTTTATTAAGACTATTGTGTGTCTGATGATTGCATTTCAAGTTTCTACCTAATAAAAAAAAAAAATTATCTGAAAACTATGGTATGATGATGATGATAAATAAAATGGCTATGCCATCTATTTATTCTCTCCAAGAGGGAGCTTTCACTGTTTAGAAAACTATTTTCAGTTTTTGTTTGAAAAATTAAATATTTATTCACTTTTTTATTTATTTATTTTTTTTCCTCTCTTTCACGGAGTTGGTCTTCTTACCACCTGGCTTTGTGAACATCCTAGAACAGTCTGCCATTGTCATAACAAAGACTGCCACCTGGTGTCACCAGTGAAAGGGAGATAAATTCAATACAGTAAAAAATTAAAGAAAAAATAATTTGGCATATTAAGTAAAATAGTAATAAATTTAACTTTAAATGGATATATCTTTTTTTATATATTTTTTTATTTTTATTATTAACAAAAAAAAAAAAGTTAGATATTTTCATCTTTGTTATTGCTGCAAATTATTGGTGGCAAAATACCCTGAAAATAAACAATCCTAGATTCCTTCTTTGAATTTAAATGTAGTTTAGTAAGCAATGTCAAGACTGGTTAGTAACTAGATGGGTGACCGCTTGGATGTGCAAGTGGTGTAATGGATAATGGCTCGGAATTGTTAATCACAGAGCCAAGTTCCAATTCTTGTTGAGTTTGTTATCTCCCCTTACACACAAATAACCTTGGGAAAAGTAATTGAACCACCTCTTTCCCTAGCTATGGGTTAATTAATGAGACTTGTGTATCTGAGAATGTCACTTATACAATGTGCGGTGTGTATGAGTTGCAGTATAAACCATAGGTAGACTGAGAAGGCGTCTGCAACAGAGATTGGCTAGTTTCCATAGCAGGCAAAAGTGTCCAGAAAATGAGTGGCTGGCCATTATACATATTTTATCACTTTGAACATTTTTATTGGATACGTATATTTGAGTAGCCACTCCATTTATTTATTTTAAACAGAATATCATATTAAATAAAATTGTAACCCCCCATCAGGATATGAACCTGCATCCCCCTTTGCAGAAGAAACCATTGTTAGATGCAGCAGTTGTGTGTGTGTTTTTTTTTTATTTTTTTATTTTTTTTATTTTTTTTTTTAAAAGATCTCTTGAATATTCAGTTTGATAGATGCAAATTTATTTAAAAAATAAATGGTGAGTCTACTCAGATATGGGTATCCAATAAAAAGTTTACAAGCAATAAAATATGTATAATGCCCAGCTACTCTTGCTTTCTGGGCTCACTTGCCTGCTAAAAATAATATTTAAAGTTATAAAAACTGCTGCATGTATAAATAAAAACACATTACTTTATATATATATATATATATATAGCACGACTCAGTTTCATGCACTATGCAATCACCAGGTGTTTATTATGAACCTAATATATATATATATATATATATATATATATATATATATAATCCTACATTTATAGCACGACTCGGTTTCATGCACTATGCAAATACCAGGTGCTTATTATGATCTGATGATTGAATAGTACATGAAACTTATATATGTGTGTGTTTGATTGAATAATATTGAAAAGTTATGTTGGTTAAATTTTTTTCTTACTTTGTTGTGTCAGTGTCTTTGTTTGCTGAAGGGTCATGTAATTTAAATGAAGTGTATTTTGTCAGCAATAATTCTTCCAAACATGGACAGCAAACATAACAAACAATGAAATTAAAAAAAAAAATTGATAGATTCAACTTATCGATATTATTACTGCCAAACATGCTTGGAAGAATTATTACTGCCAAAATACTTTGTGTCTAGACAAGGAAATGTTTTGTGATCTTTTATTTCATTTTTCTTGTGTCCTTACAAGAATTATTTTTTTTTTACGTGTAGAGGGAGGGTGGAGAAATGTTTCTTAGCATTGGTTTTCTTAAAGACCTTTTGGCTAAAATTTTTGCTCAATGCCCCAAGAGGTAAAAAACTTACACTATGGGCAATTTCTACACATAACCAGTTTTGAAAAAAAATATATAAGTAACAAGAGATCTTGTTTCTGATAATTTGCAGTACTTGTCTAAAATGCCAAATATATATCCATTTTCACACCCACACACACAACCAGTATAGATATTGTAACACTAAATTTATGCAGACATTACAAGATTAATACAACTAACCTTTGAACTCAACAATCACAAGAGGTGCTCAAAATGCCAGCCTTCAGCTTTCAGGCATTTATTAGTGCGGCAAACTACTGCTTGGGCAGCATTGGCTAAAATGTCCAGTGGGGGGAATGTTGCACATGCATTTTCAATTTCTTGTCCAAGGGCCATCAATATAATTAGATTTTTTTGTAATATGCAGCATTTTTTATTTTACCCCCATAGGTAAAAGTCTACTGGTTTTAAATCAAGAAAAATCATGTTGCAGTAAGCGGTGTTATCACAATTTAATAAAACTATCAAACAAGTTTTTCCTTGTCTGAAGTGTGTATACGTTTTTTACTGTATCACAGCTCATCAGTGTGGCTAGACACATCCACTTGCTTCTGGCCGGGATTGAAACTCGACCAGTGTTAAATTATTATGATGCTTAGTTCCAAAATTATTTTTTTATCAGTGTTTTACTGGTAGAAAGGCATTTTTGACAAGCAGATTTTTTTTGTCATACAGTGCTTGATATAGAGATAGAGCATTAATAGAATTAATGTGTAAAATTTTGTCACTTAACTGAGCAGGATTATGCCAACTTCAAAGTCGGCATAACTCTTGTCAGTTAAGTGACAAGAGCAAATGAGTAATGATCTAAAGTTTGTAGCATTTACTTTATAAAAGTGCTCAATACAAAGTAGAGCAATATTATTGTAATATGTTTAATATAAGTAGTTATATTAAAAACATTTTACATTGCTACACAAAAGCTATCAGGTTTCAATACTATTGATTGTACTTTGTCAGACTATGGTTTGTCACTGGTGTTGGGAATGATTTTTATGGAAATTTAAAAACAATTTACCATTTTTCAGATAGTTATCCACATGAACATTCTTAATTCTGTACTTATGTGCCCTACTTAATTGACCAAAAAAGAATAATGAATTTTTTAAATTTCTATAAAAATCCTTACCAACACCAGTGACCAGCCCTCGCCTGACAAAGTACAATCAATAGTATTGAAACCTGATAGCTTTTGTTTAGAAATGTAAAATGTTTTTATTATAACTACTTACAATAAAAATATTGCAATAATAATATGCTATTTGTCTATATTTTTGAGATGAGGTAGTATTTACATTTTTCGGACTATTGTCCTCATCTTTGTTGCCGTTTGTATGATGTTTTGGCTGTTGTACACACCGGCCTTCTTCAGGTGCTAGGAATTTCAAACCGAACCCTTTATTACAATCACCGGGGTATATCATCCTCATCCCTTGCATAAAGCCTCAATTAGAAGTCATAAGTTATCTCCTAACCCTGCAAGTTACTTGTTCACCACTGTTGTAGCTTGGTATTGAACTCACAACTCTAAGAGTCAAGTTAGGAACTAACCATGTGACCTTAAGGACACATGGCTCAGTGGATATATACATTGGTTTGAAAATTCCTAGCACCTGAAGAAGGTTGGAGCATACAATGGCCGAAACCTCATACAGATGGCCACAAAGATGAGGACAATAGTCCAAATAAGGTAAACACTGTAATGATATCGCTCTAGTATTGAGTATTTTTAAAAAGTAAATACTACAAACTGTGGATTGTTACGCCATTTGTTTTTACTCTTACTATGATAATTGATGCAAAGAAGTTTGTCTCATAACTGACAAGTTATACTGACTTCAGTTGGCATAACCCTGCTCAGTTAAGTAAAAACTTCTCTACATTAATTCTAATAATGCTATATATTAAGCACTTTGACAAAAAAACCTGCTTGCCAAAAATGCCTTTCCACCAGTAAACCACTGAAAAAACAGCAATCTTAGCACTAAGCATCATAAGTTTCACACGATATATAACAAAAAAAGTGAAAGAACAGGTAGATTTAAAATCCACTGTTCAAGCATTTACTTTTATAAAGAGCGCTCAATACAGAGTAGAGTGTAATTTTGTTATTACAATGGTTTATAAAAGCATAATATGAAAATTTTTGTGTAGTGATATGCTTTTATAAACCATTGTAATTACAAATATATATATATATATATATATATATATATATATATATATATAAGTAATGCATCCAGAAGATTGGTAGATCCCATTGGATCCTAGTAATATTAGGTCAAATATTAAACCTGATCCAACAAAAAGTTTGATGTAAATTAAATTTACAATGCAGATATTCATTTACTTCATAAATAAGTTCAAATTTTACATTTGAGGAATAGCTATTTCAACAGGTTACTAAACCTGCATTGTTCAACCTCAAACAGTCATTAAATTTTACACCCAATTTGGGTTGAACAATGCAGATTCTAGCAACCTGTTGAAATAGCTATTCCAAATATAAAATTTGAATTTACATATGAAATGAAAACTTCCATTCTTTTTTTTTTTTTTTTTTTTTTTTTTTTTGAGCGGGGAGTGCAAGATTGAATTTGATTGGCTTAAAATGTTTGGAAATATGACAAAGTTCTGTGGAAAATAAAATTTCTATAGTATGATACCTGTTTTAAAAAAAAATTTTGTCACTGTAAATAATTCTTACTATGAATTTATCTTATCAAATTTTTCTCTTACAGTATAGGTAAGTAGACTTGGAGGGGAGGGGATTCTAGATGCTGTTAAGCTGCCATTACTGAGTTAGTGTTGAATTGAGTACTATTGTTGCTTTTGCTTTTACTTGACAGTTACAGGTACAGTAGAGAGAAAATAGAGGATATATGTGGTACATTCCAGAAATTTTGAGACTTTTTACGAAGACATTAATTTTGAAGGAGTATGAAAATTGAATCTCCTTCAAAGGATCTAACTTACTGTTCTAGTAGCACTCCAGCCAATCCATGAAGACCCCATGGAAGTCACCAAAGCGAGGTTGTCCAGGACTCTTTGTCACAGCCTCTTTCTTCTACTCAGTGTTTACAAAACAACTGCTTCTGAAGTTCTCCTTCAGCATAGGGAGAAACCAAGAGTCACAGCAAGCAAGGTCTAGGGCTGTAGGAAGAACGACGAACAATTTTAATGCTCATCTCTCACAGCACAAAATTTTATTACATAGTTAGTTTCCAAATTGTCTTTGTCTTAACTGCATTTTGATTACTAGTCGGTAGTGTATGTATTCAAGGAGTTATTGTGTTCCTCTCTTTCAGTTTTGAATAACCAAGCTTGGCAAGTCAGCTTATTAGATGAAGGATAGACAAATTCTAATAATCTAGAACAGTTATAACTCTTTTATAAAAATACATCTCAAAACTTTTGAAATGCTCCTCATAATTCATTTTACACTTCAATTCTTGCAAACTGGAATAACAAGTAAAACACTGTAAAAATATTTCTTTTTTTTTTAAGACAGGGTTTATTTTATTTTTTGAATAAAAGTCTATATATATTCTAAGCTTAAGATTCATGACTACCTTGGCTGGTCAAGTTGAATACACAGGGTTTTCAAAAGTAGATAGATGTGTGTGTGTGTGTGCGCGCGCGCGTGCGTGCGTGTATATATATATATATATATATATATATATATATATATGTATATAATGTATTTTGTTTAGTTACTTAGTTTTTGGTCATAATAGAATTAGACTAGTGCACATTTGTATTAAAAAGTGTTCAATACAATTGTAGAACTTTCCAATATTTTCTATTTGTAAACGAGTTATTGGGCAACGTAGGTTTCTACCATGAGTGGTGCCACTCATGGTAGAAACCTAGGTCGCGTAATAACTCCTTTACAAATGGAAAAAAAAATATATCTATCTTCATTCAATAAAATTTATTCTCTCCTTTTGAATACTATCAGTCTTCAGCTTTTGTTTGAGACTCTAAGACAGTCTTTGATATAATATAGAATGTGGAATCATTAAAACATATTTATACCACAAACACACTTTTTTCCCATTGGGGGTTCTTTGTGCACTATCTTTGTAACGAAGTAAAAGCAAACAATAGTATGTCCATACTGGATAAGCAAAAGATCTAATAATATATGGCTGTTAAATTATTTTTTTCTCCCCAGTTTGCTGTGTGTACATTTTTCTTTTTTTTTTTTTTTTTTTTTTTTTTCCTCCTCCTCTCTCAAGGTACTTATATTTTTCAAGTATCTTATTCATTGAAATTGGTCTTCAAAATTTCCGTGATATTCCTGGGAATGAATTACAAGATTTGTCACTACTGCTGATTACATTGGTCCAAGACAATGCAAACATCAAGGACACCAGAAAAGATAAGCTTAATTGATGAAATGAATAAAGCCACTCAGTAATTCGAATTAGATTATATTAGTTTGAAAAATAATAATTATTCTTCAAACTTATTTTAGATCTCTCAACGGCAACCAAACTGTTCAACTCTCTGTTTATTGCTACAAAGAACTTAAGTCATTATTTCACACTGGAATTTGCAATTATTTCATTCGATATTAATAATAACAACAACAACAATAAAGTGATTTTTCAATTCTTTTATTTTCTTTCATTTTTATTTTCTTTTCTTTTATTTTTTTTAAAAATTTGTATGATCCTTGGAAAATGTCTTGATTGGTTTTGTTTTGATTTTGTATTCAAAGTCGAACTTATGTGTATGCTTCTTTATTCTGGATTTGGGATCCTGATCGGGTGTTTTTATTGTGTGCTTATTTGTACCTGCAATTAGTTGTAACGATAATCGTCTCCTTAGGCTATCCTTTTACATTTTTCTTTTAATCCATAGATCATGGCTCTCCACGACATCCTTCTCATTAATATGCATGAATTATCAATTTTTCAGATCAACCTAGTTATTTTACTGTATTGCTATTTCCACTTTCTTCAATGCCATGACATAGGTGATCATGGCTCTCTGCAGCTTCCTTTTTCTTTAATGTCTGTAAATCATGCATTGCCATGGGGATGCTAGTGAAGCGGTTTTTCATTGCTTTCAAATTTAGTGCTTGCCAAGGCTATATCTAGTCTACTTTGCTATTTTTAACCATAGCTGTGAGGAGAAGAAATGGATTCATCTCTTTACCAACATCATTAACCGTTTGAATTCAGTTTTCCTTCTCCCAGAATGGTTGCTTAAGATTAGAAACCCGTAAATGAGGAGAAAAGCATATTTATGTAAAGTAACATACAAACTGCCCCTGGCAGATTTTGAACTAGGTCCACTGGTTTCATTTTCCATGCAGTTTACTGTTAATCTACCGATACCTCCTGCTTAGCTACTCTAATTGCTTATTGTATCTCAAAATGACAAATACACAATTATATCTGGAGCTACACTATCTTGTATCTATGTATTATGCACACAGTATTAAGTGATTAATGAGCTACTACTTATATTGACTTGTCTGCTCATAAAAAACAAAAAAAAATTTCTTTAAAATAATATTTGTTAATTAGCATTCATTAAACTTTCTTGACTCACAACAATTGTCAAATTAAAAAGAGAAAAAAAAATTTATCATTCTGGAAGTGATAGTGTCCCTGTTAGTAACGTAGTGTTAGTTGAAATGATTCGTTTGTTTATTTTTTGTTTTTTTTAAGTTATTTGTACTTTGTTTTTATTTACAAATGCTATGTTTAAAGCTGTTTAAGTTGTTAATAACTACATACTAGTGATATCCCTTTTCTCTCTTCATCGTAATATGTAGTTATCGATGACGTAAGCACAATTTCAAACTTGACATGAATAAAAATAAAGTACTGATAATTATTTAAGAAGCCAGGGAGCAATTTGAGACTGTTTGTATTGTGAAAAAATTACGGAAAAATCAGTATTTTTTCATTTCTGATAAATGACATTTTGAGGTGGGGTTTAACAAATACTAATCAATTCAATGGATTCATACCTTTTCAATGTTTATTTGTGCATTTGCTTTTTTTTTTTTTTTTTTTTTTTTACTCCAACAGGGTGGTACCATCACTGATGCACAGGGGTGCTACATAAGAGTAAAAGCTTAGATAAGAGGAGAGTGAAGAGAAAGGCGGACCAGTTACAGGGGGTGTCATGGAAAGGGATAGAACAAGATATATAGGGTAATGTAGAAAGAACTTAAGTCAAGTAGATAAGGAATGGGTATTGACATTGCATTTAAATTCCTGAGGTTGTAGCTGTCAGAATACCCAAGGGACGAGTATGAATCCATCTCGTAACACCCCCCCCCCCCCAAAAAAAAAAAACAACCACCACCACCCCAATCTGTTGGCTAAATAGTAAAACACATGTCCTGTAGTTTTGGCTGGCAACTAGTCAATGTTAGATATAACAAACTACTGTGGCTACCTAGTCATTGGTGAATTGAGAGACATGATTGCCTGAGGGTGTATCACCTTTAGTACTCTGTAGGTAACTATTTTCACCAAGCAAGATGTTATTCCTGTCAATAAAATTTGAATTTATTGGTTGTGTAGTCATATTCATTTATAACAACACCTAAAGCACTTGACTAAAATTGAGACAAGCTACTAAAATTTCAAATATATAGAATTAAGATATAAAAACTTTTACTTTGAGGGGATTCCATATATAGTAAAAGAGGAGAGTAATATTTATAAATAATGCAGAGTGCTGAATGTTATTTTACTAGTGCTGTCAAAAATAATGTTCAATGTAATGACATTTTGAGGGATCAGTATGCTGTTTAGTAGCAGTAGAAAACCGAACCCCCACTTAATGTCTAATAGAATATTAACCTTTAGCACTCTAAAGATGACTATTTTCTCCAAGCAAAATGTTAGTTCTGCCAATGCAAACTGAATTTGAAATTCTTGGTTGTGTTGTCATAGCCTTCTATAGCAACACCTGGAAAAAAAAAACAAACAAACTTTTGACTGAAACTGAGAGCCAGGCTACTGCAATTTCAAATGTATAGAACTTTTATAAAAGACTATATTCTGAGGAAGGATGTTTGTTCTGGTGCAATAGATATTGGCTCAGAATGGGAAATTGAAGGTCCAAGTTTCAATTTGTTGCATTCACTTATCTTTTCCAAGGGCATGTGCATGTATGAAGTCATCTGTTCTCTTTCCAGCTATGGGTCAAATAGCAGGACAGACTGAGTTTTATAGCCTTGGTTGGTAGCCAGTTTACTGCAGTATATTGTATGGCATTTAACTGACTGATATTTTGAGGGAGATTCCATATACATTAAAAGAAGAAACATTTATAAATGATCAAGCTAATTGTTTGCTGACTAGATCTATTGAAATTGTTTCAAGTAAAAATGATACTCCCCGCTTTTTTTTATATACTGTTGAACCAGTTAATTTAAGTAATACCATTATTTATGGTTACTGAATATACACATTTTGTTTTAAGTGAAAGTGTGCTTAAAAAGTTAGATTGGCCCAACTGAAAACATCTTGGCATCATCTTGTTAATATCCAGCATTAAACTTGACACATTATTTTGAGCTATCACTGTTTACCTTTGTAAACAAAAAGATAAAAAAAAAATGTGCACCTTTTGATATTGCCTGGTCTTAACTAAGTGGCATGCAAAGGGGAGTGTTGATGGGGCAGTGGCCTCGGGCAGCACTTCCGATGATGTGTATTACATTTTATTTAGCAAATACGTCTAAAATTAAATATTAAAAATAAATAAAATAGTTTAATTTTGGTTTTGAAATGTTTATATTTTGCTGCTGGTAATTTGGCCAAACTCGTGAAGAAAATTTTAGATAGGGTTCAAATGATGCCAACATATTTTTAAAAAATGTCTCCAAAAAGTGCTGTCTGGTGGTGGTGATGGACCTCACGTACACACAGTAATTAATTTGGGCTGCTCATTAAGTGTCAGTCAGTTAAGTGCCATATGTGAAACATGCTTGGGTAATCATGTCTCGAAAGAGTCATGACTGACTGGGCAGAAGATTATTCCGCAGTAGGTTGCCATTGCTTTCTGCGATAGATTGGTTGCCAGCCAAGGCTATAGAACCCAATCTGTCCTTTTATTTAACCCATAACTAGAAGAAAGAGACGGATTAATACCTTTCCCAAGGGTATTTGCGTGTAAGTGAATGCAATGAATTCAACTGGAATTTGAACTCGGCTCCCCGATTTGTCATTCCAAGCTGATATCCACTGCACCATAACGCACATTCGTGGTACACATTAAGTGTACCACGCTCAAAAAAATAAACTAAGTATACTGTTGCGATTTTGTTTGGGGTGAGGGTAAGAGGTGCCAGTCACAATTCCCTCCCCTTGACCACTACCAGACCTCTTCATGCCACTGTTTTAACTTACTCTTTTTTTTACCAAATACAAGTTTCGATCCGAATAGTCCTGCAGGTCTGTTCAAATAAACTGGACAGTGCATATTTTCTGATGTAGAATGATTTTATATAAGGGGGGGGGTGAAATAATTTTATTGTGCTATCACTTGTATTTGGTTACGACCAAAGCAGGTTTATTTTTTCTTTTTTATCTTCTCTCCCACCACCACTACTTTTTCTTAATTTCTATCTTTCTTTTTCCTTTTTCTTTTTTCCTTTTTTTTTTTTAATCTATAAGTTTGCAGTATATAATATAATATAATGATTGTGAAACTGTTTCTTTCTTCAAGCAACAGAAAAAAAAATTCCCCACCCAACAGATTAAAATGAGATGGTTCATGAACGAAAAGGTTAGTAAAATGGATGAGAGGAGAGAGAGGAAGAGGAAAAAAAAAATCAAAGGCAAAAAGAGGAGAAAATTCCCTGTTTATGATAAATTTTACAATGAGGTTCGGGTAGGGTCTTTTGGTCATGTTTCACTTGCAAAAGGGGGGGAAAGTTAGTCGCTTTATATTTTTTGCTTCAGTACAGAAATTATTTTCATGAAATACTAAATTTTTCTTTATATATATATATATATATATATATATATATATATATATATATATAAATAAAGCCTTCAGATTACCTGTATCCTCTTGGTGTCACTTTTTTTTTTTTTTTTTTTTTTAATTCTAGCCTTTTCGTTAAATTTGTATTTTCTTGATATGAGAAAAAAATTTGAAATAATTACCTATTCTAATGAAATTTTTGCTTTCCAAAATTTATAGTTTATGATTGACATATATGGGGAGAAAGAAAGAATGAACTTGATATCGTCACAAATATCTAATATATATATATATATATATATATATATATATATATATATATAAGCCTTATTAAAACTTTGGTGCTCAAAATTTATACCCCTTTGAGACTGGACGCTGGATTGGAGAATATCGGGGAGATTGTCTTGTGTTTTGGCTATCCAGAAGACCTTATTAATTATATTATTAATAAGAAAACACGAGAATTTTATTCTCCTAAAATCTTTGGGCCTTCTAAGTGTCTGGAATACTTGAAGGTTCATTGGATTGGGGATAAGAGCCAAAGGTTTGTTAAGCAGATCAATAAGACAGTTTCTAATAGTTTTCCGTCTGTTGCTCTGTGTTGTGTTTTTCATACTAGGTTTATGTTTCTTTCATTTTGTAAGTATAGTTTAAGTAATTTGGTTTATGAATTTAATTGCCAGTGTGCTGCTGGTTATGTGGGGTGTACCACCTTCCACTTGGAAACAAGGATTAATCAGCTTGTGCCTTCAAAAATAAAACTTGGCAAAATAAATAACATGGAATCGGCTATTGCTCACTATTTAATGGAGAATATAGCATGTGCCAAGTCTTATAAGAAAAAGTGGTTTAGAGTTATTCATAGGGCTGGTTTCAATAATCAAAGATTCAGGAATCAGTCTCTGTCATTATGGAAACCACCTTTTTGTCAGTAAAAGTATTTTGTAAAGTCTCTAAATTTGTTGGCGGATATTTTACTTCAAATGACCCTTGCTAATTTTTACACGTGATTTCCCCTTCTCTTGATATATATATATATATATATATATATATATATATATATATATATTTTATCGTGTTTTCTCCACTTTTCTTTTGCTCTTCACTTTCATTATTACTGTTCTTTTTGTTTAATTCATTTTTCAACGATTTTCTCCTGATGAGATGTTGAATGAAAGGCCCTATGAAACTAATAATTTCCTTATTTTTAAAACAGTATATATATATATATATATATATATATATATATATATAAACTGATTCCAAGAGGATATGAATTCATCACTTAGGCGCCTAAAAAAAGATTGAAACAATTTTCATTTCTATACAAATTAATTTACACACACTGCATTCCTAAAATGAAAAAAAATTACAAGATTATTTGCATATGGATTAATGTGCCTACTGATAATCAGGGTACCTTTATGCTTTGTTGATGATTAAAGTGACACTTTTGCACAAGATAAAATTGTACTTCACAAAGAGTCACACCCTCGTATATGATTGGTACAAATAAAAAGTTTCTCTTAGCTGATTGCTGTTCCTGTTCAGCATCCTTAGTTGAGTGTTTAATAGACAGACTCTTCAGCAATCGCCACATCTGTGTTCGTGTATGCTTCTCATAATACATAGATATAACAGGAATAGAAATTTAACAGATAAAGAAAATATACACTACTCACCATAATTGTTAGGCAACCTCAGTTTTTTAAAAGAAATGATGTTTCATACTATTTATTGCCAAGTTGATAATTCTAAATGAAAATAGAATGGTTCTTTTGTTAATACTGCACAATAACATGTGCATCAAATGAACTGTTCTGGTGTCCAGTTTTTGTGCTCTCGTCCACATGCTAGTCTCTTCTGACCAAAGAAAAGCTTCCTGGCTGCCTTATAAAATTTTGCAAAGTAATAATAACAAAAGAACCATTCTATTTTCATTTAGAATTATCCACTTGGTGATGAATACTAAAAATAGTATGAAATACATAATTTTTTTTAAAAACTGAGGTGGCCTAATAATTAGTGTAGATATTTATTGTATATTAGTAGCCCTTTTGATGATATGGAAGCAGGGTTGGACACATTTTAAAAATTTAAATTTTTGAACAAGCTTCCATCCTTTCTCAATGGTATAAATAAATAAAATATGAAGTGGGACTTTTAGAGTGGAATTTGTTGCGTGGTTTTCTTTTTTACCTCCATCACCGTTTAACATATTACTATCATTTTATCACTATTTTAGTTTTAGAGTGCTTTCAGAAGTCTTTCTATAGAAACTATACTTTGAATGAGCCTAAATTCCTGTTGAATCCTGATTACTATTTGAAGAATATTGTTTTCACAACTTTCTACAGATTCCTGACAACTCAAATCATGACAAACCAAAAATATCAGAACTATACTGGTAGCCTAATACGTGCATGAAAACAACACTTACGGCCATACCACGTTGAATACACTGGTTCTCGCTCGATCACCAAAGTTAAGCAACGTTAAGCCTGATCAGTACTTAGATGGGTGACTGCTTGGGAATACCAGGTGGTGTAAGCGTTTAGTGATGGATGTGCGTTGTGGTGCAGTGGATATCAGCTCGGCAAAAGTGAGCCGAGTTCTAATTCTAGTTGAATACCCTGCATTCGCTTAAGCACTGGTACCCTTGGGAAAGGTATTAATCTGTCCCTTCCCTTCAGTTATGGGTTAAATAACAGGGTATGACTTGGGGACCCTGCCCTTAAAAACAAATCCCAATGAAACTTGATACTTGAAAAAAAAAAAGTATTACTAGACACAAAAAAAAATTTATATAAAAATAAAAAAAACGACAGTTAATTGTTGAAAGAAAAAAGTATTACCAGCAATGAATAAATAAAATGTAGTTGGCAATAAATGACCCGCCGATAAAAACAAAACAACCAACACTGACAAAAAATATGATATAAGAGAAAGTCTCAATGCTTTTATTTCTCATCAAATTAAGGACACAGACATGTATAAAAATTTGAGATTTATAAGTACATACATGTGCAGATATGTATGTGTATATATTTGTGTGTGCGGATATATATATATATATATATATATATATATATAAGCCTGTTTTGCTCATCAGTGGCTAGACACATCCACTTGCTTCTGTCTAGGACCAAAACTTCACCACTTTGGTATCAGTCAGAGTCGCTACCCACTAAGCCATAGTCACATGGAATCAGAGAAGGGAAATTTTAATGTGTTGTATATAAGCAGTGTATACACATGACAGTCACTGAAAGAACTCAATTCATTTCTGAAGAGTAATGCTTATATTGCAGAAGTGGAAACTGTTTTTAAAATTTTCTTTTTTAGAGAGCTTAATCATAATGAGAGCATTCTGTGGTGAAAGTAAGTATATCATCCCCTGCTGATTTTTCTGGGTTTGCCACCTTACAAAAATAGGAAAAGTTATAATTGTCAGGGTAGGTCTGTCTTGAAAATTAAAGATAAAATATAAGAAAAATTCTAAGAAATCATATATTAATTTTTTTAACATTTATTTGTAATTTAATTAAAAAAAAAGTATTTTAACCCATAAAATATAACTCAGTACTTGGAGAAGAACCCTTTGCTGGCAAACACACCAGCCAGATGTTTCCTGTATTTGGTTACCAAATTTTTACAGATTCCACAGGGGGGATTTTGGCCCACTCCTCTTTTCAGATCCTCTCCAAATCTTTAAGGTTTGTAAGTCATCGTTGGCCAACTCAAAGCTTCAGCTCCCTCCACTGATTCCATAAAGGATTATAGTCCAGAGACTTTAATGTGCTTCTTCTTGAGCCACTCCTTTGTTGCCTTAGCCATATGCTTTGGGTCATTGTTATGCAGGAGCAACAATCTATGACCTGTCTTCAGTGTCCTGGCTGAGACACGGTTTTCACTCAAGATTTCTGGTACTTGACCCCGTTCATCTTTCCTTTGATCTGGAGTAGTCGTCCTGTTCACTTAGCAGAAAAACATCCTCAAAGCATGATGTTTTTTTTTTTAATTGTTTCATCCCAAAGAGGATAGCGAAGAGAAAGACGTACTGATTAAAGGGGGTGTCGGAGAAAGGCCAAGAGAGGGATGAGAATACTGGTGCGAAGGTAAAGTAAGATAAAGAAAAAGAACAACATAGACAGGGTAATGGGGAAAGGACGAGGGAAGGATTGGAGTCAAGTGGATAAGAGATGAGCCACCACTATGCTTAATGTTTGGGATGGTATTCTTGGGGTCCAAGTTAGCTTTTTATTTTTTTTTTTTTACCTCCAAACACGGCAAGTCAAATTGATGCCAAAAAGCTCAAATTCAGTCTCATCTGACCTCAGAACTTTCTCCCAACCCTCCTCTGAAATATTCAGGTGCTCATTTGCAAACTTCAGATGAGCCTGCACATGTGCCTTCTTGAGTAGGGGGACCTTGTGAGCGCAACATGATTTCAGTCCATTATGCGTTACTAATGGACATCCTGGTGAATGTGATCCCAGCTTCCTAGAGAACATCATCAAGTTCTTGCCACATAATTTTGGTTTGTTCCCACACCTTTCTTATCATCTGGTCCACTCCACGTTTGAAAATCTTGTGTGGAACTCCAGACCGAGGGCGATTGATAATCAATTGGTGTTTCTGCCATTTTTATGATTGCACCAACAGTTAACCCCTTCTCACCCCGCTGCTTGCCAATCATCTTATAGCCTATTGGAGTCTTGTACAGGTATAACATTTTGTCCCAGATTTCCTTGGACAATTCTTTTGTTTTGCCCATTGTGGAGAGATTAGATTCTGATTCATTGAAGGATTCAGTGAACTAGTGTCTTTTATACAGGTAATGAGTACTTGATTAGGAGTAATTATTGAGTAATATGACTATATGCCTTCGGGTCACATAATTGGTTTGTGGGGCCTAAATCATTGCTGGTTGCTGGGGGTTGAAATATTTATTTTTTCACTAAAAAACAAATAAATGCTCAAAGATTAATGTGATTTTCCAGATTTCTTTTTATATTCTATCTTCCACTTTCAAGATGGACTTACCCTGAAAATTATAGACTGAACCAATTTTGACACCTTACAAAAATAATTCAGTCTATAATCAGAAAATCAGCAGGACTTGAAATACTTACTTTCCCTACTATATGTGTGTGTGTGTGTGTGTGTGTGTGTGTGTATATATATATATATAAATTGGAGTAGATAGACTAAACTATCGCCCGGTTCACACTCCACCCACGTCTATTGAACAGGTGAAGAGGCTCATCCCTTGTTCCTTGTTTAAGATGTGGTCTCCGGCTTTCTCTTTTCCAATCTTTTCACTCCTATGTAGCCCCCTGCGCTTCAGTGGTGTTACCCCCTTGCTCGGGGTGATACGATTAAATATATATATATATATATATATATATAAATTAAAAAAGGATTAATTCAATGATGTTGGATGATCATTTCGATATGAAAATCCCCACGGGGGATAATACATCACCTCAGCAACAACAGCGTCTGAAAGGATTTTTCTGTTGCTGAGGTGATGTGTTATCCCCCGTGGGGATTTTCATATCGAAATGATCATCCAACATCATTGAATTAATCCTATTTCAATTTATATTTGCTCTGTAATATTTTATTACATGGAGCTCTCTTCCTGTATCATTTTTTAATATTAAAATAAAATTTTTAATATTAATTAGGATCGGGTTTTTGGAATTTACCTTCCTGCTTTTTCCGCTTGGATTAAAGTATCTGAATTAGAATATATATATATATATATATATATATATATATATATATCAGATTACTAATGAGGTGACACTTTTCCATTCCATACAAAAATTACTGGCTAGAATTTAATGAAATTATTGGAGACTGATGACAACATGTACATACGCCTACTTGGTAAAAGTTGTAAGGTTCTAGAAACAGAAACAGAAGTTAAGTCATTTCCCTAATTTACTTAAATTATTAGTGTGTCATATTATTAGCCAGGTGTAATAAAAACACCTGTAAAAACACAATAACACTTTGATTGCTTCATTTACAGATTTTTATCGATAAATACAGTAACTAAGATGAAATTAAACTGAAATAAAAAAGTGAACAAAGTTAAAAAAGGATAGTGAATTTGGTTAATATTGTGGTCTCCGGCTTTCTCTTTTCCAATCTTTTCACTCCTACGTAGCCCCCTGTGCTTCAGTGGCATTACCGCCTTGCTCGGGGTGATACGATTATATATATATATATATTAAAAAAGGATTAATTCAATGATGTTGGATGATCATTTCGATATGAAATATATATATGATCCTTTTTTTAAAATGACTTGTAAAAAGCACTGCTCGATTGAACATGTCATTTTCTGGATCTCCTCTGATGTAATTTCATGTGATGCATTTGCCTGTTTCCAGCCATGAGTCATCCTTCCTTCAAAATTAGCATCCATTCTCATAAACATGTTGCTTCAGAATATTCCACAAGATTTTGACTGGGTTTAAGTCTGGAGAATTGATCAGCTAATTCATCTTCCAAGGTTCACAGAAGCCTCATTTCTGCATGTACTCTGTATTTTTATGCACTGAATGCAAAGGAGCATTGTCTTGCATAAGTATGATGGTTCACCTGAAGGTGCTCTTTAAGGCAGGCTCTGTAGTTATTTTCGTATTGTCAGGCACTCCCCATGGACAAACTATAGTACCTCCAATAATACGAGACCATATCATATCTCTGCCTCCTTGTTGGCGTGTCAGGCATTGATGACAATCTTGTTCTTTTATAACCCAACCTTTGCTCCAGCCATCAAGTGTTGCACAACTTTCATCTGTGAACAGGAACTTTTGAGAAATCAGCCTTCATGTTCTTGGCCCATTTCAAAAGCATTTATGAATGTACTTGTGTCAATTGAGGCATTGTCACTGATGTCTAGACCAGGGGTCGACAACCTTTTGGAGAGTAAGGGCCAAAAAGCTATGTAGAGTCATGGAGGAGAACCATGTTATTAAATATATGAATATATTTTCTATGTGTTTGAAGAAAACAAGGATTCAATATAATTTAATATCTGACAGGAATTTTGTTAAAAAAATATATCTTAAAAAAGAATGTTTCATAAATCAGTCAGTCAGTCAGTCAGTTAAGTGCCATACGTGAAACACGCTTGGGCGATCATGTCTCTTTCGAGACAGGACTGACTGGGCAGAAGATTATCCCGCAGTAGGTTGCCATTGCTTTCTGCGGTAGACTGGTTGCCGACCAAGGCTATAGAACCCAAGGGTATTTGTGCGTAAGTGAATGCAGTGGATTCAACTGGAATATCGAACTTGGCTCCCCGGTTTCTCGTTCCGAGCTGATACCCACTGTACCACAACATCAGTACTGGAAAAAAAAATTTCATTGAAATTGGTTGAAAACACTATTTTGTATTCATTTAAAAGTGCTCGCACACGAAAGCAATTTCACAGAAAAAGTGAAAGTGAGGCTGTACGCTAATTTTGGTGATCTCTACAAATAAAAAATAAAAGTAAAACACATTCTCCGATAAAAAGAAATAATTTCTTAAATTTTGACGCAATATATTCAGACTATCAACTGTCACTTTGGTTTGGTTTACCTATGTTTATATCATGTCCAGAGTAAGTTAGTGGGCCGGACAAGTTGCACTTGAGAACTGGATGTGGCTCACGAGCAGGGGGTTACCAACCGCTGGTCTAGATCTTTTTTTTTTTCAGAAGATGATAGCTAGTACTTCTGGACATGTTGCTTCCCCAATTCTCATAAAAAGTGCTCCACTGGTCAAGTTTGGGTTATTTACAGTTTCACGTTTCATTTGTGACAAAGAGCATCAGGAAATGACCCTCAAGTAACCCATTTCATCCCTCTTATGTCCCTCCATAGGAGCTGCAACACATCTTTTCACAATTTAGTGAGATTTTCCAATTATTTTGGATATTTCTATTGTATATTTGCCTTTGGAAAGTTCAGATGTTATTGTATCTTTTTTTTTATAATCATATCGCCCCAAGCAAGGCATTTTATTGCCACTGTTTTGCAGGGGTTACATGGGAGGAAAAATATGAGAAAGAGTGACTGGTCATAGGGAATGTCAGGAAGTGGGTAAGAGAAGGATGAGAATACTGATGAGAGTGGAGTGAACGGAGAAAGTAGCATGAGAGAGAGGATGCAGGTTAGTGAGACAAGAGATGACTTTTGACTTTACGTTTAATTTCTTGAAGATTATAGCTGTTGGGAAAACTTGTAAATGGAAGGGAATTCCACAGGCAGGAAGTGCGGGAAAAGAAGCTGATGGAGTAGAATTTGCGTTTACAATTTATTGGTTTCACAGTAAAAGGGTGGGACCTAGTTGCTAATCTTGTGGCTCGAGTAAATTTATATATAGGGGGCACCAGTGAGCTAAGTTCATCGGAGCATAAGCCGTGAAAGTATTTGTAGAAAAGACACAGGGAAGCCACATTGCGCTGATGAGAAAGTAGCTGTATCCGAGCTGCCAAGTTGGGATCTATCACATTACAGATTCTCCGTTGGATTTTGTCAAGGACACCTAGGTGGATAGCAGGATCAAAGTCACATTTGCAAAACATAATTGCACGATTATAACGACACTTGTGTATCACTCGGAACACTTCTATATCGTGTTAATAATGAATATGGCCACCATTTATTTCATTTTCCACAGAATAATACAGTTTTTATACAGACTGAATCTGTACCTATTCCTATTACACTGTGAAAATTTCATTACATTCCAAATGATAGTTTTTTGATGAAATGAAGAATGTCACATCATTAATAATTTGAAATGCAGTGTGTGTGTGTGTGTATATACATATATATATACACACACACACAGGTGTATGTATCTATATCTTTGTATGTGTGTATATATGTATACACATGTGTATGTATACATAAGTGTGTATACATATCTATATGCGTGTATGTGTATATATATGTATATATATATATATATATATATATATATATAAACATGTTACGGAAATTAACGAATTTTAACGAAACTTGGTTATAAGCAACCGACAATTTGTAATGAATTAATTTGAACATTATTTTTACCGATACTTGGATTTAAGTAGATATTCTGTTTTTAATTAAACAGTATTTTATATTTATATCTACCGGCCTGATTATTTTATAAATTTTATTACGAAAATGTGTGCTATCCAGCAGGATTCGAACCTGCGACCCCTATTTACATAGGGGAAGCTACCATTTGATCTGGTACTGTCTTAACCACTCGACCATGAATAGCCTCCTGATCAGACGAAGTTTTTATCATGCTTATATAATTATTATATAATTATATAATTATAACGAAAATTGTGTTATATAAGCATGATAAAAAAATATATATATATATATATATATATATATAAAATAAAATAAAAAGTGTGAGAAGCCGTGATATATATATATATACCTTGCTCAACAGCCAAATCGAGGTGAGTAAAGAAATTTGCATTTATAAAAACAAAATTGGAGAAGATATAGAGAGGTGGGAAAAAAAAAAACTAAATAGATATGAGTTGGAGACCAAATATATTTATATTTTTGCACAGAGAGGGCTTTAAAGATTGAATGTAGATGGCCTCAAAAACTTGTCTGATAGGCTGACCAATACATACAGGTCTTCTATTTTGAGTATCTGATACTCAGAGAAACCCAAACGTAAAACAACGAATTTGTTCACCTGAAGAGAGTCAATTTTAGACTCGAAACACGTGTAGTGCAAATCATGACAAATTAATACTCCATAACTTGTATGAATACCAAAACAATAAATATATACTTTAAAGAAAACGTTCACGGTTTCTCACACATTTTATTTTATACTAATTACTCTCGTTGGAACAACCCTATTCCTTTCTTCGAGATATATATATATATATATATATAATGCACCTATGTATCCAAGTGAATAAGGAATGAAGAAAATATTAACGTTCAAAGCATAAAATTTAAAACAGTGGTCAATATAGAAATAGAGCTATGAATATTTATTATAAATTATAGCTTAGAACATGTACATGTTCTAAACTATAATTTACAATGTACCTTTATATATATATAAATATAGATGTAAATACCTGTCTATATGTGTGTGTGTATATATAAATACCTGTCTATATGTGTGTGTGTGTATATATATATATATATATATACACACACATATATCTATCTCTTCATCTATACATACATTTTCTATGTGTATATTTATGTTATTCAGGCTGTTGTCCTTGTCTTTATTGCCTTCATCAGATAATTGGAATGTTGAACTGCATCCTTTATTTTTCTCATTGGGGTTATGTTATCCTTTTTTCTGTACAATGCTACTTCCAGATGTTTCAGTTGTCTGCCTTTAATTGAACTCTATAAGTTATTTGTTTACCACTGCAGTAGACAGTAATTGAACTCACAACTCTTTGTTCACTTGACTGGATATAACCAATGCTTTTATCCACTGGGCTGTGTGAACATCAGTGTATGAATTTTTGGGACTTAGAATCCTAATATCTCGGTAACCATTTATTGTAATATTGAAGTAATGATTTTCTTTAGAACTCTGTTATACACGTTCCCGTATTGTATTCATTTCTTTGCTTGAGTAGCTTAGAAAATTTTTGTGGCCTAGCATATGTGCTGATTCCTTCAGTCTTCGTTATTTCCATTGGTGTTCTCTATCTGTTATTTCAACTTCACCCCATGGGGCACAGTGATCACCTTTCTCCCTCTATAGGTGGTCAGCTATGCCTGATTTTTCTATTTCCCTTCCTGTTAAGTCAGTTAAATGCCATACATGATACATGCTTGGGAGACCATGTCTCAAAAGAGACATGACTGACTGGGCAGAAGATTATCTCGCAGTAGGCTGCCATTGCTTTCTGCAGTAGACTGGTTGCCAGCCAAGCCTATAGAACCCAATTTGTCTTATTATTTAACCCATAACTGGAGGGAAAAGACGGGTTAATACCTTTCCCAAGGGTATTTGTGCATAAGTGAATGCAAGGAATTCAACTGGAATTCGAACTCAGTACCCCGATTTGTCGTTTTGAGTCGATATCCGCTGCACAACAATGCACATCCTGTTAAGACCTTGCAATATTCTTTCAGCCTTACCCTAAGGGGACAGTCCATTTCTCCTTTATACTTCTTTTTACAGCTACATGGGATGGCTTATGCACAATTCTTAGTCATGTTCTCCTCTATTGAATGTTTTACTCAGGAGAGGTGTCTGCTAAGTATAGAACCACTTCTGAAGGTCATCCTGATGTTATATGGACCACAGATCCTTTTTATTTGCTCAAATAGTTCTTTGACTTAGGTTAAGCAGACTGAGACTGTTTTCTGAGTGTTGTTTTCCTCATGCACCCTCCCTTTCATATTTGTCAGAGCTGTTGTCATGTACCCTGTGTAATTGTTAACATTATAGGGTACTAGTTATACTGACCATTTTCTGTTCATATGTCTCTGGATTGCCACTTGTGACTTTTGTATGATGTTGTAAGCAGTATAACTTTATATATATATAACTATATATATATATATATATATATATATATATATATATGGTCAAATAAAATAAAAACGAGGAAAACCGTATTTTAAATCGACTACATGTTTCATCCTGTGATGGACTTTATCAAGGCAAAAAAAGGTTATTTAGCCATCCTGTCCTTAATCTCAGATTATAACTGAGTATATTTTTACATATATTTCTGAGAAAAACATAACCATGTGGGTAATATTTCTGGTACTAATAATAAACCCTCTACATATATTGGTTTTACTACAAGCACACTCTTCCGTAGACTTACCTGTCACCTTTCTGATCAGAGTACAATTAAACAACATTCCTCAGAAAAACATAACCATGTAGGTAATATCAGACAGATTTTAGTCAACAACACAATAATCCTCACTCATACACACAATAAAAAGAAGCTTCAGATATTGGAGGCCATCTGCATTAAATCCAAACAACCCACACTTAATAAAATCACATTTAAATCTGGTCATAACACATTACATTGCATTTGAATATATGGTTCTGTTTTCATTTTGCGCTATCATGCGGTGTGACATCATAGAACCGCATTGCAAATTTGAGAACTGCGTTTGTTATTTTTGGTAACTATTGCTGTTGTTTTGCGGAGTTTTATGTCAACACAAGATAAAATCGTCGCTGATTGTGGATGTTATTGTGTCACTATCCTTTTTACCTCTCTAAAGATTGGCTCATGTGAGATGAAAGCTTAAAATTATTATATATATATATATATCTTCATTAATGATCTTTCTGATGTAACCAGTTCCCAAGTAAGCATCTATACAGATGACAGCACCATTTACACCCATCTCAATAAGAAATCTATGAAGGCTGACAAAGTAAACCTGGCTGCTGCACTTCAAAAGACCTCCACTTTGTCATTGGATGTGGGTAGGAAATGATTTGTAAATTTTAATGCCTCCAAAACAAAGCATTAAATCCAAAACATTTAATGCTTTCTTTTCACCACCATAGAGAAACATTCCTGTTTCAATCAGAATGGGTAATGCTAGTCTTCTCCTTGGCTGCATTCTCTCAAATGACCTCAAAAGAAATGACTACATTGAATTCATAGTTGCATCTACTGCTAGGAAGGTTGGTTCACTGTGTTGGGCCAGGAAGTTTTTCTCGTCAGAATCCATTTTGCACATGTATAAAGCTACCATTCGTTTGTGCATTTGTTCAGGTTCTCTGCTAATCATCCTGAGGTTTTAAACAAAATCCAAAGGATCACCTTTGGTCATTTTCTTACCAACATGATATGGCTTCCCTCTGTCTTTTCTACAAGTATTTTCATGGCAACTGCTCGGATTATTTTTTTTTCTGATACCTCGACCACATGTATTTACTCATGCTACTGGATTGGCATTAAGGTCCCACCCTCTTATCATCAAACTAGTTAAATTTAACCACCACTTCTGCTGTCACAGTTTCTTTTCTTGTTTGTGGAATTCACTTCTTGATAGCTACAATCTCAAAAATGTTAAATGCAATGTCAATTATCATCTTTTCTTTACTTGATTCCCATCCATTTTTCATGTTTTCTTCAACATCCCTGTAACGTTTTTTGTCCTTGCACTGTAACTTCCTGCATATCAGTGGCATTTCTGTTTTGCTTAGGTGAAATGATTATAATATATATATATATATATATGTGAGTGTGTGTGTGTTGGTGTGTGTATATAGTCATCCGCTGACAGAACTGTTTCACTGTATCACAGCTCATTAGTACAGATAGACATTTGATAGCTTCTAGCCAGGATTGAAGCCTGACTAAATTGACATCAGTTGGTGATTCTCCCTCTGGGCTATGGGTGCTTGATAGAGGAAGGCGAACTTTAGCGTGTTATATACAATGTAAACACATGCCAGTAGCGTTCAAATTCATATATGTGTGTGTGTGTGTGTATGTGTGTGTGTGTGTGTATATATATATATATATATATATATATATATATTTGTATATATAAATGTGTATATATATATATATGTGTGTGTGTGTGTGTGTATATGTATATACATATAATTGTGTGTGTGTGTGTATATATATATATATATTGTGTGTATTTTGGCAGCATTTTTTCATTAATACAGGTTTCATTGAATAATATAGACAAGTTCTGTCTATTTATTTTGTGTAAAATCCGTTCGTGTGATCTGATTAGCTTGATATTGTTGTCATAGAAAGACGACAAGAAATTGCAATAATTGTTGATTTTTTTTGTCAGGTCTGAACTTTCGGCTTACATAAGCCATTATCAAAGGATGAACATTTAATGTTCAGTGAACATAGAACATTTAAATTATTATTAACAGAGTGGAGTTATACAGAGAAAATTAGACAGGTCTATTTTTTGTGTCGCACATGGCTGTAGGCCGAGAAAGAATGGTGGTAGTGGGTTTTTTGTTCAATTGAGTGTATAGTGGCATGAGGGATTGGTCTGGGAACTGCTGCTACTATGGTGTAGGGAGTAAGTATAATAACTATGACCTCTCCCGTCGATTATAGGCATTGAAGTATGTTAGTAGAGGTGTCGAAATTTGTTTTATTTAGGCTAGGTTTAAACTGTTTGATGTAGATAGCTTCTAGAATTTTAAGTTTTCGTTTCTTATTTTCTTGTCTAAGTATATGCGTATTTTCAACAAGTGTTTTCCTAAGAAGTGTGTGTTGATAGCCGTGGTGTTTTAAATGTCGGAATATGTTAGAATTTTCATTTAAGTGCAATGTAAGTCTCCGCGAAAGCGAGTTAGTAGTATGTCCAATTTGAGCAACACACAATATAGGGGTGTCACAAAATGCAAGAAAAGATGTGTATGCAACAATGATAGAAGGAAAACTTTTTTTTTTTTCATATCACCCCAATCAAGGCGGTAACGCCACTGATGTGCCGGAGGCTATGTAAGAGTGAAAAGATTGGAAAAGAGAAAACCAGAAACCACATCCTAAACAGGGAACAAGGGATGAGCCTCTTCACCTGTTCAATAGACGTGGGTGGAGTGTGAACCGAGCGATAGTTTAGTCTATCTACTCCAATTGAAAAAGAAAAAAGAAAAAAAATGGTAACGGTGGTGAGTTAACTAAGTTTTAACTTAGTTAAAGTCCGGTCAAAGAAATTTCTTTGAAAAAAGGTGAAGAATACTCGTTGAAATACCATGAAACTATATTTCAAATTCGAAAACACATCTACATTCGAAATAATAAAGGATCTGACCTGCAACTATAAAAACGTAATTTATGCTATAAAATGTGATGAATGTGCAAAAATACATGGGGGGGGGGAGTGGCGATTCAAAGCCTGAATAAATGAATAGCCCTGCACAGAAGTAACATTAAACTAGCCAGTAGCAGGAAATTATATATCTCCCAATAGTTACATGAATGCAGTGGAGGTAAATTCAGAGTAATGCCTATTTACCAAAATGCAGATTATGACATACTCATGATGTAGGAAGAAATATAAAAAGATTCAAGCCTTTCTTCAACAAAGCAACATGAAAAACCTAAGAAACACACACAGACACATGAAATTTAAATGCGATAAAGCACACACACTAAATTCAAGTAGTATCCCAAAAACAACTCGATGACCCATAGAGTAGAATTGAATCAAAATCGTTGAAAACAATTTTAAAGTATAAAGGCACAATCAAATTTCACAAGTCAGTGAAAAAAACTTTTACGGTCAACAAAGGTGACAGAAGAAACTATACCTGCAAGTGTGAAGAAAAAAAAACGAACACAGACGCATGCATATGAACTTTCTGACCTACTTACCACTTGCCTTATCTATTTATACAGGATACCTTGGCCACCAGAAAAGCAAACGACTCTCGACGACATGTGAAGTTACAAGTTTATTCACCTGAAGAGAGTCAACTTTAGACTCGAAACACATGTAGCGACACAAATACCATTATGGACACTTAATATATCATAGAAAAAGCAAGTAATAATTATAATAATAGCAAGAATAAATCTACACTTTAAACAAAACATTCGCGGCCTCTTGCACTTTTTGTTATATATATATATATATATATATATATATATATATATATATATATATATATAGGATTAATATTAGTAACTTTGGTCACTTAGCTGATTGATGTTGACTTCAGCATCCAAACTCCAGAGTTTTGTAGATGAACCCATTTGTCCACTCTTCAGGAGATATCAGTAACTGACTACATATATTTATCAATTTTTTATGCACTTATAATGTGTGTACCTTTTTTCCCATATTGTGTGTGTATCTGCATGTATTTGTATATGTGTAACCATGCACCCATCTGCACAAATTTGCATTTGCATGTCTGCATTGATGTGTAAGCATGTAGGGTGTCATGATTATTTACCCTTTCCTTCCTTTTTTTTTTCACTTTACATCTATTCGTTAGCTTTTTCTCTTTTTTTTTTCTTTTCCTTTCAATCATAGCTTTTTGTTGCCATTTTTTTTTCCTTGAGAAATGTTAGTTTTCATATCAATATTTTGAATATAAGCGCTTTTTAATTTTAGAAAACACCGAAGTCCTTGTGTTATAATAGTTTTCATCTGGACAACTGAATTCATTCTTTGTATAGAATAAAGTAGTATCATTCTCCACCGCTGTCCCAAAGGGTGGGGTCACTAAAAAAAGAAAAAAATGCTGGTAACTATCCTTCATAAATCAGAATATTACTGCATATTTCTGTATTTTATATATGATTGCATTGTTTTTCTTTTGGGTCTGCACAAAAAAATGATTTCATTGTCCATGAGGTTTACAATAACTGTATCCTCTGCTAAGTAGTGAAATCTTTGCCTTCTTGTGTGTGTGTGTGTGTGTATATATATCAGGTGATTGAAAAGTAACTCACCATTTTACAATATTTATAATTTATTTATTATGCATAAGTTTTTCAAGAAATGGATATAAGTGGAAAGCATTTAACATAAGTTTTATTTAAAATTCGTTATGGGCACCAGATTTTTCTACCAGCTTCTCAAGCCGCCCAAGATTTGTGTCATCGGATTTCACCTGAAACCTTTGTGTGATACAAGACATAATTCTTGTATTTGGGCTTCAAGGTCTTCTAAAGTCTTGGTTTTGTATAGTAGACTTGCCCCTTTAACCAACCCCAAAGAAAAAAGTCACAGGGAGTTAAATCAGAACTCCTGGCTGGGCACTCATGCATAGAATAGGGAGTTGCTTTTCAATCACCATATATATATATATATATATATATATATATATATATTGCTCATTCGATAATGAATTGGAGTGCTCTAGCTATTGGGCGTGTTTATACGCGCTAAAAAGCCTGCCTTCTTCTGCCGGACACTCGTGGCCTAGGGGTAGAATCGCCGACTGACGCCGATTCGGTCGGGTTTCAATCCTGGGTTAGGAAGCGAACAGAGTCTAAGCCGTACTGATGAGCTGTAATACAGCAAAACAGATCTGTCTGCGGATGACTATATATATATATATATATATATATATATATATATATATAAAATAATCATCCGCAGATAGATCTATTTTGCTGTATCACAGCTCATCAGTACAGTTAGACATTCGAATGCTTTTTACTCAGGATTGAAGCCTGACTGAAGTGGTGTCAGTATTCATGTAAGCATGTATATTCTAATGCGGGTCTAATAACCTGATATCTTTAAGACAGTTTCTTCTTTCTTTTACCATCTCTTCTCTTCTTTCTTTGTTTACACACTTGAAATTTAAATAGTTCTGTTTTCACTATCTTCAATGTAGCTTCTTTTCAGCATACAGGTTCTGTTATTTGCTGACTTTTCTGCGTTGTTGTCTTTCTTTCCTTCCCCTTCTTCTTTTGATAAGTTGGTTGTCTTTACTTTCTTTTCTTTACTTCAAATAAACTGAAATCAACGTACGAATTACAACAGCTTCGTAGATATATTTTCTTTCCTTCCCCTTCTTCTTTTGATAAGTTGGTTGTCTTCACTTTCTTTTCTTTACTTCAAATAAACTGAAATCAACGTACGAATTACAACAGCTTCGTAGATATATTTTCTTTCCTTCCTCTTCTTCTTTTGAGAAGTTGGTTGTTCTCACCTTTTATTTACTTCAAATAAACTGAAATCAGTGTACGAATTACAATAGCTTTGTAGCTATGTTTTCTTTCAACAATTATTCGCCACATACAGATATTAATTTAACTTCATTTTGTCTTCGTTGTTATATTTCTTTCTTTCTCGATACACAGCAGAATTCCGTTTTCCTCCTTCTTTTAATGAATAAAACTTTACACTTTCGGCCTTTTTTCTTATCCGGAGTTACTTGTGATGAAATGGGCTGATCCATGCTATCATTTCCAAATGCGTCTCTATTCCTTCATCGTTAGCAGAGTCCAGCAAACGATTCTTGATTCGTGGAGACCCAGCAAGCAACTGAGTAACTATTTCCTTTAATTTTCTCTTCTCACGTGACTTCTTTTGGTGCAAATTTTAACTTCTGCTGCTTCCACAACCTGATCGACATCAGACGTCTGGTTTATTTCCTGTCTGGCTTTTATCTAGGTTACCTATCGTTGACTTGCTATTTCAACACTAGCACTGTTCATTCACGTGATCGACCTCTTGTTATTACACAAAGTTCAGCTTCATATGCATAGGTGTGTGTGTGTGTGCTGTTATCTATATATCCGTAACAAAATTCATCAGCTGCTGATTTATAAGTGCCCTACAACTCACAGAAGATCAAACCAAACCTTAAACTCATCACTCTATTCCACTATCTCTCTGGGTATCATTTTTGTTTTTATGATAATTGTACTAGTAGCTGTAGCATTGTCTTTGCTTTTCTTTCTTTTTTGATGAAACAAACTGGGATATAATATAATTAGTGAGTTAACTTTTCTTTTCTGTTAGTATTTTTCTTTTATTATTTTTTTTTATTAAAAACTCCATTTTAGTTCGACCTTGCCTTTTTATTTTATTTTATTTTTTCTTCTCTCTTCAATGATAACTATTGATCTCTAGAGTCATATTAAAAGGGGTGCATTCTATATTTGATTTCTTTTTTTTATCTTGTTTACTAGCAGTATAGCCCGGTGTTGCTCGGGTGTAATGAAAGCTTTAAAACTAATCCATGGTCCTGGAGCTCAGACTCTTTGGACGTTGGCACGAAAGACTAAAAAGCAATAGTTGTTTCCAGTTAAAGTGAAACCGTAGACTGAAAGAAAGATGAATGGATGTAAGTCAAATTTTGATTTCCTGGTATCAATATCAGATAAGTTTTTTTTGTTGTAAACTGAATTTTGAAGGCTTAATAAGTCCTCTGAGTAAATGGTATTATGGCTGAGACTAAGAACTATAATTATACCTACTTAAAGCCAAACCCAAAGCAAAAACTAAAATAAAAGGGCTGAAAAAAATACAGACATACAGGCAGATAAACACACACACAAACATCTTGTCTTTTATATATATATATATTATTTTCTGCACTATTGTAAGCACTGCAACCTTGAAACTTATGAATATTGTTTCTTATGTCTTTATGTATGAGTGTATCAAATTTGATTAAAATCGGACCACTCCTTCTATAACCCGACTTTTTTGATTATCGATTTTTGATATTTATCAACAAAAACCTAGCTAAGAACACTCGCAGACACTTATAGTACAACTGTGTAAATTTTCAAGAAAATCGGTTCAGCCATTTCGGAGTCTATAGGTAACGGACACACACACACAGACAAAGTTCCATTTATAAATAAGTTTAGATTAGATTAGATTAGATTAGATAAGGATAATGCATAATATTCAATCTTATATTTGTTCCTTGTTTTCTTTCTTTCTCTCTCATTATGAACAATGTTTTGACCAGTTCATTCTCTAACCATGTCCAGGTGATAGTTTTGTCCAGTGTTCTTTTATAGGTCCATAAAGGTTATGCAAAATAGTAGGTTGGAAATATAGACAGTAACTATTCTCAACATATCATAAAATATAAAGTATTAATAAAATTAAACTATATTTTGTTGTTTTCTAAATGTTTATTATCTAAAATGTATTTTTCAGTGACATCATTTTTCAATATTCATATTTATTCCTTTGTGCTTTTCAACCCCACTTTTTCTTTGTTATTTGCTCTCTTTATCTATCCTTCCTATATGACCTCTTTTTCCTTTCGTTCTGCACCCAACATTTTCATTAATTTATGTCCCTCCACTTTTTCCTTTCTTTGTGCCCCTTACACTTCTCTTTCTATGGATGCTTTTTTCTATAATTTAGGTCCCTTCACTCTCTTTGTTCACATTTCAATTTTTCTTTACTTCTTGAACTCTTTTATTTTCTTTCTTTTTGCCCATCCTCTTTCTCACTCTCTCCCTCTGTTTCTTTTTTTCCTCTCTCAATCCCTGTGTCATTTTTCTTCTTTTTCCATGTGCCCCTTCTTTTCTTCTCTCTCTCTGTCCCTTCCTTCCTCTCTCTCTCTGTGTTCCTTTTTTTCCTTTTCTCTGTCTGTACCCTTTTCCCCTTCTCACTTTTTGTACCACCCCTTTTTTCTCTCTCCTTGCTTTTTACTTTCTCCTTTTTTCTGCCCACTCTTCCCCCACCCTCTTCCTATCCTTTACTTATTTTCCTTCAGTTTCCTTTTTTTACCCATCATTTATTTCTCACCTCTGTTTTCTACCCTGACTTTTCCTGTTGTCTTTTCTGCTATGTTTTTGCTTCTACCCCATTTTTTTTCTTTGTCTTCTTTCTCTCTCTGTCTTTTCTTTCCATTTATTCTTTCACTCTGTTTTTCTTTCTTTCTTTATCAAGTCTCCACTTTCAAACTAATGTCTACTTCATTCTAGCCATTTAACACATCACTCAATAAGTCCCTAGCCTGACATATAGATGGCGCCACTAATAAAAAATCCATATAATTTTTAGGAAGTACTAACTTTTGAATAGTACATGACAAAATTTGGGTCCAATCGGATTATTAATTTATAAATTACAGTTATTTAAGTGAAGCCAATGTTGCAATTTTTCAAACCAATAGAAAAATCTGAATTTCGTGTATTGATAAAGCATTGATTTCTGATGGGGGAAGAAAAAATACTGTTCAAGCAAAGCAATGGCTTGATAACTCTTATTCAGATTCTGCTTCGTTGGAAACAACGGTTAGGAGTTGGTACGCTGACTTTAAATGTGGTCGTAGAGACATAAATGATGCTGAACGCTAAGGTTGCCCAATATTGGCAGTTGTCCGGGAAAGGACCAAAAAAACCCAAAAGCTCATTTTGGCCAATCGTAAATTAAAATCACGTGAGATAGCAGAGGAGTTGAACATATCAGAAGGCAGTGTATTCACCATTTTGCATAAACATTTGTCAGTGAGAAAGCTATGTTCAAATTGGGTGCCACATTTGCTCACAGTTGATTAAAAACAACAACGCATTGACGATTCAGAGCGTTGTTTGCAGCTGTTTCAATGCAGCAATAAGGAGTTCTTGCATGAATATGTGATAATAAATGAAACATGGATCCACCACTTCACTCTGGAATTAAATTGGCAGCCAGCTGAGGGGACAGCAACAGGTGAAAATCATCCAAAGCGATCAAAGATGCAAAACTTAACAGGTAAGGTTTTGGCCTCTGTATTTTGAAATGCACAAAGTATTTTGTTCATTGATTACCTTGAGAAAGGAAGAGCCATCAATAGTGAATATTATATAGCATTATTGGTGCATTTGAAGGAAGAAATCACTAAAAAAAAAATGGCCACAAATGAAGAAGAAAAAAGTGATCTTTCACCAAAAGATGCACTGTGTCACAAGTCGATCACAACAATGCCAAAACTACATGAATTGCACTTTGAATTGCTTCAACATCCGCCCATTTCTCCAGATTTGGCACCCAGCAACTACCGGCTGTTTGTAGATCTCAAAAAAGAATGCTCCGGGAAAAGAGATTTGGCTCCAATAAAGAAGTGATATTGGAAACTGAGACCTATTTTGAGGCCAAAGAGAAATCATTCTACAAAAAAGGTATTGAATTGTTAAAGAAGTGTTGGAATCAGAGTATGACCCTAGAAGAAGATTATGTTGATAAATAAAGTCGAATTGTTCCTAAAAGTTGTTGTTTTATTAGTTAGGCCCGGGATTTATTGAGTGATGTGTTAAAAAAAAAGTTCTCTTCTTATTCCCTCCTCTCTCTTTGCCTCTCATTCACTCTCTTATCATCTTTCTCTCAAATTTTCTTGAAGATTTTCGATTGATTATTATTATTATTACTATTATTATCCCACCTCTCATAGTCTCAGTCCTGATTCTTTGCATGTATATTTTTCTGAATTGTTTATTTTCATTATTTATGATAAATGCATTACTACTGTTTATGAAGTTTTTTTCTCATCGGTTAAATCTTTTGTTGTAATTAATTCTGCAGAAGTACAAAATTAAACTAAAGCAGGGGTACAAAATTTAACTGAAGCAGGTGTACAAAATTTAACTCAAGCAGGTGTACAAAATTTAACAGAAGCAGATGTAGAAAATTTAACAGAAGCAGGTGTAGAAAATTTAACTAAAGCAAGTGTACAAAATTTAACTGAAGCAGGTGTACAAAATTTAACTAAAGCAGGTGTAGAAAATTTAACAGAAGCAGGTGTAGAAAATTTAACTAAAGCAAGTGTACAAAATTTAACTGAAGCAGAGGTACAAAATTTAACTAAAGCAAGTGTACAAAATTTAACTGAAGCAGGTGTACAAAATTTAACTCAAGCAGGTGTAGAAAATTTAACAGAAGCAGGTGTAGAAAATTTAACTAAAGCAAGTGTACAAAATTTAACTGAAGCAGAGGTACAAAATTTAACTAAAGCAGAGGTACAAAATTTAACTAAAGCAAGTGTACAAAATTTAACTGAAGCAGGTGTACAAAATTTAACTAAAGCAGGTGTAGAAAATTTAACAGAAGCAGGTGTAGAAAATTTAACTAAAGCAAGTGTACAAAATTTAACTGAAGCAGGTGTACAAAATTTAACTAAAGCAGGTGTAGAAAATTTAACAGAAGCAGGTGTAGAAAATTTAACTAAAGCAAGTGTACAAAATTTAACTGAAGCAGAGGTACAAAATTTAACAGAAGCAGGTGTAGAAAATTTAATTAAAGCAAGTGTACAAAATTTAACTGAAGCAGGTGTACAAAATTTAACTAAAGCAGGTGTAGAAAATTTAACAGAAGCAGATGTAGAAAATTTAACAGAAGCAGGTGTAGAAAATTTAACAGAAGCAGGTGTAGAAAATTTAACTAAAGCAAGTGTATAAAATTTAACTGAAGCAGGTGTACAAAATTTAACTAAATAAGGACACAAAATTAAACTAATACAATGGTACAAAATTAAATTAAAGCAGGCGTACAACATTTAACTGAAGTGATAAGTTAAAACAAAAAGAAAATTAATAAGAAAAGAAAACCATCAGTGTTGTCATGTTTTCTGATTCAGTTAGTATTTGATCCCAATTCATAACCTTACCATAATTTCTGTCTGCATTTCTGGAATGAGGAGCTATCTCTATTTACATTTAGACTGTTGTCTTTATTTTTGTTATTATCATCACCCGATCGCCTTCTTTCTGAATTTCTTTGATGAGGAGTTATCATTATTTACCTTCGGACTATTGTCCTCATCGTTTTTATCACGTTTTGGTGTGTATCAATCTGGGCCTACTACAAGGTATTCCAAATTGAATCCTTTATTTAATCTATGAGGGTAGACTGTTCTTATTCCACTATCCATGTCTGGGGATATCTCGTCTAGTTCCTATTTTTTTGTATAGATCAGTTATTGTTCGGTCATGCAAACTGTTCAGTTTACCAAATTCACAGATTAATACTTTGATCCACCAGTCTATTTTCCCATTGGATATTTTCCTGTTATAAATTTGGAGACTTAGACCTAACCTGCCTGCTGATTAGTGTTGCTGTTTCAACAATAACAACAAAGATAAAGACAATAGTCTGAATGGAAATAGTGTAAATAACTTTAGCATAAAGTGGTAATATCAAAACATGAATAACAATAAAAGCAGTTAAACTGGTTTATCAGTCTTCTTTGGTCTTATGGCCATATCAGGTCGAAACACTTGGTTCCCGTATGATTACCGTATGGGAATACAAGGTGCTGTAAGCTTAGATGTACAGGTAGTGTAATGGATAATGGCTCAGAATTGTTAAACAAAGAGCCAAGTTCAAATTCTAGTTGGCTTTATTATATTCACTTACAGGCAAATACCCTTAAAAAAGTTATGAATCTACCTCTTTTGCCCCCCACCTATGGGTTAATTAGTAAATTATCAGTAAATCATTATCTCAAAAAAGAATGTTTTTTACAATCTAGAAATATTATCTGGCCTTAAATATTACTTGTACTTGTGGCAGCATTCCCCCTGGGTGGACTGAACCTGATTTTATTTGCAGAAGTTTTATGGAACATGTTTTTTGGTTCCCCAACCACATGTGGTGTGAAGATTTTCTCACAGTAGGTTGCCAGTTCTTACTGCAGTTGACTGGTTGCCATCCAAGGCTATAGGACCCAGTCTGTCCTGCTATTTTTCCATAGATGGGAGGAGAAGAAATGGATTCATACCTTTCCCCATAATATTAGCCCATAAGTGAATGTAATGAATTTGATTGGAGTTCAAACTCAACTCCTCAATCTGAGCCGCTTTCCATTTCTCTACTGTGCCTCCTTTAAATAACCTGCAAAAGGTTGATAAACCATAGAAAATTAATCAGTCAATGAATGAAATGCTAATTAGCAACACCAACGTGTCTTTTAGATTTATTTACATTCTCCAAAATATAAATGTGTAGAAACTAACTTGGCCACAAAGTGGGATATCAGTTTATATATTGATTGTAATATAAAATTGATCACCCATTTTATATCCATATTATAATTTCTTGTTTGTTTAGTAAATTCAGATTAAGTATGAAGCCATCTCTTCTCCCCTTAGCTATAGGTTAGTTAGTAAGGCTTTATTGCAAAACTATTGTTATTTCCCCCCCTCCCCAAATACTTACAATCTAAAAATATTTTCTTGCTTTAAATAACCTTCAGAGGGTTGATAAGCCATAAAAAATCTAAAAACAAATCAATCAGCCCTGAAAAAAGAAGGCCAATAAATTGGCTTAGTTGTTTTTTAATTAAGTTTTGATGTTATCATTTGACAGTATTGTTTTTTTTTTTTTTTTTTTTTGGCAAAGTTTAACAAACATACCCAGAAAAAAAAATTTATTTCAAAAGGATGTGTTTTTTTTTTTTTTTTTTTTTTTTTTCTGGTTTTTCCTGTAATTTTTTATTGTTTTAAAAATTTATTTTTAGAATTTTTTTTTAGAATGTTTTGTTTCGAGAAATCAATGCTCTTTACATTTTCAGGGAATTTCTTTGTCAAGAGCAAATGAAAGAAATGCTTGGAAAATGGATTTTTTCAGAATTTTTAATTACCGTTACTTGTTTATTTAAATTTTCTTCTTATATAGTTGAGATATTTTTATTAATTTATAAATAAAAAATTTCCATATTTATTTCTTTATAAAATAGAAAATAAATATTGAATTATAGTTAGTTCACATTTTTATAAACTTTAAATATAACATTATTCTTGTAAATAAACAATTTAATGAATAGTTTTTAATATTTTTGTTGTGAATTCTTGAAAAAATAAGATTCAGTTTCTTATGCTTGTTTTTTTTTTTTTAATTCTGAAAATAGTTTTTTAAAGCAATAAAAATTATCAAAGGAGTTTACTGTAATCACAGTGTGATGAGAAAATATTTTCTTTTGGCATGCTCTTTTTTGCAGGTATGTTTGTTAAACCATTTTTTTTTTTTTTTTTTTTTTCTTGTGGGATGGGTCTTTTTTTTTTTGTTAATTTTCCTTCTTGTTTTGATTTGTCTGTTTTTTTGTTTTTTTTTATTGCTTGAATTATAATTATTTTCTTATACCTTCCTCTTCCTATCATTCATTTTCATTCACTCTCTTCACCATCTCATACTCTGTAATTTTCTAAATCTTCATTCTCCATTTCTCCTTCCTAATTTAGAATTCTGCTTTTTTTCTTCTTTCCTATTATTCTTATCATGGCTTTCCACCTTTTCCAAACCTATTTTCTCAATGATTCTTGATCAATTATTATTATTATTATTATTATTATTATTATTCCTCTCCCCCCATAGACTCAGTCCCAGTTTTCTGCATGTCTATGTTTATTTTTATTATTTATGAATATGCAATGATAAACCAATTAGTACCATTCATGAAGTTCCTCTGTCATTAGTAATGTGTCTTTTACTGAAAGAAAAATAAATCCTATTTCCTGTCTTGCCAAGATGCCAATTGTGACGATCTTGAAGCCCGGTACCCCACACCCCGTGGTGCTGAGGCTGGCCTGTGGTGGTGTCAGTGACTGTACTCAACTTTCTACATTAGGGGGGGTAGGTCCATATCAAATTTTTGCCAGGTGTTTTTTGTTTCCCTTTTTCTTTTTGCTGGCTTTTATAATAATTTTTTTTTTTTTTTTGCCTGTTTTTATTTTATTAAAAAAAATAGTTAATACCTTGTAACCATATTGTTAAACCTTGCTTTTCTATGCTTTTTTAAAACTTATGGCAGCATTAAACATGTTTGAGGTGAACAAAAAATAATTAAGAAATAAAAATTAACTCTAGATAATTCTGGTTACGACGCCATAAAGTTTCTGTTGCCTTTTGTGAAGTCTAATTTCTTCAGAACCCAATGTTTCATTAACGATAGATATTTTTTCCTTTTATTTATTTCACTTTGTTGTATGTGAGACAGTATCTCTATTATATGTGGGAAAGTATCTTTATTGTATGTGGGACAATATCTCTATTATATGTGGGGACAGTATCTCTATTATATGTGCAACAGTATTTTTATTGTATGTGGGACAATATCTCTATTACTTATATAATACGAGTAGGCTCATGCTGTTAAAAACGACGACAAAATATTTTTATTGATATATCATCTAAAATGGCGGAACAATATATATTGATGTATGTACTCTTAAGTATCGTACTTTAAGATACACGAAAAAAATAATAATAATCCAAGCCTTTGAGCATGACGTGAGGGAAATATATATTTATATATATATACACCAATTTTTATTACAATAAAGACTGTGTATATATATATATATTTTGTTGTGGCCTGTTAGGGCCAGGAAGAAAGACGTGAAAAGAAGAAGGTAGGTTGAAACAAGGTATTGAAATAACGGAACATATATACAAAATAAAAGTGTTATTAGTCAGCAGATAGAAGTGTCGATCCAAACTCTCAAGTTACCCTGCGTCTCGACTGCCTCTTCTAGAAAGTTTTGCATGTTATTATTTATGAAGAAGGAAGAGTTCATTCCAATGTAGATAGGGCACCATAATATATATATTCTTCACTACTCAATGCCATAATTATTACTAAATAATAAATTAACACATCACTCAATAAGTCCCGGGCCTGACATATATATATGGTGCCACTAATAAAAAATCCATATGAATCTTATGAAGTACTAACCTTCAAATGGCATGTGACAAAATTTAGGTTCAATCAGATTGGAAAGTCTTTATACATGAAATACCATATAAAAGTGTGTGGAAGGGTAATAAAGATAATGGTTGGGTTAATATTAGTATGGCGTGGGTTTATATAGGCTTAAAATATACCAAGAATAATAAAATAAATATTGTGTCCATATTTGTGGTTTTTTGCATTTCATAGAGGGGTCTCAAAACATACTAACCACAAAAGGTAAGGGAACACTGTGTGTGTGTGTGTGTGTGTGTGTGTGTGTGTAATATAATATAATATAATATATATATATATATATATATATTATCAAATATATTATAAAGATATATTTTCATATATTATATAGATATCATATTATATATATTATATTATCATAGATATCATTTTATATATATATATATATATATATATATATATATATATATATATATATATATATTATCATATACACCCCCGGCCATAATTATTAGGCCACTCCAGTTTTTTAAAAGAAATGATGTATTTCATACTATTTTTTCATATGTATTGCCAAGAATGGTTCTTTTGTTATTATTACTTTGCAAAATTTTACAAGGCAAGGAAGAAATGATGAACTTGTCCGAATCACCCTAAATTTTCTTCATTCTTTCATTGATGAAACTGCAATATCGATAATTATTAAATATTTATGAATTCATTTGATGCACATGTTATTGTGCAGTATTAACAAAAGAACCATTCTATTTTCATTTACAATTATTCACTTGGTAATAAATACTAAAAAAATAGTATGAAATTCATCATTTTTTTAAAACACTGGGGTGGCTAATAGTTATGGCTGGTAGTGCATATTATATAGATATGTTATATATATTATCATACAGATATCATGTATATTATCATATATATTATATAGATATCATATTTTATATATTATAGTATCATATAGATATCATTTTATATATCTGTTGGGACGCCCACGCCTATTCGGCTATAATGGACTATTCCATTACTATGTAAAGTAATGGTGGCATCTACGTAGGTAGAGTGTGCCGAGCAGCCAATCGACAAGACAGTTGTAGACTTCCGGTGACGACCCGGAAGTACGCATTGCTCATACTACGTCTTACGACGGTTGAGACTATTAACCTTATTCTTGTATTGGATACTAATAACCTTTGTAAATACTATTTTCATGGAATACAACAATTAACCTATTCCTGTTGTTGAGTTATTTATTCTTACTCACGACATAACAATATCTGATGCTAAACTCCAGGAGAACGACTCATTGTACATTCTTGGGTTTATATTTTACACTGACATGAAGTGGAAAGATTATATTGAATCAGATTCTATGTCTGCTGCTAGGAGAGTTGGTTCACTGTGTTGTTATGTGAAACAGTTTTCCTCGCCTGAATCTTTCTTACAGATGTCTACAGTTTGTCTATGCATTGAATATTACTACCACATTTGGTCTGGTACTCCCTCTAAATATTTAGAGATTCTTGATAGAATATACAAAAGAATCTCCAATGTTATCAGTCCTGACCTGGCATCTTGTCTTAAGTCACTTTTCCCAGAGGTGTAACTTAGTTTTACTGTACCTTTTGTGAAAAGATTTTCATGGTAATTGTTCTGATAAGTTTTTTTTATCTCACCTTTATGAATTTAAGTGCAGTACTAGATTGGCTGCTAGGTCTCATCATTTTACAGTTGAAATGGCTAAATGTAAGCATAAGTCAGAAGAGCATATTAACTTTCAGCAATACATACCAATGAGCTGAATATACAAGTAGATTGTAACCTGGCTTTATTGATGCAAGTTGATTGGTCAATCTAGATCATATATATATATATATATTCTAAATATATATATGCATGTGTTTATATATATATATATATATATATATATATATATATAGTGTATCGAGGCAGCAGATAATTTTCTAAACATATATTGTTAAATATAACAGACAATGAATGTCTATTATGTTTAATCATGAGCCGTTTTAAATTAAAGCCAAAATACAATGTTTAGAATGTCTTATGATTAAACATAATAGGCATTCATTGTCTGTTATATTTAACAATATATGTTTAGAACATATATATATATATATATATATATATATATATATATATAAATGAATAAATATGGTGAAAATATAGTTTCATGGTATGATATATTTATAAGTAAAAGTGGTCAGTATCAGGGATAAATTGTATATGAAGATAAAAACAGACAAAATCTTCAGGCTTTATATATATATATACACACACACAAATAAGTTTCATTAAATTCAATCAAGATATGCCTATTTTTTATTGTATTTTTCTAATTTTTGAATAAAATATTACTTGTAATTTTGTACCTTGAGGACTTTCAGTAGCAGCAACAACTAAAATGGATAGCATATGTAACTCAAAGAGGAAATAATAATATCTTTACTATTTTGAACAAAAGGTTATGAAGGAATCCCCTATCAATACTGGAAAGAGCAATAACAGCTGAAAAAACTTTTCTTTTCTTTTTTTAAATTGTTTTAAGAGAGAAATTTTATAAATTTCAACAGAAAATGGCATAGGCTATTCACTCAATGTATGCCAAACATTTCCTTATAGGGAAATTGCTATTATTACCATTAACATCAGAGATGAGAAGAACAGATACTACACTTTGCCAGTTTTCCACCTGAAACACTAGTTGTCAAACTCTCTGCCTCTGGGTGGACAGAAACTCAGACGAGGCTCAGCTTATCTAGAGAAAAATAGATAGGTGCCTGGCCTGGCCTCGTGCAGGGTCTATGAGAAATTTTTGCCCTGGCTTAAGGGCTTGGAGTTCCAACTATATAAAGGACTTGTACCACATTCCATGTGGGAAGGCTGATAAATAACCCAGCATGATAGTCAGTGCAAGAAGATGCTTGGCTAATGAATGCTGAGTGTTTCCTTATAAGGATACAGCTAATATTACAATTAGAGATCTGGAGAACAGATACTGCACTTTGATCCCAGCCTGATAGCTAGAGATTGAAAAAGAGAACAACTGTAAATATTTTTTCCTGCTTCAAATATATATGTCCCTCATGAGAATTTATCTCCAACAAAAAATAAATATATATGTTGAATTTACAACAACTACATTAACAAAACATCTTACATTAAACGTATCTGACCATTCGTTCATTTATAGAGATCTACAACATTATTGTCTACATTCACAATATAAAAAATAATTTTTAACAATGTAAAGTAAATGTTTATCTAGATTATTAACATAGTTCCTTAACTTTTGTCCAATAGCTTATTTCCTTTGTTCCATTTAATCTTTATTTTAAAAAAACCCTATTGTGTAAATTTTTGTAACTTTGTATAATATTTATGTATTACACTCTAATCTTTATTTGTTAAAAATTTCATTGCTAATCATGCATTACTTTTTAAGTAATACACAAATTTATGTTTTTGTTGTTTGCATTCCTTATATTATGGCCGCTACTATATATATATATATTGTAACAAAGTTGTGGAACTTGTAGGTTTTTTAACCTGCTGTTCATGCATTTACTTTTATAAAGAGTGCTCGATACAAACATAGAGCGTTATATTGTAATAGTTGTTACAATGGTTTATAAATTCATAGTATCACTACACAAAAATATTCGCGTTTCGAAGCTAACCCTTCTTTTTAGGTGCTTCTCATTGGGTGATGAAGTTGGAATGAAAATTATCTGGTGAAAAACGGTTTATTTGAGGTGAATATGCTTTTTAAGTGAAAGTGGGGTTGGCAGCTTATTTTGGTTCTGTTGGCCATATTGTAGTCTTAGAGTTAGAGTTAGGGGTTGGGAGAGGTGGCTTAGTTCAGGACAGGTTTCCTATTTATCTTGTCTGGACGTAGTAGTAGTGGTGTCATTGTTAATGATATGAGTGGTATGTGATTTTAGGATGGTCTAGTCTTTCGTCTATAGTTCTTAAGGTGCTGCTATTTGGTTTAGAGGAGGATATGTGTTATTTAGTTTTGGGCAGGTCCCTTTTTCGTTTAGTTTAGGTTATTTTGTATTGGGATATATGGTTCTTTGGTTTTTTGCAGTGTCGATAGTTTCTTTTATCTTTCTACCCTTTACAGGTAGCTGGACTTATTGTTGGTGTGGTGTGGGGTTTGTTGTCTTTTATTTCTGTTTTTTGTTCTATTTATTAATAGGGTTGATTATTTGTGGATTCAAAACAGAAACCCAAAGTAAAATGGAAAATCCTAGAAAAAACTAGATCTTGCAATTCACTTGACAACATCTGCCCTTTATGTTTAAGTGAAAAGCTACACATTCTAAAGTACCCCAACAGTAGCGAAAAATTTAAATAAACAAAAAAGCACCCCCCCAAAAAAATGCAATAAATACACATAATTAATAATGTTCAAACAAATTATAAAGTGTTGTGATGATGCTTAGTGCTAAGATTGCTGTTTTTTATTGTTTATAAAAATAATGTGGAGAAATTTATTACTTAACTGAGCAGAGTTATGCTAACTTTGACATTTGTGAAGGCACCATTGTGATGTCCTCACTCCTCAGGGCATTTTTCTTCATCTGCTGATGAAGAAAAAAAGGCCCTGGTGAGTGCCTTCATGAAACTTTGAAGAGTGTATCTATATATAAATGTGTGTGTGTGTGTACACAGGCTTACAGCCATATTACGCTGAAACATCAGTTCATGTCCAATCAATAAATTTAAGCAACATCCAACCTGATCAGTACCTGGATGGGTGACCAGTTGGGAATACCAGATGCTATAAGCTTAGATGTGCATGCTGTGTAATGGATAACAGCTGTCAACTGGAAATTAGAGAGCTAAGTTCCAAGTTCACTCAGGTTTGTTATATTCACTAACATGCAAATCTTCATGGCAAATTATTGACCCACCTCTTCTTCCCCTGGCTATGAGTTTATTAATTGAACTTGCATTAGTAAATCATTATTTTCCATAAAAATTCTTAGGATCCATTACTTACACTATACCCCAGTGATTGTAATAAAGGGTTCTGTTCAAAATTCCTAGTACCTGAAGAAGGCCAGAGCGTACAATGACTGAAACGTCATACAAATGGCAACAGAGATGATAGCAGTAGTCTAAATAATGTAAATACTGTAACTACTACCTCATCTCACAAATATAGACAAATTCTTAGGATTCAAAAGTATTTTCTGTTTTTAAATGATTAGCGAAAGGTTGATAAGCTGTAAAAAAACAAATAAATCACACACACACACACACACAATTATCCAAAGAAACAATATTGACAATAACTAAATTATTAGGCTAAGTGATAAGTAATTTTCATTTTGTTTATTAGTTTTTTCTTTAAAAAATAAATTACAATTTCAATTTTATATTCACTATTTATTCATTATTTGCAATGACTTGTTGCAGCTTATCAGGTAACTCTTGAGTAAAATTCCATAAGTTTGATTTGAAAAAGTTTTCAATGAATCTTGCTTTCATTAAAGAATGTCTTCCCCTATAAAGTGTCTTGCTGTACATTATAGACAAGGTCAATGTTTTTTTTTCTATTAGCAAATGCTTTGTAATTGCACTGGCTTGACGTTTAATTGTGTGTTTTGTGTTTCATTGCATTTTAAGAAAACTAAATGAATAACAAGTCAATAATCCTGCCATGTGCACACCATGAAGTATTCCCCAGGAAGCTCAGGTTTTTTGGCTTGGCTGTTAAGTTTTATCCGTCAATCCACTCACTGAATTTTGCATTGAACATTGTTGTATGTTAGGATAATTTATTACAATTGATTCCCCCCCCAAAAAAACAAAATGAATTATGACTAAACCTAATCTATCCATCTATCTTTGTATCATATGTTAAGTCTACTCCATTCAACTGCAATATATGATTAGTAGTTAGGATGATACGTTCTTCATTACAATTGCTTCCTAAAAAAAGGAAATTACTTATGACTCAACCCAATATCTCTATCTCGTTTTGTTTATTTATCTCAGCCAGTTTGTTCATCTATCTTTGTCTGTTCCTTTATCTGTTTACCTCAATCTGTTTCCATTTTCTATGTCTCAGTCTGTTTCTTTATCTATATATCTCAGTTTCCTTTATTTATCTCAGTCTGTTTCTTTATTTATATATCCCAGTTTTCTTTATCTATCTCAGTTTGTTTCTTTACATATCTCAGTCTGTTTCCTTTATCTATCTCAGTCTGTTTCTTTTATCTTTCTCAGTCTGTTTCCTTTATCTTTCTCAGTCTGTTTCCTTTATCTATCTTAGTCTGTTTCCTTTATCTATTTTAGTCTGTTTCTTTATATATCTCAGTCTAATTCTTTATCTATCTTAGTCTGTTTCTGTTATCTCAGTCTGTTTCTTTATATATCTCAGTCTAATTCTTTATCTATCTTAGTCTGTTTCCTTTATCTCTCTCAGTCTGTTTCTTTATATATCTCAGTCTAATTCTTTATCTATCACAGAATATTTCCTTTATCTATCTCAGTCTGTTTCCTTTATCTATCTTAGTCTGTTTCTTTATATATCTCAGTCTAATTCTTTATATATCTTCGTCTGTTTCTGTTATCTCAGTCTGTTTCTTTATATATCTCAGTCTAATTCTTTTTCTATCTTAGTCTGTTTCCTTTATCTTTCTCAGTCTGTTTCCTTTATCTTTCTCAGTCTGTTTCCTTTATCTCAGTCTGTTTTGTTATATATCTCAGTCTAATTCTTTATCTATCTTAGTCTGTTTCCTTTATCTTTCTCAGTCGGTTTCCTTTATCTATCTCAGTCGGTTTCTTTATCTATATATCTCAGTTTCCTTTATTTAACTCAGTCTGTTTCTTTATTTATATATCCCACTTTTCTTTATCTATCTCAGTTTGTTTCTTTACATATCTGTTTCCTTTATCTATCTCAGTCTGTTTCTTTATATATCTCCGTCTAATTCTTTATCTATCTTAGTCTATTTCCTTTATGTATCTTAGTCTGTTTCCTTTATCTATCTTAGTCTGTTTCCTTCATGTATCTTAGTCTGTTTCCTTTATCTTTTTCACTCTGTTTCCTTTATCTTTCTCACTCTGTTTCCTTTATCTTTCTCAGTCAGTTTCCTTTATTTATCTCAGCCTGTTTCTTTATATATCTCAGTCTAAATCTTTATCTCTCTTAGTCTGTTTCCTTTATATTTCTCAGTTTGTTTCCTTTATCTGTCTTAGTCTGTTTCCTTTATCTATTTTAGTCTGTTTCTTTATATATCTCAGTCTAAATCTTTATCTATCTTAGTCTGTTTCTTTTATCTTTCTCAGTCTGTTTCCTTTATCAGTCTGTTTCCTTTATCTATCAGTCTGTTTCTTTATATATCTCAGTCTAATTCTTTTTCTATTTTAGTCTGTTTCCTTTATCTTTCTCAGTCTGTTTCCTTACATATCTCAGTCTGTTTCTTTACATATCCCAGTCTGTTTCCTTTATCTATCTTAGTCTGTTTCTTTATATATCTCAGTCTTATTCTTTATCTATCTCAGTCTGTTTCCTTTATCTATTTTAGTCTGTTTCCTTTATTTAAATATCTCAGTCTGTTTACTTTAATTATCTATCTCAGTCTGTTTCTTTATTTATCTCAGTCTGTTTTCTTTATTTATATATCTCAGTTTGTTTCCTTTATCTATCTCAATGTCATTCTTTCTCTATCTCAGTCTGTTTCCTTTATCTATATATCTGAGTCTGTTTCTCTATCTCAATTTGTTTTCTAATATGTCTATCTCAGTCTGTTTCTTTATTTATCTATCTCAGTCTATATATATCTATCTCTGTTTCTTTATCTATCATATGTTAGTGTACTCCAGTTAACTTTTATTTATGATTACTAGTTAAGATGATATATTTATTTAAGAGTTGGTTCCAAAAAACGGAAATTACTTATTAATTACTTTAATATATATATATATATATATATATATATATATATATATATATATAATTGTGTATTTGGGCAATAATCCCTCTTTATACAAGTTATATTCAAAACTGCAGAAGAAATTCAGTTTATTCGTTCTATAGACTTTTTCAGGTGTACAAAACATAAGTGGAAAATATGCGAGTCTCTTTTTTAAGATATTGTAGCAAATAGAAAACAAGTGGGATACACATACTGATCACCTTAGCTCATTTGTAATGACCTGTGTAACAAAAATGATTACATATATTTTATCTACAGGTATGCTTTATCCTTCTTTCCATTTTAAGCAAAAACACACCTGCTCATATTACACCTTTGTCTCTCAGAGAGGTTAGCCTAAATCCTTTTCCATTCAAAGATGGTATGCCATGACAACTTTTCTGTGTCTTCTTCGACATAGATTTCCAAGTCTGATTTTCAGTAGGCTAGCTGGTTTCTTTCTTATATTCTTTTTCTACATCTGCATATGCAGTTCTTTGTCAACCACATCACTTATAAGGAGGTTGCAAAAAGTAGCTTTGCTATTGGAAACTACCCTGATTTTATGAAACACTACAGCCATGACACTGTGGACACTGTATTCTACACACAGTGTCCACTGGAATGATCTGTTGGTGGTGGTTTTCAGGAGTTCTGGCATTGTCATGTCTGTCCTCTCTTTGATGATATCTGATCAGATCCTGCGTTGCCATCCCTGCCTTCAACAGTGTCTTGCATCATGGTCTTGCAGAGGCTGTTATGCTATGACTAAACCAGAACATCTTCCCACTTAATAGTGGCAAGGAGAAATTTCTGTTGACTCGAGATTTCTGACCTTGTGACATACATGGTCATTGGATTTGTGCTCTGAGTAAAAGATGTGAAGAAGATTTCTCAAGCATTTGTTCTCAAACACCTGGATCCTTTTTTCTACATCAACTAGGTGTGTTCAAGTCTCAAGATTCATAGAGGAGGAATTTCCAAGATTTTGTTCACAAACTAGAATAAGAATGCAACATTGGGTGATTTGACGAGTTGATGAGAAATGGCAGGTGGGATGGATATATATTTGCAGTTATATTGACAGGTCTGTTGGATTCACTTACTCCTCATACCACAATGATTATGACTTTTTCAAATTCTTACCAATATAGTAAAAAATTAACAGTAATACTTAACCCTGGAACATTAACCATCAATTAAAATTATATCATTACTAACCATGGGTATATCATACCTGATTTTTAAAATATCAAAAAAATATTAAATATAAATCTTTATTTGAAATATTTTATATGCAAGCACTTCCAAAATTTGTACTTTGAGTTAACATAAATAGGAACTGAAAAACATTATTTAGATAAGAAAACCAAGTACTGAAAACTTAATTAAATTGTAATTAAAATGGCATCATTTGTGCTGGGTACTATATACATTAATAGGAACTGAAAAACATTATTTAGATAAGAAAATCAAGTACTGTAAACTTAATTAAATTGTAATTAAAATGGCGTCATTTGTGCTGGGTACTATATACATTAATAGGAACTGAAAAACATTATTTAGATAAGAAAATCAAGTACTGAAAACTTAATTAAATTGTAATTAAAATGGCGTCATTTGTGCTGGGTACTATATACATTAATAGGAACTGAAAAACATTATTTAGATAAGAAAATCAAGTAATGTAAACTTAATTAAGTTGTAATTAAAATGGCGTCATTTGTGCTGGGTACTATATACCCAAGGTTAGTGTTCTCGGGTTAATAAAGTCCACTGTTGTCGAAAAAGAATATTTTGGAAAATAGTTTTTGTAAATTAGCATTCTTTAGACCTTCTTAAAAAATGAAAGCAAGAAGAAAGGACTAATCATCAACTGCAAGAAGAAAGAATGCATGGTTGTTAGCAAAAAGGACAGCGCAAAATACAAATTACAGATTAGAGATACCAAAATCAAACAAGTACAACAATTTAGATATCTGTGATGTGTTTTAACAGAGGATGGAAAGAACAACATTGAAATCAAAGGTGCATTGAGATAGCTGAAGAGGCCTTTTAAAAACTAACCAGAGTATTAAAAGACAGAAAACTTTGGTAGAAACAAAGCAAAGAGTACTGAACTGTTAACTTAATATCAGTCTTCCTATATGACAGTGAATGCTGGACAATCTTCTCAAAAATGAAAAGACTTGAAGCAACAGAAATGTGGTTCTGCAGAAGGATGCTGAGGATTCCCTGGGCCAAACATGTGAGCAACAACAAAGTTTTAGAGAAAATGAAGACAAAAAGATAAACTAAAACTTCACATCAGGAAAACAAAGTTGAAATTTCTAGGGTACATAATGAGGAAAGATGCCTTGGAAAATTTGATTCTCAGAGGACAAATTAGAGACGAGGGATAGCGGCAAACATATTTAGTGAGTTTGAGTAGATTGATGACAAAATAGGGGTTTGGAGAAATAACAAAAAGACAATTTATTAAGAACTGCAAAAGACAGAAAATTGTGGAGAGTCATGATCGCCCACGTCCTGAAGGGACATGCCAGATAAAGAAAGTTGTAACATTTGGCAGTATTTTTTTTTTTTTAGAAGGTGCTGGGTTTAGTTCATAATATCACTATTGTGTCAAATCTATATTTTTTACAGAGTTATCTGTATTTAGTTTTTATTTACATTTGTTGTACTTTGAAGGATGTGCGTTGTGGTGCATTGGATATCAGCTTGGAACGAAAAATCGCAGAGCCGAGTTCGAATTCCAGCTGAATTCATTGCATTCACTTACGCGCAAATACCCTTGGGAAAGGTATTAATCCATCTATTCCTTCCAATTATGGGTTAAATAACAGGACAGATTGGGTTGTATAGCCTTGGTCGGTAACCAGTCTACCGCAGAAAGCAATGGCAACCTACTGAGGGATAATCTTCTGCCCGGTCAGTCATGTCTCTTTTGAGACATGATCGCCCAAGCGTGTATCACGTATGGCACTTAACTGACTGATTGTGCTTTGAAAATGTATTGACAATATTTTATACATACAAAACATTTTTCATTTTATTTTATAAAAAGATTTCTTTTAAATAAACAACAGATATATACATTTTTATGTTTTATTTTCAAATTTCAAACAAATAATTTTGGGGTGGAAATAGATATTTTCTTTTCAAAAAGATTTATTGTCATTAAAGAAGAAACAGCTATATACATTCTTAAAGTAGTGGCTTATTTTTAATTAAAAAAGAAAAATTTACATAAATTAACAAAACTGATAAAAAATTAAAAAAAACATATCAATGATTGGTGCACATTTTTTATGCACAGCCTTTGTAAATAAAAACAAAGTGCAGATAACTCCATAAAAGTCAGCGATCAATTTGCCACTGTTTTGATATTTAAGAACACACACACCCACTCTTTAATCTAAATTTATAACAAATCAGTGTTTTTTTTTGTTTTTTTTTATAAGGGAAAGAATCTTAATCTGCAAATTTATTCACTGGAAAAAGTTTCTCATTTTTTACAAGTGTATTCTCTTCTACCAAATTAATTTTAGTCTATTAGATAGTAAAATAGATAAAAGCTTTTCATGTCTTCTAAAAACCTCAAAAAACTTAATGCTGTCAAATCTTTTTAAAGGTATTTTACAATATGGTGCCAGTTAATAGTGCTTTCTTTCTTTTTTTTTTTTTTCCTTTTTAAGTGCAAATTGTAGAGAGAGCCTTCCTATCAGTGATGGCGATTGTGAGATCTTTTTGCCTTTTTGAATTGATAGCTGTTACTTAATCTTGTTATTTGGTGATTTTTCCACTAACATATTCACTAATTTTTATTTAATTGACTTGGGGGTTGTCAACAAAAACAAGAAAAGAACATGGAGGTTGGGAGAAAGGGATAGCTGAATGGTTACGTATCTGAACCTAAGCTCATAAGTTTCAGGTGGGGAACTGATTTGCTTATTGTTCTGTGTGTTAAAACAAATAAAAAAAAAATCATTGTCTTTAGATTTATTCAGATTGGTTAACTGTTTCAGTATAATATATTTTTTATTATCTTTTTTTTAGTACAGCATACTTTGTTTTTTCATTTCAGTTTTTTGTCTTTCTTTTTTCTTTTTCTTTTTCTTTTTTGTCGTACTTTTTCTTTTCTTTTTTGTCTTTCTTTTCTTTTTTCTTTTCTTTTTCCATTTTCATTTTTTTCTTTGTTTTCTTTTCTTCTTTCTTTTTCATTTCAGTACAGCACTATATATTCTAACTAACATTTCTTTCATTTTTTTCTTTTTCTTTCTCTTTTTCTCTATCAGTACACCATAAGCTATTTTCTGATTACCTTTTTCTTTTCTTTTTTCATAATACTTTTCTTTTTCTTTTCTTTTTTTCTTCTCAATTAAATTTAATGATGTGTTCAGTGGTACAATGGATATTGGCTCAGAACGAGAAATCAGAGTGCTGAGTTCGAATTCCAGTTGAATTTGTTGCATTCACTTACGCGCAAATGCCTTTGTGAAAAGTATTTATCTGTTGCTTCTCCCTCCTGCTGTGGATTAAATAGCAGGACAGATTAGATTCTCTAGCTTTGGTTTGCAATCAGTCTACCACAGAAAATAATGGCAACCTACTGCTGGAAAATCTGCCCACTAAATCATGTCTCTTTCAAAACATGATCACCCAAGCTTGTATCGCGTATGGCACTTAACTGACTGACTGAATATAATAGTTGGAAGCATAAATAAAGCTTTTACTGGGCATAAAGTAGGGGATCAGTTTTATATTTTTATGAAGTAATAAACTGATTCCCCACTAATTACTACTTATTAATATATTAATATGATATAATCTGTCTTTTCTCCCTCCAGCTATGGGTTCTATAGCCTTGGCTGGCAACCAGTCTAATAAAGAAATAAATGGCAACCTATGGCGAGAAAATCTTTTGTCCAGTCAGTCATGTTTCTTTTGAGACATGATCGCCCAAGCATGTATCACGTATGACGCTTAAGTGACTAACATCATAATATATTTTTTGATTACACTTTCTTTTTCTTTTCTTTTACTTTCTTCTTTCATTATTCTTTTCTTTTTCTTTGTCTTTTCTTTTTTTTTCTTTTCAGTTAATGAGTTCATCAGATCTTCTATAAGTACTACTTTTGTAATCCAATTTATTTCTTAAACATGTCTTTTTATAGAGAAGGTGATATTGCAACAGCATTATTATAGAACAAACAATTGGAATTATAGAAATTACCCCCAAATACAATTAACAGGTAATTTATTGCAACATCTATTTATCCTGTTAACAAAGAAAAATTTAAAGAACAAATATCAAATTATTTCTTGCATAGTAGTGCCTCTTCTGGTAGTCATGAGTTATCTCCCTCTAACTCTGTAAGTTACTTGTTCACCATTGCTGTAGCCTGGTATTGAACTCACAACTCTTTGACTCAAGTCACAGGAACTGACTAACGTCTATATCCTAGCACCTGAAGAAGGCTGGCACATACAATGGCTGAAACGTTGTACAAATGGCAACAAAGATGAGGACAATAGTCCAAATACTGTAAATACTATCTTATCTCAGAAATATAGACAAATAACAAATTATACTTGTTTAATTCATATCCTGCATGTGGCTGGTGCAATATATATATATATATATATATATAGCATAGTATATACACTCATAACTATATTACGAGCCTCTCTTTAATGGATATCGGAATCAAAGTGGAAAATCTGCATCAACCGACTCAGTTTGTAAGTGCCACGTACTACAGAGTTGTGGAAATTCAGGATACAAGCCACTTCTTTGCTTGCTGACCACTAATTGGTGGGCCATCATTCTGTTTACATCAGTGTAACCCACATACAGCTTATCGCTCCAGGGACTTTCCCCTTTTTTTAGATGCTAGTGTGTTTAAGTGATTTTATATTCATCATTTTCTATAACTATGTTGTCTGGCAGAAGGGTTGAAAAGTAGAAAAGTACACTTAACAGTAGCTCAAAATAATGTATGTTTATACTAGTATACAAGTATTTTACAGTGTCAGATTAAAGAGTGTTCTTCATTAAATGTACAATGCTATATTATTCCTCTCTCTTTCGTAATGTAATGTATACATGTGCGTATTACAAGAATTACCACTATGATCACCACCATGACATGGATGGTAATGAGAATCATTTATTGTATATGACTGACAGTAGTGATGATTCTGCAGATGATAGTATATATATATATTACAATTTTCTTAAATCGGATGGCCATTTCAACGGGTAAATTTTAAGACCCATCTCATCAGTGAGATCAAAACATCATGGGAAAATAAATTTGTGTGTGTGTGTTTAAAAAATGGAAGTAAGGAGTGTCAAAAAGAAAAAAGGGGCAGATCATTTCCTACTGAGACCTGTTAGATCTGCCACAAGGTACAATAACGAAAAAAAATAGAATAAAAAAAATAGTACCTCAAGTAAATTCATGCAGAGGGGGTACCAGGGAGCTAAGCTCATTGGAGCAGAAGAAATCAATCAGTAATTTAGATTTATTTACATTCTCCAGAATATAAATATATAGAAACTACAGTGGCCACAAAGTGAGGGGTCAGTTTATGTACAGATTGTAATGAAGAATTGATCCCTCACTTTATATACACATTGCAATTTCTTGTCCGTTGATAAGCCATAAAAAACGAATGAATGAATCAATCAAATATTGATTATCTACACAGGCATGTCTTTTAGATTTATTTACATTCTCTGAAATATAAATATATAGAAACTACCGTGGCCACAAAGTGAGAGATCATTTTGTATATTGATTGCAATATAGAATTGATCCCCCACTTTATAGGTACATTACAATTTCTACTGGTTGATAAGCTGTAGAAAACAAACCAGTCAAAAAAAATAAATAAATAAAAATGAAAATAAAGAAGAAATAGGTCAGATGAAATTACACTTTTCAAGGCCATTGTTAATGACCCACGAAAAAGTTAATACCAAAACAAACTGGTTAAACATAAGTTAAAAATTAAAACAATAGAACTATAAAGAATATAGATTTATGAAAGCTAACAGACACACACATACACACACATATATATATATATACACCTCTACTGGCCTGGGTATTTTTGAGAAATTTTGTTAGGAAAATGTGTATTATTATGTTGTTAGGGGTCGCAGGTTCGAATCCTATGACATACATTTTTCTAATAAAATTGGTAGGTAGACTGGTAGAGTTTATATATATATATATATATATATATATATATATATATATATATATATATATATATTGTTTAATTAAGAACGGAATATCTACTACAATACGAGTATTTGTTAAAAATAATGTTCAAATAAAGATTGTCATCTACTGAAGATTGTGCTGTTATACCAAATATCGAATATGAAATTTTTGGTTAAATGAAGGTCATAGATAGGTACATTAATTTGTATATATTGCTCTATTGTTTTCTTTGTTGATCAAGCACTCTATTGTATAGGTAACCTTGGCATATTTGTTTAATATATATATATATATATATATAATGATTTGTACCCACAGAAAACACTAATAGCCTTAAATAAAGAAGATGGAACTTGTTTAAAAGTAAACTTTAATGAAAAAAAAAAATATTAAAATGTAAGGGGCTGTGTATACATATAATTCCACAACATTTTTTCCTTTTTATTTCACTCTTGTGGAATTATATGTATACACCCCCCTTGCATTTTAATTTTTTTTTTTTTCATTAAAGTTTACTTTTAAACAGGTTCCATCTTCTCCCATTATTGTAAGTAATCCTTTGGTTTTGTCCTTCTTTGACCCTTTACAATTAAGCCAACGAAGCCCTTGATAATTGTTGGCCTAAAGGTTCCTCGGGTTTGGGATAATTATGACATCTATTTTATTTAAGGATATCTGCTTCCTGCTTTCCTGCCTGTTGGAAGTCCTCCTGCGTAGTACCTATATTTAAGAATTCTGGCGAACCCTCAGACCCCGCCAATTACCGTCCTATTAGTCTCCTTTCAATCTTTGGCAAAGTTTTCGAAGCCATTATCAACGCCGAGGTGATTCAGCATCTTATGGCCAACGGGCTTCTCTCTGACAAACAGTATGGGTTTCGCTTCACCAGGTCTACTGCTGATATGCTAACGACCATTACCGAGTACATATACCAGGCACTTGACAAGAATGGTGAAGCCCGAACCGTTGCCTTGGATATCTCCAAAGCATTCGACAGGGTCTGGCATGCTGGCCTCCTGTGAAAACTGCGGAGCTATGGGATAACTGGACATCTGTTTGACCTCATCCAGTCTTTCCTCTCTAACTGCACATTGAAGGTGGTATTAAATGGGCATGCCTCCCAAAACTACCAGACGAACGCGGGCGTCCCTCAAGGTTCTATCCTAGGTCCCACGCTCTTTCTGATCTACATTAATGATCTCCCCGACACCATTAGATCCCAAGTTGGCATGTATGCCGACGACACAACAATCTACTCCCGCATCGATCAGAAACCAGGTCTGGATGACAAAGTGAACCTCGCTGCCGTACTTGAAAGGGACCTCCAATCCGTAGTGACCTGGGGTAGGAAATGGTTGGTAAATTTCAATGCCTCCAAAACAAAGCTGTTATCAACTAATCGCCATAGACAATCGCATCTACCTCCCATTAGCATGGGACAGGCTAGCCTCCCAGAGAGTAAAATACTATGCCTCCTTGGCCTTACACTCTCTGCGGACCTCAAATGGAATGACTATATTGAATCCATTGCCAAATCTGCTGCTATGAAAGTGGGCTCCCTGTGCAGGGCCCAGAAATTTTTCCCACCTGAATCTATTCTGCACATATACAAATCTACCATCCGCCCGTGTATTGAATATTGCTGCCATATCTGGTCGGGTGCCCCTGCTGCTCTCCTTGGGCTTCTTGACAAAATACAAAGGAGGATCTGTAACGTGGTTGATACTGACTTGGCAGACCGGCTGCAGCCGCTCTCTCACCAGCGTGATGTGGCTTCCCTGTGCCTCTTCTACAAGTACTTTCATGGCTTCTGCTCCGATGAGCTTAGATCACTGGTGCCGCCTAAGCACGAATTTACACAAGATACTAGATTAGCAACTAGGTCCCACCCTTTTACAGTTAAACAAATAAGATGTAACCGTAAATTCTACTCCAACAGCTTCTTTTCTCGCGCTTCCCGCCTGTGGAACTCCCTTCCACAAGTCTGCTTTCCCGACAGTTACAATCTCCAGGTGTTTAAATGTAGGGTCAATAGACACCTCCTATCGCACTAACTCCCAACTATTCTCACAACACTCTCATCTACCCAACCCTCATTCTCGGTATCCTTACCCGCCTATCACCCACCCTCTGTCATTTCTTATATTTAATCAGCCTTTCTCCACTCTACGTAGGAAAAAAAAAAAAATATATATATATATATATATATATATATATCTAAAACGAAAATGGCATGTAGGTAAAATAAAAAAAAAATCTTATTAATATTAATCTCACTAATATTAAAAATGATCCTGGTAGAGGGCTCAATGTAAATAGTGTTATCTATTTACAGAGACAAACTGTTTAACATCACCCCCCTCCATTATTCTTTCTGTTATTTTCTTTCTTTCTTTTTTCTTTTTTTTTTCTTTTTTTCCATGTAAACTTCCCAGTAAGCTTTTTTTTGAGTAAACTTCTGGTAAGTGAATTTTGTCCTGTATTTACATAATAAATGAATTTTTGCTGCTGAAAGAGTGAGGTTTTCCTTGCTGAAATGGCTATAGGGCATATGTAATTTTTGTAGTTTTATTTGAAAACGTGCGTGTGTGTGTGTGTGTGTGTGTGTGTATATATATATATTTTGTAATGGTTGTTACAATGGTTTATAAAAGCATAGTATCACTACACAAAAATTTTCACGTTTCGGAGCTACATCTGGTGATAAGTTGAAATGAAAAAATAAAAGGTGAAAACGATTTATTTTTGGTAATATGATATGTAAGTGAATGTGCTGGGAGTTTAGTACGATATATATATAGCCATCCACTTACAAGCCTGGTTTACTGTATCACAACTCATCAGTGTGGCTATACATCTGATTGCTCCCAGCCAGGATCGAAACTCAACCGATTTGTTCTCAGCCAGAGAGACTACCCCTAAGCTGTTGGTGCACAGCTGAGAGAGGAGGAGATTTTAGCATGTTATATATACTTGGTATATACACACGCCAGCAGCCAAGAAAACTCAATTCATGACTGAAGAGTAATGCATAAATCATAGATGCAGCAACTGTTTTTAAAATTTCCTTTTCTAGGGAGCTCAGTCGGATAACAACAGCATAACTAGTTATCTACTTAAAAGCCTGTTTCACTGTATCACAGCTCATTAGTGTGGCTAGGCATATGATTGCTTCTAGCCAGGATCAAATATTGTGTATTTAGATAAATGTTCTTTAAACAAAACACTATTAAAAATGACAGATATTTTGTACCAGTTAATTTGAATGATCAACTCATTTTGGAAGAAAAATACAGGAAACATTGTTTAAGTTTTTGACTTTCATCCTACCTACCCTGATGGTTTAAGAAAGTCGAAAAACCATATTTCCTGTCATTTTCTTTCAAAATGAACATTGGATGATTTCTGGCAGAATTTTCTCCTTGTCTGAAAAAGATTATTAGTATTTTGTAAAAGTCAGTCATTAAAATTAATCAATCCAATTAATCATTTGTAATTCACACACACACACACATTTCGCTGAAAATGGCGAACAAGGAAGATTTTATTTATTTTTTATTTATTCTGTATTTTTCCTTTTCACTAGAGGTAAAGAATCTAAAAATGTTATTTCTTAGCACTTACAGCCACTTCTCTGGCCATTTTTAAGGGTGTTATGTTTCTGCTTTTGTTACTTTATCCTTATGTTTTGACTATAACAATTTATTTTGTGTTGTTTTTGAAAAGTGTTCTTTTAAAGTTCTCATGTGCTATGTAAATCACATGAGCATCTCTCTATTTTTAAAAATATTTAATACTCTATTTTCACTAATGAATAATATATGGTTAATGGTAGGAGAAAATTGTTTGATATATAGTGCCTCTTTAATACCAAGATGCTTTTGATATTGTGATTTAAATAGTATTCTTGTATCTTTGACCAGAATTTTCCTTAATGTCTCTTGTAAATTATGGTTTAATAAATGTTTTTCTATGGTACTTTGGTTTGATAAGTGGTATGTAAATCATCGACTTAAAGAAGTAGTAGCATGTCCAATATAAGTAATTGATTTGTGGCAACAAAACATGCTTAAAGGAAAGGTTGCTTCCCATATATATATATATATATATATATATATATATATATATTGTAATTTTGTTATTACAATGGTTTATAAGACCATAATATCACTACACAAAAATTTTCATGTTTCAGAACAAAACTGTTTTTCTTCAGGTAATATGTAAAAATAAATGGTGAAAACAATTTATTTTTCAAAATATAATATGAATTTTTTTTTTTTTATCGTATCACCCCGAGCAAGGTGGAAACGCCACTGATGTGCAGGGGGCTACGTAATAGTGAAAAGATTGGAAAAGAGAAAGCCAGAAACCACATCCTAAACAGGGAACAAGGGATGAGCCTCTTAACCTGTTCAATAAACGTGGGTGGAGTGTGAACCGGGCGATAGATAGATCTATCTACTCCAATTGAAAAAAAAAGAAAAGAAAGTGAGAAGATTGGAAAAGAGAAAGCTGGAAACCACATCCTAAACAGGGAACAAGGGATGAGCCTCTTAATCTGTTCAATAGACGTGGGTGGACTGTGAACTGGGTGAATTTCTGGTTATTTAGAAAATTAGGGAGTGGTAGTTGGAGGAAATGCATTTTGGTGTGTCAAAAGTATTCAATCAAGATTTAGAATTATGTAACGATGGAGATTTTCAAATTTGGGTAATGGAAAGGGCCAGGATGGCTTAGATCTAGACACATCTCTTTTTTTAATTTTGTCTGGGTATTAAAAAGTTAATTAGTTTTCTAAATAACCAGAAATTCAACTTATATTTTCAAAAATAAATTATTTTTACCATTTATTTTTACATATCACATGAAGAGGAACATTTTTGTTCTGAAACATGAAAATTTTTGTGTAGTGATATTATGCTTTTATAAACCATTGTAATAACAGAATTACAATATTAAGCTCTACTCTGTATCGAGAACTCTTTATAAAAGTAAATGCTTGAACAGTGAGTTTTAATCTCCGTGTTCTTTCACTTTTCTGTAATATATATATATTTCTGTAATATATATATATATTGATTTGTGGCAACAAAACATGCTTAAAGGATAGGTTGCTTCCCATATATATATATATATATATATATAGTAATTTTGTTATTACAATTGGGTTTATAAAACCATAATATGACTACACAAAAATTTTCATGTTTCAGAACAAAACTGTTTTTCTTCAGGTGATATGTAAAAATAAATGGTGAAAACAATTTATTTATCAAAATCTAAATTTACATGGCACATGAGAACTTAAAAAGAACACTTTTCTGTAATATATATTTATATATATATATATATGGGAGTACTGAAAGGACATAAAAAAAACTTTATGTATCAGAGGTTTTAAAAGTTTATGCAGTTTAATGTTTTCTATCCATTCAAAGCACAGCTAAGTCTTACAATCATATCTAAAGCTGTGAGATTGTTAACTTCTCATTAAAGCCATTGTGAAAGGCATGAATCCAACTCTCCCTACACACTTCTCCCGCTTATATTGTTATCTTGTGACAGTCATCATCGACAGTGAAGTAGCAACTGTCAAATATTTCTGCAGAAAAGAACCTGTCAAACACCAAAAAAAAAAAAAGAGCTCCGATATGGGTGTGTCTGTTGTAAGTAAAAATTGTGCTCACTTGAATTGAATAACAGGCCGTCTGGAGAGGGTAGTCTTTCAAGATATATGACATTGCTGCTAAAGTTGCATGGTAGTTGCTATACTAGTTTGCATGAAAATGGTGATGCTTAGTTGTTCGCTAGTGTGATGTTTATTAGTGTTGGCAACATCTGTTGGTAGAACACTACTTGAATTTGTGGCTACTAAAATTTCTATCTGTTCCTTTGACTATTACAGTATCTAAGGAATTAATGGATTCCCATTTATAATCCAACATTATTTCTTATGAGTGGGTTCATGCAATCAAAAATGACAACAAAGTATTTATATTAATATGTCATCTAAAATGACAACAACATATATATTGATGTACCTACTATTGAGCATCTTATACATTAGACATTAAAAACAAAAAATAATTTGAAGCCCTAAGTGTGACAGGAGAGTGTGTGTGTGTATATATATATATATATATATATATATATATATATATATATATATATACACTCTCCTGTCACACTTAGGGCTTCAAATTATTTTTCAAAATATATATATATATATATATATAATAATGGTTTCTTATAATATGAGAGGGTATATATATGTATGTATATAAACAACAGACATTCATTATATATATATATATATATATACAATGGTCTTTATTATAATAGAGAGGGTATATATATGTATGTATATAAACATATATTGTTAAATATAACAGACAATGAATGTCTGTTATGTTTAATCATGAACCGTTTTAAACATCGTATTTTGGCTTTAATTTCTGGTGAAAATAAAGACAAAAATTGAAAAACATTTGGATATTTTTTGATTATGCTGGTTCTAAGCTTTCGGCTCACATGAGCCATCTTCAGAGTGGTTGTAGGGGTGCTAACATAAAGATATCCACTATCAAAATGAAAATTTTCTTGTGTTGACATAAAACATTGCTATACAACCATACCAGTCACAGAATAGCAGATGCAGGTTGTAAATTAGTAATGTGGTTCTCTGATGTCACACCATGTGAGAGACTGAAATGGTAACAGCAGAACCATATGTCTAAATGCAATGTAATGTGTTGTGACTAGATTGAAATGTGACTTTATTAATGTAGATAGCCTCCAATATTAACAATGTTAACATTTTCTAAATATTTCCTGTAATAAAAGAATATCTAAATGTTGGACAATTTTTGACTTTATTTTCAACAGAAATTAAAACCAAAATACAATGTTTAGAACAGCTCATGTTTAAACATAATAGACAGTCATTGTCTGTTAAATTTAACAATATATGTTTAGAGAATTATCTGCTGCCTCAATACACTATATATATATTCTTCACTACTTGACAACATAATTATTGCAAAGAAATAAAATAATAAGGCACTGTTAAAATGCAAAATGCAGCAAGAGCTTTTATAACTGGTAATAAAGTTTAATAACTGGTCATAAAGAGAATGAGCTGACCCAACACTGCTTCATTATTGTCTCTCTAATAATCTGAATCAACATTGGCTCACTATTGTTTCTCTTTCTGTGAGCATGACGGGGTGGGGGGATATATATATATAATATAAAGTTGTATGCCTTCAAGAAACATTCCTCAAGGACACCAACCAATTAAACATTAAAAATTACAATTCGTGCAATCACCTACACAAAGACGGACAGAGAGCTTCTGGAGGTGTATCGATCCTAGTTAGGAAAGACATACCTCAACACCAAATAACCATAGACAGTGAACTTCAAATAATTGCTGTCAAAACAACATTGCGAAAAAAAACAATAAATATCTGCTCAATCTATATTCCACCACATGATCCCATTAATGATATAAAATTCAACAAGTTAATAAAACAAATCCCTAAACCCCATCTATTATTGGGTGACCTTAACAGTCATGATACCATATGGGGGCGTTTGAAAACTAACTGAAAGGGTAAGGATTTGGAAAAAAATAATCAATAGCAATAACCTTTGCGTCTTGATAACCTGAAATTAAAGCCAAAATACAATGTTTAGAACGACTCATGATTAAGCAACTATCGCCCAGTTCACACTCCACCCACGTCTATTGTACAGGTGTAGAGGCTCATCCCTTGTTTTCTGTTTAGGATGTGGTTTCCTGCTTTCTCTTTTCCAATCTTTTCACTTACCTTTTCCTTTTTTTTTTTTCTTCCTCAATTGGAGTAGATAGACTAAACTATCACCCGGTTCACACTCCACCCACGTCTATTGTACAGGTGTAGAGGCTCATCCCTTGTTCCCTGTTTAGAATGTGGTTTCCAGCTTTCTCTTTTCCAATCCTTTCACTCTTACGTAGCCCCCTGCATATCAGTGGCGTTACTGCCTTGCTCGGGGTGATAGGATTAAAAAAAAAAAAAAAAAAATATAACGTAGAGAGGATTAGTATAAATGTTACATTTAGTAGACACATTTGTTGGAGTCGACATTCTTGCTTTTTAAACAAAGCAATTCAATGCCTTGTGGTTCAAAGGCTTCAATAATCAAAATATTCTTTTTGGCAGAGTTTGAATCTTCCTTTTCTGTGAATTTTCTCTTAGCTGAGTGGGTAGAAGCACATCTGACTGATGGTAGTTTCTTCAATATAAGACGTATGCAAGGGCCAAAAGGCACATTTTTCCTAATTGTCTTGAATTTCCTGACCAATAAACACTGAATTACACTATTTTTAAACAGTATAATTCAATGTCTGTTATTTTTAGTCTACAGGCCAAGCATAACTATTCAAACACATGCTTCCGGTCTTATAGTTAGTCAATTAAGTGCCATACGTGATACATGCTTGGGTGATCATGTCACGAAAGAGACATGATAGACTGGGAAGATGATTATCCTGCAGTAGGTTGCCATTACTTTCTGCAGTAGACTGGTTGCCAGCCAAGGCTATACAACCCAATCTGTCCTGTTATTTAATCCATAACTGGAGGAAAGCAATGGATTAATACCTTTCCCAAGGGTATTTGCGCATAAGTGAATGCAATGAATTCAACTGGAATTTGAACTCGGCTCCCTGATTTCTCATTCCAGCCGATATCCACTGCACCACAACACACATGCAAGTCTTATAGTAATAAGATATAATATCTAAACTTATTTTTAAATGGAACTTTGTCTGTATGTGTGTGTGTCTGTTACCTATAGACTCCGAAACGGCTGAACCGATTTTCTTGAAAATTTACACAGTTGTACTATAAGTGTCTGCGAGTGTTCTTAGCTAGGTGTTGTGTTGAGGTACCCCCGATAAATATCTAAAATTGATAATCGAAAAAATCGGGTTATAGAAGGAGTGGTCCGATTTTAATCAAATTTGATACACTCGTAGACAAAGACATAAGAAACAATATTCAGAAGTTTCAAGGTTGCAGTTCTTACAATAGTGCAGAAAATTGATAATATATATATATATATATATAAATATATATATATATACATACATAAGGCAAGATGTGTGTGTGTGTGTGTGTGTGTGTGTGTGTGTGTGTGTGTGTGTGTCTATTTATCTGTCTGTATGTTCTTTATACAAATCCACAATTTTTATCCGATTCTCACCAAACTTCACACAAATATTCTTTAGGCTGAGTCTGAGCTCCAGGAGCATGGATTAGTTTCAAAGCTTTCGATCAACACCGGGCTATACTGCTAGTATGATAAAATATAATTTCGAGACATGCTATAATAATGTAAATATTCCTGTTGCTATGTCCTGATATCCTTACTGTTGCAGGATAAATGGACTTGTATGCAAGTCACTAGTTGGACTGAATTGTCACATACAACAAAAAAAAAAATGAATGAGGTTGTCAGATTTTCATTTGTTGTAATCAGCAAGAGAGTCTATCATATACATAAATATATGTCTAAATAACACGAAAATGAAAATAACACTGACATGTCATTTTAACAATTGCATTTACCAAAATTATACAAATGTATCTTGAAATACTAAACAGTAAATTTATTCAATAAAATCAAGGCTTACGGCCTATCACGTTGAATACACCGGTTCTCGCTTGATCACTGAAGTTAAGCATTGTTGATCCTGGTCAGTACTTAAATAGGTGACTGCTTGGGAATACCAAGTGCTGTGAGCATTTAGCGACTTATGTGCATTGTGGTGCAGTGGATATCGTCTCAGAAAGAGAAATCGGTGAGCCGAGTTCGAATTCCAGTTGAATACCCTGCATTCACTTAAGCACTGGTACCCATGGGAAAGGTATTAATCTGTCCCTTCTCTCCAGTTATGGGTTAAATAACAAGGGTAGGACTTGGGGACCCTGCCCTTAAAAAAAACAAATCCCAATGAATCTTGATACTCGAAAAAGAAAAACGTATTACTAAACACAAAACTTATATAAAAACAACAATAAAATTGTTGAAAGAAAAAAAGGTATTACCAGCAATAAATAAATAAATAAATAAAATTTAGTTGGCAATAAATGACCCACCAAGGTTGATATGCCATAAAAACAAAACAACCAACCAACAACAATAAAATCGCTATTGGCTTCAACCACGGCTTCTAAATGACTTCAGAATCTCCTGCATTCTGGATAGGCTCGTTGTTTAAGTTGATGAATGCTGCCATAATCCTGCCGCCTTCAGTTCATCTTTGGTGTTTGAAGAAGTTTTCTTGGTCTCTCGCTCGCACATAATCTCCTGCAACTCTTCTGAACGGTCTCCTTGTTTAATTGGTGAATGCTGCCATAATCCTTGCCTTCAGTTCATCTTTGGTGTTTGAAGAGTTTTTCTTAGTCTCTCGCTCGCACATAATCTCCACTGCAACAGCTCTTCTGAACGGTCTCCTTGTTTAAGTTGATGAATGCTGCCATAATCCTCGCCTTCAGTTCATCTTTGGTGTTTGAAGAAGTTTCTTGGTCTCGCACATAATCTCCTGCAACTCTTCTGAACGGTCTCCTTGTTTAAGTTGGTGAATGCTGCCATAATCCTCGCCTTCAGTTCATCTTTGGTGTTTGAAGAGTTTTCTCGGAGTCTCTCGCTCGCACATAATCTCCTGCAACTCTTCTGAACGGTCTCCTTGTTTAAGTTGGTGAATGCTGCCATAATCCTCGCCTTCAGTTCATCTTTGGTGTTTGAAGAAGTTTTCTTGGTCTCTCGCTCGCACATAATCTCCTGCAGCTCTTCTGAACGGTCTCCTTGTTTAAGTTGGTGAATGCTGCCATAATCCTCGCCTTCAGTTCATCTTTGGTGTTTGAAGAAGTTTTCTTGGTCTCTCGCTTTCGCATAATCTCCTGCAGCAGCTCTTCTGAACGGTCTCCTTGTTTAAGTTTGGTGAATGCTGCCATAATCCTCGCCTTCAGATTCATCTTTGTGGTGTTTGAAGAAGTTTTCTTGGTCTCTCGCTCGCACATAATCTCACACAGCTCTTCTGAACGGTCTCCTTGTTTAAGTTGATGAATGCTGCCATAATCCTCGCCTTCAGTTCATCTTTGGTGTTTTGAAAGTTTTCTTCGGTCTCTCGCTCGCACATAATCTCCTGCAACTCTTCTGAACGGTCTCCTTGTTTAAGTTGGTGAATGCTGCCATAATCCTCGCCTTCAGTTCATCTTTGGTGTTTGAAGAAGTTTTCTTGGTCTCTCGCTCGCACATAATCTCCTGCAACTCTTCTGAACGGTCTCCTTGTTTAAGTTGGTGAATGCTGCCATAATCCTCGCCTTCAGTTCATCTTTGGTGTTTGAAGAAGTTTCTTGGTCTCTCGCTCGCACATAATCTCCACCAGCTCTTCTGAACGGTCTCCTTGTTTAAGTTGGTGAATGTACCAATCTCGCCTTCAGTTCATCTTTGGTGTTTGAAGAAGTTTCTTGGTCTTCTAGCACATAATCTCCTGCAACTCTTCTGGTGATCTCCTTGTTTAAGTTGATGAATGCTACCCATAATCCGCCTTCAGTTCATCTTTGGTGTTTGAAGAAGTTTCTTGGTCTCTCGCTCGCACATAATCTCCTGCAACTCTTCTGAACGGTCTCCTTGTTTAAGTTGGTGAATGCTGCCATAATCCTGCCTTCAGTTCATCTTTGGTGTTTGAAGAAGTTTTCTTGGTCTCTCGCTATACATAATCTCCTGCAGCTCTTCTGAACGGTCCTCCTTGTTTGAAGTTTGGTGAATGCTGCTAATCCTTGTGCACTGATTCATCTTTGGTGTTTGAAGAAGTTTCTTTAGTCTCGCTGCTAATCTCCTGCAACTCTTCTGAACGGTCCTGCTGTTCCAGTTGATCGATCCTTTCACCCATAATCTCGCCTTCAGTTCATCTTTGGTGTTGAAGAAGTTTTCTTGGTCTCTCGCTGCGCATAATCTCTCTGTCTTCTGAACGGTCTCCTTGTTTAAGTTGATGAATGCTGCCATAATCTTCTGCCTTCAATTCATCTTTGGTGTTTGAAGAAGTTTTCTTGGTCTCTCGCTGACAATCTCACTACCCAGCTCTTCTGAACGGTCTCCTTGTTAGAGTTGGTGAATGCTGGCTCCTTCAAGGTTCATCTTTGTGGTGTTTTGAAGAAGTTTCTGCCAGTCTCTCGCTGCCTTTCTTCTGCTCTGGTAGATCTCCTTGTTGGTTGGTGAATGCCCTTTCATCCTCGCCTTCAGTTCATCTTTGGTGTTTGAAGAAGTTTCTTGATCTCAGCTCGCATAATCTCCTGCAGCTCTTCTGGTAGTCCTCCTTGTTTAAGTTGAGGTGAGGTAACACTGATATAGCCTTCAATTCATCTTTGGTGTTGAAGGATTTTCTGCAGTCTCTCGCTGCCCCATAATCTCCTGTCTTCTGAACGGTCTCCTTGTTGATTGGTGAATGCCATAATCCTTTGCCTTCAGTTATCTTTGGTGTTTGAAGAAGTTTTTCTTGTCTCTCGCTGCTTACATAATCTCCTGCAACTTCTTCTGAACGGTCTGCTTGTTTAAGTTAGTGAATGCCATAATCCTGCTTGGATTCATCTTTGGTGTTTGAAGAAGTTTTTAGTCTCTAAACATAATCTGCAACTCATAGAACGGTCTACTTGTTTAAGTTGATGAATGCTTAATCTTTTAGCAGTTCATCTTTGGTGTTTGAAGAAGTTTCTTTGATCTCCTTTATTTCAATCTCCTGCAACTCTTGAGCAGTCTGCCTTGTTTAAGTTAGCAGTGAGCCTACCTGTAATCCTCGCCTTCAGTTCATCTTTGGTGTTTTTGAAGAGAAGTTTCCTTGTTAAACTCGCACATAATCTCCTGCAACTCTTCTGAACGGTCTCCTTGTTTTGAAGTTGATAGATATTGCCATAATCCTTGCCTTCCAATTCATCTTTGGTGTCACGTATTTTGTTGGTTTTGCTCAACTGCACCCCACACGTAATAATCAAACAGGCTGCAGTCTGGGGTGTTAGGTGGCCAGATTTTTTTTTTTTTAATCATATCACCCCGAGCAAGGCGATAACGCCACTGATATGCAGGGGGCTATGTAAGAGTGAAAAGATTGGAAAAGTGAAAGCCAGAAACCACATTCTAAACAGGGAACAAGGGATGAGCCTCTTCACCTGTTCAATAGACATGGGTGGAGTGTGAACCGGGCGATAGTTTAGTCTATCTACTCTAATTGAAAAGAAACGAAAAGGAGTGAAAAGATTGGAAAATAGAAAACCAGAAACCATATCCTAAACAGGGAACAAGGGATGAGCCTCTTCACCTGTTCAATAGACGAGGGTGGAGTGTGAACCGGGTGGTAGTTTAGTCTATCTACTCCAATTGAAAAGAAAAGAAAAAGGAGTGAAAAGATTGGAAAATAGAAAACCGGAAACCATATCCTAAACAGGAAACAAGGGATGAGCCTCTTCACCTGTTCAATAGACGAGTGTGGAGTGTGAACCGGGCGATAGTTTAGTCTATTTACTCCAATTGAAAAGAAAAGAAAAAGGAGTGACAAGATCGGAAAATAGAAAACCGGAAACCATATCCTAAACAGGAAACAAGGGATGAGCCACTTCACCTGTTCAATAGACGTGGGTGGAGTGTGAACCGGGCGGTAGTTTAGTCTATCTACTCCAATTGAAAAGAAACGAAAAGGAGTGAAAATATTGGAAAATAGAAAACCGGAAACCATATCCTAAACAGGGAACAAGGGATGAGCCTTTTCACCTGTTCAATAGACGAGGGTGGAGTGTGAACCGGGTGGTAGTTTAGTCTATCTACTCCAATTGAAAAGAAAAGAAAAAGGAGTGAAAAGATTGGAAAATAGAAAACCGGAAACCATATCCTAAACAGGAAACAAGGGATGAGCCTCTTCACCTGTTCAATAGACGAATGTGGAGTGTGAACCGGGCGATAGTTTAGTCTATTTACTCCAATTGAAAAGAAAAGAAAAAGGAGTGACAAGATCGGAAAATAGAAAACCGGAAACCATATCCTAAACAGGGAACAAGGGATGAGCCTTTTCACCTGTTCAATAGACAATGTAAGGAGTGATGTGATCACAGAATTTGTCTGCCAGCCATGATTGTGTTGTCCTGTTTGTGTAGCTTGGTTCAGAGTCCTCATGACAAATGTAGGGTCTTCTAGCAACCACCCTCTTGACCCAGGGCAGCACGATTATGTAGGCTACCCTGTTGAGTCTGAGGCCCTGTGGAACGATGATTGGAGGCATAATGATCATTCCAAACACCTTCGTAATTAGACTCATCCAACTCTTTCCGAATTCTCTGCACTGTTCTCAAATTGACATCCAAATAATCTGAAATGTTCATATTGGAGCTTCTAATGTGAATGCTAAGCAGTACAGCATGCTGTTTCCAAAATTCTGTGGATTGTGTCATAGTGCTCTTTTTCTCACAGATGGTGCCCAACTGATCGTACTATTCTGTGCAGTCAACAGAATCAAAAACAAAACATCACACATGCACTAAATTAAAAATATGCTTTTTAAGTTAACACTTTAGCGTGTGAAAATTTTATTTTCTCCTTTTGTCTCTGATGCTTTGTATAAGTGTCGTTTTTGTTTTCATTTTATCTAAAGCTTTGTTGTTGCTCACACATGTTGAGTGGCATTCTCAGCATCCTTCTGTAGAATTACATTTCTGTTGCTTAAAATCTCTTCTTCAGCTTGGGAGATTGTCCAACATTCAATGCCATATAGGAGGACTAATATTACTAAGTGAATGCAAGGAATTAAAGTTCGAATTTCAGTTGGATTCCTTACATTCACTTACGAGCAAATACCTTTGGGAAAGGTATTAAGCCGTCACTTCCCTCCAGGTATGGGTTAAATAACAGGATAGATTGGGTTCTATAGCCTTTTTTTTTTTTTTAATCATATCACCCCAAGCAAGGCGGTAATGCCACTGATGCGCAGGGGGCTACGTAAGAATGAAAAGATTGGAAAAGAGAAAGCCGGGAACCACATCCTAAACAGGGAACAAGGGATGAGCCTCTGCACCTGTTCAATAGACGTGGGTGGAGTGTGAACCGGGCAATAGTTTAGTCTATCTACTCCAATTGAGGGGGGGAAAAAAAAAATGAAAGAAAAGAGTGAAAAGATTGGAAAAGAGAAAACCAGAAACCACATCCTAAACAGGGAACAAGGGATGAGCCTCTACACCTGTTCAATAGACGTGGGTGGTGTGTGAACCGGGCGATAGTTTAGTCTATCTACTCCAATTGAGGGGGGGAAAAAAAAATGAAAGAAAAGAGTGAAAAGATTGGAAAAGAGAAAACCAGAAACCACATCCTAAACAGGGAACAAGGGATGAGCCTCTACACCTGTTCAATAGACGTGGGTGGTGTGTGAACCGGGCGATAGTTTAGTCTATCTACTCCAATTGAGGAGAGGAAAAAAAAAAGAAAAGAAAAAAATAAGAGAGTGAAAAGAATGGAAAAGAGAAAGCCGGAAACAACATCCTAAACAGGGACAAGGGATGAGCCACTTCACCTGTTCAGTAGTCATGTGTGGAGTGTTAACCAGGAGATAGTTAAGTCTGTCTGTTACAAAAAGAAAAAAAAAATGTTCAGAATGGTGCCTTAGCTGGCAAAAGGAAAATCAACCAATCACAATCAAGACCACTCAAACAAATTCACACCATGTTCTATGTAAACAAGAAAAAAGCAGGACTTAACAACAAACCACCCTGATGAGTGAGAAAAATCATGACATTGTTCTCATGAAACTTCAAAGTTGGGATGAATCTGCTCAGTGAAAGCGACAAACGCTTGTATATATATATATATATATATATATATATGCAGTAGCGATTGTGAAACTCTGAAAGATGGGGACACTTAGAGGCCAAAATTTTTCTGAGGTGCGGGGGGGTCATACTCAAGCAGCATCTTCATCTTCATACTATTTCACTATCATATACACAACTTAGCAATGAATTTGAGTATAAGTATGTTACTTCGCTAAATTAAATGGAATAACTTTTCATCATTCTATTTTTGCCCTCGTTTCTACTCTTAAATTGTTGGAACACAAGAGAGGTTAATTTCAAAACAAAATCAAAAGGGTTAAAATACTAATATCAATACTAGGAAAACGGTGTGATTTGTCTGCTCTGATTTTTTTTCCTATACAAAACTTGCATCAGTATTCATAGAAATTTACTTCTTAAAGCACAGTCAATTTACACTACTACTAGCTCAAAAATGTAAGCTTGATCAAATGGTTGGACTCAGGGTATTGTCACTAACTGAACAATTGATATATGGGTAATTCATTCACAAGTATAAAAATAGATTTTTATCGAAATATATTCATAAAAATAAACTTTTATAGAAAGATACACATTCAAAAAGTCCATTTTTATACTTTCATAGTGTTTTAACCCCAATTTAAGGGTTAACTATTTGCCCATGGCTGGGACCCTAACAGGTGCGAACCACTCCAGGTTAGGGTGGACCTGTGAGCAACAGAAATTAAGAGGTGGTTCAATGCTCCTCACAACCTTCTAATCAGAAGCCTTGTTGCTGGATGCAGTTTACTATCATACGCATGATCTCCATGAAGATGATCAGATAGTACTTGGGTTTAAAAAACTATGGTGCCTTCCTTGCTGAGTTTTGACTTACCATCAATTAGCTAATTAAAGAACTTAGATTTAATATTAGACTGGTGCTTAGATTTAAATACTAGACTGGTGCCGAAATTGCATCATTTTACTGTTTAGCTGGCTGGATGTGCTAACAGTTTTTCCCTTTTTGCTTATGGAACTCCCTTCCAGCTCCATGCTTTAAAGCCAACTTTAATCTGCAAAAATTTAAATGCAATGTTAAATGCTATCTACTGTTCTCTTGATTACTTTTTTTCTCTTCTTGCTCACTATCAATGTTTCTGTTCTTAATTCTTCCACACCCTTGCCTTATAGTAGCTTTACTACCGATTTAAAAAAAAAAAAACTAGAAAGGATTTTTATAAAAATAAATAGACATAATATGTCTATATTATTCAGTGAATTCATGCTTCAATAAAAATATGCTGCCTAAATATATATATTTAGGGGTTAATTACTCGAATAGGTATATAATTTAAGACTCTTAAGATGGTTCTCTAATGTTTTCATAAAATACTCATGTATTTTCTGTGCTATAGGTTTTATACTTTCTAAATCTTGGTAATTTCAAAAACTTTTCTTTTAAAAGTTATATTATCATATAATAATTCTGCTTGTTCCTTCCTTAGTTAATTCCTCTGTTCGTTACGCCACTGAAGAAAGATAACACACTTACTCTCTACACGGGCTTTTCCTTCCCCTCTATCTTTGTACTCTCCTTAGCCTTTCTCCCACCTTTGCCAATCGGAAGGATAGTAAAGAGAGTAGGAGGAGAGAGAGCCTATAGCATTGCCATATCAGTAGCAGCTTAAGCTGGTGGTTGTAGCAGTAATTGTGTGTGTGTGTATATGTGTGTGTACTGTACAATATAGTAAAAATAGGTAGGTTTGTTGTCATATCCCACGACCTAATAATGGAATTTCTGGCCTCTACACCCTTGGCCATTACTCAATTGGTCTTTTCTGTTACAATGGACACAGGAGCCATGATTTTTCAGTAATAAAAAAAAACATTTTCTCTTTCAAAATCTCTCACAAAATAGCGCACAGTATTTTGGTTATGGTCTGTGCATATGATACTTAGTAGCTTCTATGGACATTACTTTTATAGATATTTTAATAAAATTACACTCTGTGTTATCATTATTTTATTATCCAATACCTTTACGTTACTATCATTTGTAGTATGACAAAGTAAAATTTTTCCAGGAAATCATAATTATCCTTCCATGGAAATTCCATGGGTTCTGCTAGTTATTATCATTATTATTATTATTGTTATTGTTTTTATTATTATTATTATTATTTATACATTACGTATTTTTATTATATTTTATATATATGTTTTTTGTATATTATTTTTTCTTTATAATTTTTTGATTTTTTAATATTTCATACTAATTTAATTAAAGTCTGATATTATTATTATTAAAATTATTTTATTATTATTAGTTTTATATTTATTCAGTCAGTCAGTTAAGTGCCATATGTGATACATACTCGAAAGAGACACAACTAACTGGGCAGAAGATTATCCCGCAGTAGGTTGCCATTACTTTCTGCGGGAGATTGGTTACTCGCCAAGGCTATAGAACCCAGTCTGTCCTGTTATTTAACCCATGACTGGAGGGAAGAGACAGATTAATACCTTTCCCAAGGGTATTTGTGTGGAAGTGAATGCAAGAAATTCAACTGAAATTTGAACTTGGCTCTCCGATTTCTCGTTCCAAGCCAATAATCACTGCACCACAACACACACATCCGTTTATATTATTACTACTTGATTATCATCTTCAAAATTATTATTATTAAGACATTTAGTGGTTATCGGTAATCGGATGTGCATTGTGGTGCAGTGGATATCGACTTGGAACGAGAAATCGGAGAGCCGAGTTTGAATTTCAGTTGAATTCCTTGCATTCACTTATGCGCAAATACCCTTGGGAAAGGTATTAATCCATCTATTCCCTCCAGTTATGGGTTAAATAACAGGACAGATTGGGTTCTATAGCCTTGGTTGGCAACCAGTCTACCACAGAAAGCAATGGCAACCTACTGCGGGATAATCTTCTGCTCAGTCAGTCATGTCTCTTTTGAGACATGATCGCCCAAGCGTGTATCACGTATGGCACTTAACTGACTGAGTGGTTATCTGAGAAAAACAGTAGTAATCTGCAGCTGGACTTGCTCTTAGAGTGACTGAACTCAACTAAGTAACAGATTACAATAGGTTCTAAAATTACCTTATCTTATGCAAACTTTTCCTGTTTATTTTATTTCGGTTATTTTTGTATGTGTACAATACACCTGTCTACCCTCAGTTTCTTTTAAGTCAAGATTATGTATTAGTCTATATTTTTAAAGCTCATAATCTTTCTGCTGGAAATTCTCAAACCAAGTGGAATTTCAAACCGATGTTTGAATGTTACTATTCTTTCTTGATTTATATGATGCAGAGTTATCATTATTTAAATTTGGGCTAATGCCCTCATTTTTGTTATTTGGTAGCATAATAATTGTGAGTTTCAATCCCTGGGCCAGATAATCTAGACTTAGGTTCAGTGGAAACAAGGTGAGCAATAAATGAGCAGTTTTAATATTTAGCACTCTGCATTATTTATGAATATTATTTCTCTTTTTATTGTATATGGAATCCCCTCAAAATATAGTGTTTTGTACATTAATTCTATAATAGCCTGGCTCTCAGTTTCAGTCAAGATTGTTTTAGGTGCTGCCATAGAAGGATATGATTACACAACCAAGAAATTCATATTGCTCACCCTGTTTCCACTGACCTAAGTCTAGATTATTTGGCCCAGAGATTGAAACTCACAATTATTATGTTACCAAATAACAAAAATGAGGGTATTAGCCCAAATTTAAATAATGATAACTCTGCATAAACAGTCACTTTCCCACTGCCGTAAAGTAGTTTCTCTGCGTCCCTTTTTTATTTTTATTTACTTATTTTCTTTTCTAAATATTTTTATGGTAATTATTCTGATGAATTTTCCTCTATGGTACCTAGACTATATGAATTTAAGCTCAATACTAAATTGCTTGCAAGGTCTCATCACTTTACATTTCAAAAGGCTAGATGTAATTGTAAGTTCTATGCTAACAGTTTCTTCTATCGCACTTCTTGCTTGTGAAACTCTCTTCCAGCTCCATGCTTTCCAGTCAACTTTGATCTTCAAAGATTTAAATGTAATGTTATTCATTATCTACTGACCTCCTGATTATTCATCTATTATTCTCACTCCTTAATGTTCCTTTTTTTTTCTTATTCTTTCTCACTCAGTAACCCCTTACATCTTAGTGGCTTTACTGCCTTGCATGGGGTAAAATAATTATATATATATATATATATATTATTCTACATTTTATGCACAACTCATGCATTTTTCAGCAATCATCAGGTGCTTATCATATCATACTGGTCTTTTTTCAATTTGAATTATGTATTAGCATTCTTTTCTTAAAGTCCATTATGGATACATATATATATACTTATTTACCTCCTTACCTGCCAATATATATATATATATACACACACACACACACACACACACATGCACAGACACAGGCACACGTCTAATTTCCAAGAATTCTATTATATGACTAAATATCAAAGTTTATTTTGGAATCCCTTCATGATGTGGCTTGAAAATTTTTTTTTAGCACCCACTCCTGTATTTCATATATAAAAGGGTAAATCAGAAATTATCCGCATTTTTGTCATAATATATTCTTAGGTTAGTTACACTGCATTCTGCTCCTGTGTGATTATAGTTGGTACTCTTGTAGTCACGGGATTGAAGTTTAAGCCTGATAATGCCAGTTTTCTTGATGCAGGTACAATGTAAACATACAATTTCTTCTATTGCACTTCTTGCTCATAGAACTCTCTTCCAACTCCATGCTTTAAAACCATCTTTGATCTTCAAAAATTCAATATCAATCGTTATCTTTTGTTTTCTTAATTCCTGTCCTTTTATTGCTCTCTCTCTTTAATAATGTTTTTTTTTTCTCATGTTCTTTCACACTCAATAAACCCTTTCATCTTAGTGGCTTTACTGCCTTGCTGGATTGAAATGATTAAAAAAAAGATGGGGACATTGATCCCAATGTAAATAATGTTATGTTTCTAGTTTTTCAGATTGTCAAAATATTTTTTAATTTGATGTCTGCCCTCCACTTTTTTTTTTTTTTTTTTTTTTTTTTTTTTTTTTTTTTTGTTGCAATGATGTTAAATTTTTGATGACGAAAAGGTGATGTCATACCAAGGATGGGTTCCTTTTGAGGAATTGAGGAACTATTCATACTATGTCATGGCCCTTCAGGACATGAGCAATCATGGTTCTCCACAACTTTTATATCTTTTGTAGCTCGAAGTAGCATTTGTCCTCTTACTGTCCCTACCAGTTCTTGTGCTGCTGCTAATTTATCCATGCTCTTTAGGTAGTCTACTTAATGTTTCTTGCAACAATGTTTCTGATCAGGAGATTGGAGGTTTTGTGGAGCCTGGAACCACGTCTTAATTGCAATTCTTCTCAGGACCACTCTCATCCAAGGTGGTAGCCTCTGTTAGGGTCTCAGCTATAAGAAAATAGTGAACTGCCAAACTGTTATGGTGAAACACACCTATTCTATAGTGAATAGACTCTCTCACCTAATTTAAGTAGGAGTAGTAAGAGGAACGAGGGTCAGTCGATGTTGGACGATAGTAGTCAACAGTCGAATATGAAAGTAGTCAGCGACCTGGCAAGATTACACTGCGTAATACATATTATATCAAGTTCGTAACGCTTTGTACCTCAGACATATTAGGACCGACTTTAGCACAAATACTAGCCTCCACTGCAAAAATAACTCCACAACACAAACAAAAATCAAAATACTATGAAAGTATAAAAGACATTTTTAAATAAGTAAAATTACCAACAATTATAAAGCAAAATGACCAACAATACATTATATAGTAGAATTACCAACAATACTTTCTTTCATAGAATTACCAACAAAACATTTTATAGTAGAATCAACAACAATATATTTTATCTGTAGTTGAAAGCATATAATTGCATTCAAAATACATTTTTTTGAAGCCATAAAATTATCTTTCCATTGTTTAGATTTTGACATTAAATATCACTTAGATGTTGATATGTTGCAAAATAAAATCAATCAACTTTTGTTCCTCTTCCCTTCAGTAAGTCCTTTGAGTGTCAGATTCTCCACACTCTCTTTCCTCATGTGTTTCAAGATTTTCAAACATCCCTTTCTGATTCCAAGTATATGCTTCCTTTTTGTTTGCCTTTTCCTTCAATCTTCCACATTGCTCACATGTTCTATACATGGTATTTTTGATAAACTTGGTAGAACCTTATTTCTTTTGCCTTAAGTCTTCTCTTTGTCTGTGAGGAAATTGTCCAGCATTTACTGCCATAAAGAAGGATTGATATTACTTATCAGTTCAGTCCTTGTTTCTTTTGTTTTTAATGTAGTTTTTGTTTGAATTTCATACATCTTCATTACATTCACTTTTGTATAAATACCCTTTGGAAAGGCATGAATCCATTTCTTGTTCCCAGGTTATGCTTAAATAGCAGGACAAACTGGACTCTCTAGCCATGATTAGAAACCTGTCTAAGAGAATGACAACTCCAAAAATTATTTTATTTAGTAACTTGTATTTATATGCTTAAGGAATATAGTGGAAAAAAAGAAATGATGTAAATATATCAATTTTTATTAATTAGAGAAAGCTTAGTATATTTCTTTGCGCACACACACGCATACATTGTTGAGTGTGATAGTTTTTAGTGCCAAGGTTTTTGCTTTTTTGTTAGTTTTATTGATAAAAGGCACTTTAGGAAGCAGGTTTTTTATTTTTAATTGAACATATATTTATTTGTTCCAATATTTTTAGTGGATATCCGTTTTTGAGTATCCATTAAAAATAACAATTGATATTTTTTATATATGTATATAGTAATAGTATTAGTGTAAAAAATTTGTCACTTCAACTAAGCAGGTTGATGCCGACTTTCAAGTTTTGTGAGGACACCGTTATGATGCCTTCACTCATAAGGGCTTCCTTTTTTTTTTGCTGAAGAAAAAAAACATCCCCAATAAGTGAAGACATCATAATGGTGTCCTCACGAAACTTTGAAGTCAGCCTGAACCTGTTCAGTTAAAGTGACAAATTCTTTACACTAATACTATATATATATATATATATATATATATATATATATTACAGAAATTATTGAAGATTAACAAAATTGTTTATAAACAACTGACACTTTGAAATTATTTATTTGGACATTATTTTTGGTCGATACTCATATTTAAGTAGATATTCTGTTTATAATCAAACAGTATATATATTTATTTCTACCGGCTTGATTATTTACGATAAATTTTTGTTATGAAAATGTGTGCAATTCGGCAGGATTTGAAACTGCGACCTCTGTCCATATAGATTTACACAGTTGTACTATAAGCGTCTGCGAGTGTTCTTAGCTAGGTTTTGTGTCGAGGTACCCCTGATAAATATTGAAAATCAATAATAAAAAAAATCGGGTTATAGAAGAAGTGGTCCGATTTTAATCAAATTTGATACACTCATAGGCAAAGACATAAAAAACGATATTCAGAAGCTTCAAGGTTGCAGTTCTATCATTGGATGACTTATTTGACTCCGATATTGGAAATCGATATCCAAATATCCTACCGGGTCTGATCAAAATCAATTTTACAGCCCTTTTATTTTAGTTTTTGCTTCGGGTTTGGCTCTAAGTAGGTATAATTGTAGTTCTTAGTCTCAGCCATGACAACAGTTACTCAGAGGACTTATTTAGCCTTCAAAATTCTGTTTACGACGAAAAAACTTATTTGATATTGATACCAGGAAATCAAAATTTGACTTACATCCATTCATTTTTCTTTCAGTTTGCTTTAACTGGAAACAACTATTGCTTTTTAGTCTTTTGTGCCAATGTCCAAAGAGTCTGAGCTCCAGGACCATGGATTAGTTTTAAAGCTTTCATTTTAAAGCTTTCATTACACCCGTGCAATGCCGGGCTATACTGCTAGTCATAAATAATCAGGCCAGTAGAAATAAATATATAATACTGTTTGATTATAAACAGAATATCTACTTAAATATGAGTATCATGCAGATATGGTTATTTGTATTTACAGTATTTACATTATTCGGACTATTGTCCTCATCTTTGTTGCCATTTGTACGATGTTTCAGCCGTATGCTCCGGCCTTCTTTGGGTGCTAGGAATTTCAAACTGAACCCTTTATTACAATCACTATGCAAGGAATGGAGTTCATATACCCCATTGATTGTAATAAAGGGTTCAGTTCGAACTTCCTAGCACCTGAAGAAGGCCTGAGCATACAACGGACGATACATCATACAAATGGCAAAAAAAATGAGGACAATTTTGAGATTTTTATATAACATTCTCCAATACGGCAGAGGTAATCAAAGCATTTGAATTGTTTATCACATCAAAGGATGAGAATTTTTTTAACGATAGGATCAAGAATTTAGGATTAAGTTGAAGAACAATTATTCATCAACATGGTACCCAATTCAACTAAATAAATTAGTTATTTAACATTTTTTTTATTAATTTCTTATAAAGTGTATCATGTGTAACAACCTAATATATATATATATATATATATATATATATGATTATGGTGGAGAAATTTGTCACTTAACTGAGCAGAGTCTTGCTGACTTTGAAGTTTTGTGAAGGCACCATTATGATGTCCTCACTCATCAGGGCTTAATTTCAATCTGCTGTTGTGTCCAATTTTTCCTTTTTTATATGGTATTTGGTGTAATTTAATATTTAATTATTTTATAGCAGACACTCATTCACGTATACTAAAAGGAAACTAACACATTAAAAAAACAATAAAAAGAAGTAAACCACCTGCACAATAAAAAGCAAATGAACCATTTTCAAATAAAACAGTATTAAAAAGAAGTTAGCACATCAAAAGTAATCAAAAACAATTAACTACCTGTAGAACCACTCACACACTAAAATAATAAATTACACCAAGCTTCATATAAATAAGAAAAAACCAGGACACAACAGCAGATTGAAATTAAGCCCTGACGAGTGAGGACATCATAACAGTGCCTTCATGAAACTTCAAAGTCGGCATGACTCTTCTCAGTTAAGTGACAAACTTCTCCATATTAATCTTATTAATGCTCTATATTGATATTGAGCACTTTATGAGAAAATACCTGCTTGCCAAAATATCTTTTTATCAGTAACCCACGAAAAAAATGATATTCATGTTACCAAGCATCTTCATCACAACTCAATACTATATATATCTATATATCCAAATGAATAAGGAATGAAGAAAATATGTAGAACGATCAAAACATTAATTTAAAACAGTGCTCAATATAGAAATAGAGCAATTAATATTTATTATAAATTATACTTTAGAACATATCCAAACTACAATCTACTACGAAGTGTACATTTTGTTTCGACATTGAAAGAACAATGTCTCATGAGGTAGTAAACAGTGTTTTTTGAAAAGAGATGAAAATTGCGTTTTTCCCTTTTTTTGATTTCCCCTTCTGGTTTCTCTTCTTTCTTGCCGTCTTTACCGCATACAAAAAAAAAATTGCTGATAAAAAGAAGTGAATTTTCATCTTTTTCAAATATAGCGTTAATACCTGATAAAACATTGTTCTTTCAATGTCAAAACAAAATGTACAGTTTTGTAGTAGATTGTAGTTTGGTTATGTTTTAAAGTATAATTTATAATAAAAATATACATATCTGCTTTGCTTATGGTCAAGTCCTGCTAAAAGGACAGGTTCCACTTTGATCACCAATGTTCAGCAGTACCTACTATGGTCAGTACTTAGTTGGTGACAACATTTCGGAACAGCTCGTACTGTAAGTAATACCAGAAATCATATCATTATGGTATGATTCAGACTAATGGCCCTGTCCATTTCTTATTCTCAAATCATATGTGGCACAGATAGACTCCAATTTTCTTGACTGGTTCTTGTCATTGGATAAACACCGACTGATGATAAAACTCCACATAGTGTTGCACAAGCTATGAAAGACAATAAACAATTGTAGGGATGTTATCAGATTTCTGGAGCTTGGGGTGGGGTGAAACCACTTTATCCCCCACACAGCTTATTTGGCAACTGTCCTCAAACAGTGAGTGTGTAACCATCGCATACATAAATTACAGGCCAAAATTTTTTTGGTCACTGTCTGGATTTAATAATTAGTAGGTTTCATGCCTTCTTTGGTTTAGTTGCCTCCTAGTAAGCCATGATGCGGAAACTATTTAATCTATTAATGCATGACGTCTAACTTTTTTTAGAGAGGGAGTCACCTATAATATAAAATATGCTAACCCAAAGATTTCCATTAGCCAGCAAAGTGGGTCGAGCAAAAAGAACTAAAATTTTCATGAAAATTTATGCAGTAATTGTTTAATTTTGTTATTATTGAATGTATGATAGAACCCTCAAGGAAGAGAGTTTACATTTTTAACTCTGGAGTACATTGGACCAATGTCGGCCTTTTTGATTCTTAGGGTATAACAGATTTATACCTATGTATCTGGTCTAGTGTAGACTGTGTAGTGTAGTATCTACCTAAAAAGGTGAGCTAATTTTGTATGGACCTATGCAAAAGGTTAGGCATAGATCCAGTGTACACTGGAGTCAAAAAGTTAGATGTATATCCAGTGTATGTCAGTGTCAAAAAGTTAGATGTAGGTCAAATGTACGCTAAAGTCAAAAGCTTAGACGTAGGTTCAGTGTATGTGAATGTCAAAAAAGTTAGATGTAGGTCCAATGTACGTTAGTGTCAAAAAGTTAGGCATAGATCCAATTTATGTTAGTGTCAAAAAAGTTAGACATAGGTCCAATGTACGCTAAATTTCAAAAGTTAGACATATTTTCAGTGTGCACTAGTGTCAAAATATTAGACAAATGCCCAGGGTAGACCAGATTTTTAACTATCAAAGTGTAGACTTTGTAGTGTCTATCTAAAAATGTAGATATAGGTTTAGACTTTATAGGTACCTCCACTCATTTTTGATACCTACATTTTTAATGAATTTTAATAAATAGAAAAGTGTCTGTGTGAGTTGATACATACATTACATATACAGTATACATAGACAAGGATATTTGTATATTTATGTAAATGTTTATTTGCACATGTATTGTGTGTGTGTGTGTGTGTGTGTATATATATATATATATATATATATATATATATATTGTAATGATTGTTACAATGGTTTATAAATTCATAGTATCACTACACAAAAATTTTCGTGTTTCAAAGCTGCTATGTGTGCTTCTTATCAGGTGATAAGTCGAAATGAAAATTAAATGGTGAAAACGGTTTATTTATGGAGATATGATATTTAAGCGAATGTGGGGTGGGAGTTTAGTCTGATTTAGTTGGCTGTATTGTAGCCCTAGAGATATAGCCTTGGGTTAGGAGAGGTAGCTTAGTTTAAGACAGGTTCCTTATTTATTTTGTCTGGGTACTTCTTATTTTGGGATTTATGGGTTTTTTTTAAGGAAGGGTAGACATTTTTTATTTATTTTACTGCTATCTATGTGATTGTATATATATATTGTATATATATATTGTATATATATTCTACGTAATGTATACATATTATTGTTTTTAACAATTTCTTATTAATTTCTTCCTCAATTCTTCAACTGTTCTTTCAGTTTTTCGTGAATGACATGTTCTTTAGAAGCTTGTTTAAATCAGGTTAATGAGCTTTTAGGCTTTCTCCATATGAATAGGGATTCAATTTTTAAATAATAAGAATTATGTCGAGGAGAGGGGAGGCATTAAAATTCCTGAAAAGAGTTTAAATCTTGCATTTAACCCAGTTAAGCTTCTTTAAATCTATTAAACTGTCAGTTTGAAATATACACCTGATGATTGCATAACACATGAAACTCTGAGTCATGCCATAGATGTAGAATAATATATATAAGAAGCTAACCTAGAGCCAACAGACCTACCAAGGTTTCACCAAATGGATCATCAAGGCAAGTTGGCTAATTAGGCTGAAGTAAGGTGGTAGTATATAAGACACTCTACAACACTCTTATATACTACTGCCTTACTTCAGCCTAAATAAGCCAACTTGCCCTGACGATCCATTTGGTGAAACCTTGGTAGGTCCATTGGCTCTAGGTTAGCTACTTACTTATTTATTTGTTCTGCTATTGTATTGAGCGCTTTACGTATTAGGTTCCTTGTCTCGGGGTTTTTTTCTTTCGACTATTACTTTGACTAATATTCAAGTGCTTAGTTTGTTTCTTTTTTTGTTTCCATTTTTTTCCCCTCTGCGTTTATACTCGGTGGGTTTTTCGAGACGTGGTCAAAGATAAATTTACAGTTTTATATATATATATATATATATATATATATATATATATATATAAGAAAAACGTGTGAGAAGCCGTGAATGTTTTGTTTAAAGTGTAGATTTATTGTTGTTGTTATCATTAATATTACTTGTATTTTGTATGATATATTATTATGTGTCCATTATGGTATTTGTGTTGCTACATGTTTTTCAAGTCTACTGTTGACTCTGTTCAGGCAAATAAACTTGTGACTTTACATATTGAGATCCGTTTGTTTTTCTGATAGCCAAAATATCGTGTATACATACATAAGTAGTGAGCAGGTCAGAAAGTTCATATGCATATGTGTTTGTTGTTATTTTTCATGCTTGCACATTAAATCTCTTTTGTTTTGGAAGTCAGTCACCTTTTGTTAGCCATAAAAAATTTCTAAACTGACTTGTGAAATTTGATTTTGTCTTGATACTGCATAATTGTTTACAGTGATTTTGATTCAATTCTACTCTCGTCTACACTTTAAAGAAAACATTCACTGCTTCTTGCACTTTTTTCTTCTATACCAATTTCTCTCGTTTGAACAACCCATATTTCTGTTTTATATATATACTAGCATCATAGCCTGGCGTTGCTCATGCAACTCAAAAATTATTTATTTTGTTTTACTGAAATTAGAAATATAAAAACTATTACTCTGTCAGTTCAAAAATTTTCAAAGAATATTTAAAAATGTAGACATTTAATTTTTGAGCAAAAAGTTACATTAATGTCACATAAATTACAGACAGTTGATTTCCTGCATGAAATATTTAGCTAAAAAAAAGCTTTATTTTTTTTTAATTTTACTTTCTGAAGTATGAAATATTAAATCTGAAAAAAAAATAAGACTTAAATAATTAAATTAACCATTGGTACTATTTTTTTTTACATATTTTGTTATTGTTTGAAAAAACACTTTTTTAAAAAAACAAAATATTTCTTTTGTATCAAAATTATGGGGAAAAATATTCACATTTTTTTGTTGACCAAATGAATTTTTAAAACATCGGAATAAAGATTAAATGTAAAGCTCATTTTTTTTTTTTAATAAAAAAATATTTTAGTTGTGTTTGACATGTGTGATTTGATTTCTGTGATGTAATTTAGCAATCATCTTAGATCTTAGATGTTTCACGGAGCAAATGTAAACAATCGGTTCCATTGGCCAAAAAGTGCGAAAGGAAAAATTGCTGAACTTAAACTCAAAAAGTATGTGTCAACCTGGCTTCCCTGTAGATATGTGTCCCTAGAAAGTTTGAATGGCATAGCTTAAAAAATGTAGGCGTGCATAGGTTACAGTCACACACAGACTTACAGATTGCCTTTTATTATATATATATATATATATATATATATATAGCATAATGATAATCCACATATACTCTCTTTATTTAGCGCTTCTTTTATTATTTTTATTGGGTATTTACATTTTAGAAATTGCTTTGTTAGGTTGTCAATGTTGTATAGAAAATCTAGATGGTCTGAGCATATGCGTTTGATTCTTAGAAATGAGCTGTATACGATAGATTTTTTTAATTTAAGGGGATGACAACTGTTAAAGTGTAGGAATTTATGTTGGTTTGTGGGTTTGTTGTATAGACTGGTGGAAAGTGTATGTTTGTTTAATTTTATCATGACGTCTAAGAAAGGGACAGATGTGTATGAGTACTCCATGGGAAATTTAATTGTATTGTGGAAGTTGTTGCAGAAAGTAAAAAAGTTGTTTAATTTTTCTAATCCATGAGTCCATCAAAAGAAAATGTCATCAATATATCTAAAATATCTAGATTTTCTTAAAAACAACATTTAAAAGTATTATTACAGTTAGATTTACATTTGAAAATATTCAAACTCTATTGCTTTCTACATCACGTGACGGACGCTTCTCGCATAAATTTTAAAATCATTTGTTTCTGATGAAAGGCTAAGACCGGTCTGAAATATCAAAAATATATATATATATATATATATATATATATATATATATATATAATAATAGAAATAAATAAATACTGTCAAAAAAATACATTTTTAACTTACAACTTTTTAGTAGTTTTTCCTATATATATATATATATATATATATATATATATAAAGTATAACGGTCATGTCACGTTGGATACACCGGTTCCCGCTCGATCACCGAAGTTAAGCAACGTTGAGCCTGGTCAGTACTTAGGTGGGTGACCACTTGGGAATACCAGGTGCTGTTAGCATTCACGGATGTGCGTTGGGGTGCGGTGGATGTCGGCTTGGAGGGGGAAATCGGTGAGCCGAGTTCCAATTTCAGTCGAGCACGCTGCATTCACTTGCGCACTGGTACCCTTGGGAAAGGTATTAATCCGTTCGTTCCCTCCAATTATGGGTTAAATAGTTGAGGTCTGCTGTTCGTGCGATCTGTGGCAGTAATCTGCACCAATTGTTTGTTATCAGCAGTTCCAAGAAGTGTGGATGGTACTACACAATGCCTTCACCACTATAAACAAATCTCTGTGTGGTTGTTTTGCTGGAAAAAGGTTGGACCCTCATACGTTGAACGCGACGGGAGAATCCATTATATATAAAGTAAAATCCTTGGTGAAATAAATTCCACAGGAGATTAAATCCAAAGAGAACTTAATGTTAAAATCTAACAGAGTATTATAATAAAGAACATAAGTTCGATGTTTTTATAAACCCATTGGTAATATTATATTTTGCGGCTCTTTTATCAACTGCTCATCTGAATTTGGTCTGATAAGCGATCGATAAGAGAGCCGCAAAATATTATATTACCAATGGGTTTATAAAAACATCCAACTCATGTTCTATATATATATAGTCATCTGCAGACAGATCTGTTTCGTTGTATTACAGCTCATCAGTACAGTTAGACATCCGATTGCTTCTAGCCAAAATTGAAACCCGGCCAAATTGACATCAGTTGGCAATTCTACCTCTGAGCTATGGTCACTCAGTAGAAGAAGGCAGATTTTAACGTGTTATATACAATGTAAACATACGGCAGTAGCTGAGAGTGTTCAAATTTATTACTTAATGAACGATGCGTAGATGCTTGAGTAGCTACTGTTATTTTTTATATATATACTGAAGAGTTATAGGTCAAATTTAAATTAAATTAGACTTGTAAACAGTTGCATTTGAAAGTGCTCAATACATGTTTGGAGGAAAATGAAGATTCAACATGTAGAGCATTTAGATATTTGTTTAAATCGAATAACGAAACTAGAAAGGTTGAAACTATGGTACATGAACCGGCTGATCTTCCCTGCCAATGTGTGTGTGTGTGTGTGTGATGTAGAGGTATATATGTGTGTGTGTGTGTATGTAATTTGTTATATATATTATATTATTTATATATTATATATGCACGGTACTTATTTAAAAGCGCTCAATATCAGTAAAACCCAGAGTCACCAACTCACACCAATCTAATTGAATATATATATATATATATATATATATATATATATATATATATATATATTTTGTAAAGAATTTTTTTTATAAAAAACAAAAAAATAAAAAAACAGCAAAAAGCACACACCCCAATACAAAAAAACATACATTAAATTAAGGAGAAACCAACCCCAAAATAAAACAACACCTACCAACCCCTATACTTTTTTATGAAAGATATATTTTGAAAAAGGTATATTTTATAAAAAACAAAAAAATAAAAAAAAAAGCAAGAAAAAGCACACACCCCAATACAAAATAACATACATTAAATTAAGGAGAAACCAACCCCTAAACCAAACAAGCTAGGTGCCGGCACCACCAGCCCTTTCAAGATTAATAGATTAACCTATCATGAACTCTGACAAAAACAAACACTTGACCCTAAGACCAGTAAAAAGGTCAACGGAACTCAAAATACAGACCAACCCCTCTTACACTCAAAAATAACAAATCCAACACAAATAAACGGTCTTTTCAACTGGATAATTCTCATTTCTAAAAAAAAGAATCATCTAAGGATAAAGCCAAAACATAATGGGCTGGCTTTGAAACATGAGAGATTTTTTGTGTAGTGATTCTATGAATTTAAAAACATTGTAACAACCATTACAGTATATATATATATATATATATATATATATATATTTACATTGTAACAACCATTACAGTATATATATATATATATATATATATATAATATATACTTAATGGTTGTTACAATGTTTTTAAATTCATAGTATCACTATAGCTATTTCTAAAAAAATCACCTGAGGATGAAGCCAAAACATAATGGGCTGGCTTCGAAACATGAGAGATTTTTTGTTTAGTGATACTATGAATTTAAAAACATTGTAACAACCATTACAGTATATATATTTCTCGTGTGTTTTGCTCTACGTCACTGCCTCTTAGTTAATCCTTTTTGGTTAGTTTTGTATCGACCACTTTTCTTTTTTTCTTTGTGGTTCGTTCCGTTTGAGGGTTTTTTTTTCTTTGCTGTGAAGTACTGTATGTATTGTCGGTGCTCTGCAGTTTTCTTTTTTTTTTTTCCCTCATTGTCCAAAGCTTTATAGCGGCGGACAATAACGGAGTTAGATTCTGCCGGTTATTCGTGGTCCTTAAAAATTACTTGTGTAAGATTTTAAGATTTCGATACGTACAGAGTCGATTTTATTATTATTATTATTATTATTATTATTATTATTATTATATATATATATATATATATATATATATATATATATACACACACACACACACACTACTGCAGGTCCAGTGCAATAGTCTCTTGGCCCCACTAAATTTATAAAATTGGATCCCCTAAAGTACCACATCCCTATTTCCATAAGGTAATATTCATATAAAATACAAATTTTATTGTAACTGTGACCTTATTATGGATGTGTGTTGTGGATGCAATGGATATTGACTCGGAACAAAAAATCGGGGAGCTGAGTTTGAATTCCAGTTGAATTCCTTGCATTCACTTATACACAAATACCCTTGGGAAAGGTATTAATATGTCTCTTCTCGCCAGCTATGGGTTAAATAACAGGACAGATTGGGTTCTATAGTCTTGGCTGGCAACCAGTCTACCGCAGAAAGCAATCGCAACCTACTGTGGGATAATCTTCTGCTCAGTCAGTCATATCTTTTTCAAGACATGATTGCCCAAAGCGTGTATCCCGTATGGCAATTAACTGACTGACTGAACCTTATATGCAATAATGAATCATATACAATATAAGTGAACAATCCAACTAGAAAACTTGGAAATAAAAAATCTAAATGAAGCCTTCTCTACAAGAAAGTACTTTTTGCCATGAATGTGAATGTCAGTTAACCTCTAGAGCCATTCGTATCATATTTGATACAGTATTTCCCTATAAGGAAACATTTGGTATTTCCCTATAAGGAAACATTTGGTATTCATTGACTGAGCAGTCAGTACTGCTTTCATTTGAAATTTATAAAATATTTCTCTTAAAAAATTTTTCAGGAAAATATTTCTTTCAAGGCTTGTTTTCATACTGTATCAAATATGATACGAATGGCCCTAGAGGGTTAAGTGTGTCTGTATGTTAAAGTACATGCTTTTAGTTTCCTTTAATAATACATTGAGCATTTTATCTCAAATAGATGAAAGGTTATAGCATTTTGAAAATTGATAAACTTTAAACATTATTTTCTTGATTTTTATTTTGTGGTGGAAATTACCTTCTAATACATAATCGATCATTCATCTTGCAACAGTTTCTAACAACTTGGGATTTTTTTGTCGTAAAATGTTGGCTAACACATTCAACATTCAGGATAAAAAATTGAGAAATTTTATATATGCTTTTTTTTTTTTTTGAGATTTTACATTAGCAAAACAAATTCATGGATTTGGATGAAAAAAGAAACACCAGAATGATGTCACAATCTCTGTAAATTTTCATCCTTTAATAATCACTTGTGCTTAGTTTAATTTATGAGGCATATAAATATGGATAGGAATAAAAGCAAAGATAGTGAGGGTCACAAAGCACTGCCTGGGGTCCACAATCAGGTTCAGGGATAGTACTTTCTAGCCCTGCTGTGAAGTGGTTAATTATATGTATTCTTATTGCGACTAAAGACTATTCATATATTTTTATTACTTACTGGACTTACTATGACTAAAGAGGTATAGTTTTATTACTTACTGCTCTTATGACCAGTCTTATGTAGTCTTACTGCTCTTATGACCAGTCTTATGTAGTCTTACTGCTCTTATGACCAGTCTTATGTAGTCTTACTGCTCTTATGACCAGTCTTATGTAGTCTTACTGCTCTTATGACCAGTCTTATGTAGTCTTACTGCTCTTATGACCAGTCTTATGTAGTCTTAACTGCTCTTGTTATAACTAAAGAGTAATTCAATGTAGTCTTATTTTGTTTTCATTTGTCATAGTAAATGAATCAGTCAGTCAATAAGTCAGTCAATAAGTAGTCTTTATATGACTAAGGACTAATCATGTTTAATTTTATTCTGGCTAAAGACTAATTAAATTTTGTTTTATGACGAAAGACTGATTCTATTTTTTCTTATTGTCTACTGTTCTTATTCCAACTAAAGACTAATCATATTTAGTTTTATTATGACTAAAGAATAATCGTCTGTATTCTTATTACCTACTGTTGTTATTATGACTAAAAACTAATCGTATTAATTTATGACTAATCATATGTATTCTTATTACCTACTGCTCTTATGACTAAAGACTAATCATATTTAGTTTTATGACAAAAGACTAATCATATGTATTTTTATTACTGACTGCTCTTATTATGACTAAAGACTAATCATGTGTAATTGTCTTTTAACTAAGGACTAAGCATACACTATTGGCCATAATTATTAGGCTACCCCAGTTTTTAAAAGAAATGATGTATTTCATACTATTTTTAGTATTTATTGCCAAATGGAAAATTCTAAATGAAAATAGAATGTTTTTTTTTGTTATTATTACTATGTAAAATTTTACAATGGCAAGGAAGCAAAGATGAACTTGTCTGAATCACCATAAATTTTCTTCATTCTTTCATTGATGAAACTGCAATATAACTAATTATTAAATATTTATAAATTCATTTGATGCACATGTTCTTGTGCAGTATTAACAATAGAACCATTCTATTTTCATTTACAATTATTCACTTGGCAATAAATACTAAAAAAATAGTATGAAATACATCATTTTTTTAAAACACTGGGGTGGCTAATAATTATGGCTGGTAGTGTATAAGATATGTTATATATATTATCATACAGATATCATGTATATTATCATATATATTATATAGATATCATATTATATATATTATAGTATCATATAGATATCATTTTATATATGTTGGGACGCCCGCGCCTATTCGCCTATAATGGACTATTCCATTACTATGTAAACTAATGGTGGCATCTACGTAAGAGAGTGTGCCGAGCAGCCGATCGACAAGTCAGTTGTAGACTTCCGGTGACGACCCGGAAGTACCCATTGCTCATACTACGTCTTACGGCGGTTGAGACGATTAACCCTTATTCTTGTATTGGATACTAATAACCTTTGTAAATACTATTTTCATGGAATACAACAATTAACCTATTCCTGTTGTTGAGTTATTTATTCTTACTCACGACATAACAATATCTAATGCTAAACTCCAGGAGAATGACTCATTCTTGGGTTTATATTTTACACTGACATGAAGTGGAAAAATTATATTGAATCAGATTCTATGTCTGCTGCTAGGAGAGTTGGTTCACTGTGTTGTTATGTGAGACAGTTTTCCTCACCTGAATCTTTCTTACAGATGTCTACAGTTTGTCTATGCATTGAATATTGCTCCCTCTAAATATTTAGAGATTCTTGATCTAAACTTATTTATAAATGGAACTGTGTGTGTGTGTGTCCATTACCTATAGACTCTGAAACCGATTTTCTTGAAAATTTACACAGTTGTACTATAAGCGTCTGCGAGTGTTCTTAGCTAGGTTTTGTGTTGAGGTACTCCCGATAAATATCGATAATCAAAAAAATCGGCTTATAGAAATAATGGTCTGATTTTAATCAAATCTGATACACTCATAGACAAAGACATAAATGATATTCAGAAGTTTCAAGGTTGCCGTTCTTACAATAGTGCAGAAAATCGATAATATATACATAAAAGCTTTAATTACACCCGAGCAACGCCGGGCTATACTGCTAGTAAAATATACATCATATTTTTTTTAAAACACTGGGGTGTCCTAATAATTTTGATCGGTAGTGTATGTAGTTTTAGTGTCTGTTGTAATTATAACATAGTGTCAATAATCAAATGTAGTCGAAAAATATTTGTAAAATCCTGCTGGATAATGCAAAAGTTAATGAGAGTATTTAAATGCTCTAGAAGTGTTTGTCAAGTTAATTGGCATTTCTGTGTGAGTTTGCATACAGGGTTTTTGCGGGGTGTGTGTTAAATAATGTCTTTTTTGCTCTTCTTTTTTCTTTCTTTTTTTTTTCTCTCTTTTCGTTGATTCGCTTATTGTTTGCTGTTTATCCTTTCAGCCACCATTGCTCCCATTAACCCTGGCAGCATCCCCAGTGTTGTAAACCCTGTCTCAAATGCCAATGCCAACCGCACTTCAATTGGCGGAGGAATCAGCCCAGCCAGCTTTAGTTCACAGGTGCGCCATTTACTGACCTTTCACCTTACACTTTGTTTTGACATGCAGGGAGTTGCTAAAAAAGTTATTGGCCACAGCCAGGAAGGATTTCCAAAACCATACTTAGGTTATTTGGTCAGATTTCTGTGAAAGAACTAATGAGCAAATACCCTTGGGAAAGATATGATTCCATCTCTTCCCCCCACCAGCTATGAGTAAATAGCAGAACTTAACCCTGTAGCCTTGGTTGGCAGCCAGTCTAGGGAAAAGACAATGAATTTCAAATTCAAAAACTTGAGGGCTGTTTGGGGACCTTGTAGCACACTATGTGTGCCACTTTTTGTATTCAGTTCTTCTGAAAAGTATGGTTGATTCTGCATAACCCTTCAAAATTATAATAAAATTATGTGTGGGGATAGTGGATAGTCTGGTTGTTTGGTTTTAAGAACTGAGTTGCTGGATCCTCATTTATCCCAAACGACAGAAGATTTTAGTGTGTGTAATATATACTTGTGTGTATTTCAGCAAGAAGAATTCTTTCCAACATGGTTGAATAATAATCGGGAAATTAATCAAAATTTCTCCTTGTAATCAAATCAAAACTTGCATTGTGGTGCAGTACATATTGGCTCAGAATGAGGAATCAGAGAGCCGAGTTCGAATTCCAGTTGAATTCATTGCATTCATTTACGCACAAATACCCTTGGGAAAGCTATTAATTTGTCTCTTTCCTCAAGCTATTTGATAAATAAAAGGACAGATTGGGTTCTATAGCTTTGGTTGGCAAACAGTCTACCGCAAAAAGTAATGGCAACCTACTGTGGGAAAATCTTCTGCCCAGTCAGTCATGTCTCTTTTAAGACATGATCATCCAAGCATGTATCATGTATGGCTGCTAACTGAATCAAAACATCAAAGAAAAAAAATTTGGAAAAATTTTCCTCTTATTATTTGAGTAACCATGATTAAAAGAATTCTAGCTACTGAAATACACTGTGTGTGTGTGTGAGAGAGAGAGAGAGTGAGTAACAGATCCAGGAAAAGATTTGGCAAATAATTCCAATGGATTCTAGTAATATTAGGTTAAATATTAAAACTGATTTAACAGAAAGCTTGATGTAAATTTAATTTGCAGAGTAGCTATTTATTTATTTCAAATGTAAATTCAAACTTTTACATTTGGGGGAATGACCATTCCTACAGGCTCTAGGTACCCACTTTATCAACCCCAGTTGGCCGTATATATAAGTAATAAATCCAGAAGAAGACTTGGTAAATAATCCCAATGGATCCTAGTAATATTAGGTTAAATATTAAAACTGATCCAACAAAGAGCTCGATGTAAATTTAATTTACAGAGCAAGTATTTATTTCATTTGTAAATTCAATATTTTACATTTGGAGAATAGCCATTTCTATGGGCATTTTAAAAGGCTGCTTCATCAGCTCTTAGTAAGATGTTATGAAAAAAAAAAGACAAAAAATAAGACAAAAATTGGTGGAGCATGAGGAAGTGGTCGATATAATGCATAGTTGAAAGAAGTTAAAAGCAAGTCAGTCAGACAACATGCATAAGAGTTCAAGGTTAAATAATAAGAATGGTCTTAAGAAGAATCATATGCATGAAATTAAAAATTATTAACAGATATCCGACATTGTGGCAATAGGAAATCTGCCATTTCACTCTGGCACTTGCAACTTTTCACCATTCCTGGCAGCTCTTCTATTATCATAATATAGGATATCTATTAACAGAAGTCATGAAAACAAAAAAAAAGAAAAAGAAATAAAATTAAATCGACAGATTTTTATATATATATATATATAAAATCTATCGATTTAATTTTATTTCTTTTTTTTTGTTTGCATGACTTATATATATATATATATATATATATATATATATATATATATATAATCATGAGCCGTTCTAAACGTATTTTTGCTTTAATTTCAGTTGAAAATATATATATATATATATATATATATATATACATATATTATATATATTTTCAACTGAAATTAAAGCAAAAATACAATGTTTAGAACGGCTCATGATTAAACATAATAGACATTCATTGTCTCTTATATTTAACAACATATGTTTAGAAAATTACTTGCTGCCTCGATATACTAAATATATATATATATATATATATATATATATATATATATATATATATATATATATATATATAAAATCTATTGATTTAATTTTATTTCTTTTTTTTTTTTCATGACTTCTGTTAGCAGATATCCCATATTGTGAGATATATATATATATATATATATATATATATATATATATATATATATATGTATTCTCTGGCATTTACTTTTTTTTATAAAAGTGATCAATATAACAAATGTTTTAGAGCATAATATAATTAATTTTGGTTTTTTATTTAAAATTAATATAGCTTACATGTGGACAGGGAAATTTGTTTTGAGATTTTTACCTTGTCATCACAACAATAATCTAATATTGCCTGATGATGAGGTAAAAATCTCAAAACATAGAAATTTCCGTGTCGCAATGTGAACTCTAATAACTTTAAACAAAAAAATAAATTTAATTACATATATGTGTGTGTGTGTGTGTGTGTGTGTGTGTGTGTGTGTGTGTGTGTGTGTGTGTATAATAGTAGTTTTAGTAGTTTTTCCTACATATATATATATATATATATATATATATATATATATATATATCTTAGAAGTAGTACAAACTAATGGTTTGGCAGTCCACTGTTTGTAGTGATATACTTTCTTAAGATTGCTCGATACTTAATAGACCATTATGTACGGTAATATTTTGATTATAAGTTTAAAAGAAAAACACAGTTTACTGCAGCACAGTAAACGGCTGTTGTGTTGCTGTAAACTATGATTTTCTTATAAACTTATAATAAAAATATTACCATATATATATTTATATATATATATATATATATATATATATATATATAAATTTAAAGTTCACAGCTTACCTTGTTTGTGCATTTGTTTAGTTGCACCAGTGTAACAAATTTAGTTCAGTGAAATCCTAAAGAATGAAATAAGTCACTTTTAAAAACTTTTACTAATTTGTCATACATTTTCACCAATAGCCACTCTAGCCATTGGGCGCTTAATATGATATGCACTAAAAAAGACTGCCTTCTTCCACCGAACGTCCCATGGCCCAGGGGTAGAGTCGCCAACTGACGCCAATTCGGTCGGGTTTTGAGCCTGGGTTAAGGAGCAATCGGAGTCTAACCGTACTAATGAGCTGTGATGCAGCGAGGTAGATCTGTCTGCGGATGACTATATATATATATATATATATATATATATCGTCTGAAAACACTGAAACGTAGAAACCGAGATCACAAAATAACTTGTTTCCAAATGAAAAAATTCAGAAGTTCTACAATATAATAGTATTGAACACTTTTTAATGCTACTATGTACTGGTTTAATTGTGTGTGTGTGTGTGTGTGTGTGTGTGTGTGTATACACACCACAGGGTGTATTAAAAATTCGGTACTTACGTATTATCGGGAGGACCTTTAAAAAAACGACTCAAAAATTAAAGTAAATTATTTATTGAAACGGTTAAAACAATAAAATAACATTACATTTGTAATTCCGGAGGCCAGAACGTCGCAATTGCTTCCAAAAGTGACTCAAAGACATCAGTACAGGCAACATGCTTCCGCCACATGAATTCGGCCAAATACGACTCCAAATGGTGACGTGCAGTGCCACAGTGCTTCTTGTTTCGCCACTTTGTCGATCCCCATAGGCGTTCCACTGTCTGCGTATGAGCCCCGGTGTTCGAATCCACAAAGTTGTACTTGTGGTTGACGTTGAGGTGATGAAAGCCTGATTTTTCCAGTTCCTTGGTGTTATAAGCGGGGAAAAAAAAGAAAAAGTAAAAATCAAAGGTCCTCCCGATAATACGTAAGGACCAAAAATTCTTTTACAAACTTTGATGACAGGTTTCTCACACAAGAACAAGGACAAAAGTCCATATAAACATATGTCAGCAAATTCTTTGTTTTTAAACTTTACAGTAGATGGCACTGAGGTTACTGTGTAGACTAGGTTACATTTGACATTTGTGTACATTTGTTGTTAGTCTTCAATGTGAGTTAACTGCGTTCAAAACATTTAGCAAACAAGTTTGAGAAAATACCAGATGCTAAATAGCTCTCAGCCCAACTAACTTCCAAGAATTTGATCACATGACTAAATATCAAAGTTTATTTTGGAATCACATCATGGTTAGGTCTGAAAATTATTTTTACACCACCCTCTCCTGTATTTCAAAAGGTGTTACCAACAGTTTTTAATAACAGCAGTATTCTGAATATAGATATAGTAGGCTGATGAAAGAAATTTGAGTGATAAAAAAACAATAAAAATAATAATATTGATAATAAAACTAATTATATTTATTGTATACTAGTGTACCCCTGCACTCAAAAATGGTGTCAATTGTTAAAATGTTTTAATGGTGAGATAAAATGAATTGAGATTCAATAAAGCAGAGTTAACACATCCACAGCTAAAATAGAGGCCAATGAACCATTTGTTTAATCTGTTCCCTTTATATTTTTAATGTTTAATGGTATCTATGATTTATTAATTATTCCCAATATTATAAAATTCATATTTTGCTGTCTTTTCCGATTCAAAATTTGATGTGTTTAATATAGCAGCAACATGGAAATATCTTTTGGAAGAAAAAGATTAGTAAAAGAACGACAAAGATGACAACAACATGCATCAAGACCAAGTTGAAGTAAGACAATCACTTAATAGACAAAGGTCTCTGAGTACCTCACATGAAAGGCTTGAACAAATAAGACTGCAATAAAGGAACTGAATAATTAAATGTTTCATTTTGATTGGGAACTAATTTTGTTTAAATGTAGCTACATATTTTATTTGCATAGATTATCAAAACGGCTACCGGAAGTGATAAATTTGCTGATAAATCTACTAACTTAAGTTGATTTGCCTCCCTTGCTACTACAGATGGGACAGGAAATATATAAATAAATACACGTTTATAATTGAATGGTGTGCCTTTTAACCAAATAAAAATACAATGAAGAAAGATGTTAAAAATTAGAATTTCAGACATACCTGTATTCTTTCTCAACAAGAAATGAAAAATGAATTTGAACTCTTGCAGTATAATTTTTTTTTCCTTCCCCACATGTGAAAGTTAGTAGTTTTTGGCTAGTCAACAACAATTTCTCATGTTTTTTTCATGCATCTCTTTGGTAAAAAAAAAATACTAATATAAATATTACTAATCTTATTACCAATATTATTTGGGATTTTTTAAAAAAAATTTCTCAAATTTCTTTCATTGGCCTACTATATCTATATAGGGTAATGGGCATATGTGGGGATTCTTTCTTCAATATATATATATATATATATAGTTTTTTTAAATGTCTATCAAAATTTAATCAGCAGATCCTGAAATATAAAGCTAAAGTTAATTTAAAAAAAAATAAAAACTGACTAATGAAATATTTGTATCTAATTTCCATTTTTAAGGCTAGTTAAATATATTTTCTTAGGCTATATATATATATATATGAATAAATATTCAAAAGCTCTACAATATAAATGAAAAAAGTTCAAAATTCAAGCTTTGCAATATAAATGAAAAATATTCAAAAGCTCTACAATATAAATGTGTTGATCACTTTTTAGTACAAGTGAGTCCTGGTTTAATTTAATTATTATCAAAAACTAATTATATCTATGTATATATAAGTATGAATAGAATAAAGAACAAGTAGGAAAAAAGTGTCTTTAATCTAACATTTCATTTTAACAATCTTCTTCAGAGATTCTTTAAAGGTGGAATATATATATATATATATATATATATATATATATATATATATATAGATTAAAATCCAACAAGATCAATAAGTAAAGAACAAGTAGGAAAAAAGTGTCTTTAATCTAACATGTTTCACTTTAACAATCTACTTCAGAGATACTTTAAAGGTGGAATATATATATATATATATATAGATTAAAATCCAACAAGATCAATAAGTAAAGAACAAGTAGGAAAAAAGTGTCTTTAATCTAACATGTTTCACTTTAACAATCTTCTTCAGAGATTCTTTAAAGGTGGAATATATATATATATATATATATATATATATATATATATAGATTAAAATCCAACAAGATCAATAAGTAAAGAACAAGTAGGAAAAAAGTGTCTTTAATCTAACATGTTTCACTTTAACAATCTTCTTCAGAGATTCTTTAAAGGTGGAATATATATATATATATATATATATATATATATAGATTAAAATCCAACAAGATCAATAAGTAAAGAACAAGTAGGAAAAAAGTGTCTTTAATCTAACATGTTTCACTTTAGAGATTTTTTAAAAATGAATGATTTAAAGATCTTTTAAAAATACCAGGAGACAGTATGTTCATTGAGGTATGGTTTCATTGGGCAGATATGTGTCGTGTGTGATAAAGCAATGATCGAATATTAAATGTAAAAGAAAAATTTGTGTCTGTTTAAGTGTGTGTGCTGATGAGTAATAAAAAAATTAGATTTTTATTATGAATGTAAATATATGTAAGTGAAAATAAAGAGTGTCAAGCGTATTTAAGCTAGACATGAATTAAGTGTGTGTATAGTATATATCGATAAGGTTAGTATGTGTGAATGACTGATGAAATACATTTTCGTTCAAAATTTGTAGCAGGTATTGTATTCATGTGTCAAGCAATGGAACGATTTTCTTTTTCTAAATAAAATGAGAGAATCATATATGAATGTATGTGCATGGGATAACAAACACACATACACATACATGATTCTCTCATACACATACATTCATACATGATTCTCTCATACACATACATTTATACATGTTTCTCTCACATTATTTAGAATAAAAAAATCATTTCATCACTTGGCACATGTATACTTTATTTCACATATTAGCTTTCAATTAAGTGCCATACATGATACACGCTTTTGGGTGATCATGTCTTGAAAGAAACATGACTGACTGGGCAGAAGATTATCTTGCAGTAGGTTGCCATTGCTTTCTGCAGTAGATTGGCTGCCAGCCAAGGCTATGAAACCCAATCTGTCCTGTTATTTAACTCATAACTGGAGGGAGGAGACGGATTAATACCTTTCCCAAGGGTATTTGTGCGTAAGTGAATGCTAGGAATTCAACAGGAATTTGAACTCGGCTCCCTGAATTGTCGTTCTGAGTTGATATCCATTGCACCACAACACACTTTATCAACTCATAAACGCACACATTCACACATGCTTTCTCTTATACACATTCATAATAAATATCTAGTGTTTTTATTACTCGTTAACACACACTTAAACAGACACAAGTTTTTTCTTCTACTTTTAATATTCATCCATTGCTTTATCACACATGACATGTATCTGACCGATGAAACCAGACCTCAGTCAACATACTGTCCCTTGGATTTTTAAAAAGATTTTTAAATCATTCGTCTTTAAAGAATCTCTGAAGAAGCTTGTTGAAGTAAAGCATGTTAGATTAAAAACGTTTTTTTCCTACTTGTTCTTTATTTATTCTATTCATCTTTTCGGGTACTGATCCATATAGTCACCTCATAGGCATGTAGATGAATGGTTAGAACTTTGCCTTTCCACTCATAAGATGAGATCTGGGTTTAAATCTCACCATGGTTGATTTGTCAGCCTGTAGAGGTGATCCAAGTGGGTGGCACCTTTGGAAAGAGCCTGAAGTCCAAAATATAGCTTGAACAAAGCCTTGTAAGTGAATTATTTGGGAGTCATTGCTAGTTTTGTTAGCACAAAGTCATAAGTCATCATGACCAAGAGTTTGAGTGTATTGGCCATGTTCAGGCTGTTAATAATTCATTCTCTCCCAGAAACTAACTATGGTTTGCTCAGTATAGCTGCAGTGTAACCTATTTGGGGTCTGTGGGTGTTGAGTAAACACAAACGTGCCTGAGCAACAGGAATTGGCTCACTGCCTTTGTAGACAGGCATACTCTACATTGTATTGACCACTTTTTTTAAAAAGAAAGTAGATGCTGGAGAACTCAGAATTCTAAAACTTTTGTTTTTTTTTAACCTGGATATATATATATATATATATATATTGTATCGAGGCAGCAGATAATTTTCTAAGCATATATTGTTAAATATAAGAGACAATGAATATCTATTATGTTTAATCATGAGTCATTCTAAACATCATATTTTGGCTTTTATATCAGGTGAAAATAAAGACAAAAATTCTCCAACATTTGGATATATTTTATTAAGTTGGTTCTAAGCTTTTGGCTCACATGAGCCATCTTCAGAGAGGTTACAGGGATGTTAACATAAAAACATCCACCATCAAAGATGATTTTATCTTGTGTTGACATAAAACTTTGCTAAGCAACGATACCAGTTACCAAATAGCAAACGCAGTTCATAAATTTGTAATGCAGTTTTATGACATCACACTGTGTGTGAGAGCTCAAAATGTCAACAGAACCAAATATTTAAATGCAATGTAATGTGTTATGACCAGATTTAAATGTGATTTTATTAAGTGTGGGTTGTTTGGATTTAGACATTCATTGTCTCTTATATCTAACAGTAAATGTTTAGAAAAAAAAAAAAAAAAAAATATATATATATATATATATATATATATATATATACACGTAAAAAATCTAAAGCGAGCCAAAACCTACCACGGTTTCACACTACGGATCATCAGGGCAAAGGCTGTATATGTGTGTGTGTGTGTATATATATATATATATATATACACACACACACACACACACACACACACACATACGCACAAATATTTTTGCTGCAGTTATTGCATTTTCTATATGATTCACAAGATAAACTTTTTTATTTAACATCAAAAATGTTTTTCTTTTGCTCCCCCTAAAAATTTTAAAAGATTTCATATTGTAATAATTTAATATATATGTATGTGTGTGTGTGTGTATGTGTTCACCTGTTCAGAGGTGTGACTTTCAAACTTATATTGGAATTTAAGAAAAAGTTTAATACTTTGTTTCTTAATAATAATCATTCCTCTTATCAATGTAAATATAATGCATAATGCATATATATATATATATATATATATATATATATATATATTGTATCTCTGGTATTAATAATAAACCCACTACGTATATTGGTTTTACTACAACCATGCTCTACTGTAGTCTTACCTGTCACCTTTCTGATCATAGTTCAATTAAACAACATTTCTTAGAAAAATGTAGCCATGTAGGTAATATTTGACAGATTTTAGTTTATAACACAATAATACCCACACATACACAGTAAAAAGAACCTTCAGATATTAGAGACCATCTACATTAAATCAAAACAACCCACACTTAATAAAATGACATTTCAATTACATTGCATTTAGACATATGGTTCTGTTAACATTTCGGTCTCTTACGCAGTGTGACGTCATAGAACAGCATTACAAATTGCGTCTGCTATTCTGTTATCGTTGCTTGGCAATGTTTTATGTCAGCACAAGATAAAATCATCTTTGATGGTGGATATCTTTATGTTAATGTCCCAGTAACCTCTCTGAAGATGGCTCATGTGAGCTGAAAGCTTAGAACCAGCATAATAAAAAAATATCCAAATGTTGGACAATTTTTGTCTCTATTTTTGCCTGAAATTAAGTGATTTAAACTAATGGATATATATTGCACAATTTAATATTTACTTTTTTATGAAGTGCTCAATACAAATGGAGCATTTATAAATATGTAGTTATTATTGTTATAATAATAGGATTCTGTAACTCAAAAGCTATTAAGTTTCACTGTTTAATGCATCATTTGAGCAACAAAACTTGAGTACTTTTGAGTTGCAGTATGCTATTATTATAACTGTAATATATATATATATATATATATATATATATATATATATATATATATATTGATGCATGTTTCATTAAATAATATAGACAAGTTTTGTCTATTTATTTATGTAAATTTTTTTCATATTGTTTGATAAGCTTATTGATTATTGTTGAAAGAGAAAAGAAAATCACAATATTGCTGCTAAATACACACATAATATATATATATATATATATATATATATATATATATAATGTCTTTATTATAATAAAGAGGACACACACACACACATCTAATTTCCAAGAATTATATTATACGACTAAATATCAAAGTTTATTTTGGAATCCCTTCATGATGTGGCCTGAAAATCTTTTTTTAGCACCTACTCCTGTATTTCACATATACAAGGGTAAGTCAGAAATTATTTGCTCTTTCACCATAACATATCCTTAGGTTTGTCACACTGCCTTCTGCTCATGTGTGCTTATAGTTGGTACTGTTGTGGTTATATGATCAAAGCTTAAGCCTTATTGTCAGTTTTTTTTTCTGCTGTGGCAGTGTAAACATGACCACTCCACTAGCAGTGTGCACCAAGGAAGAATGAGAAGCAGTGTTCCAAATCTGCAAAGAACATGCTACCTTATCAATGATAACTTGCCAGTTCACCATCATCCCTGTCAAGTTCGTCAGTTGAGGAGGTTGACTGGCCTCCTGCTCTTTCTTTGTGCATCACATTTGGCCATGTCTAAACTTCTTAATCCACTAATATAAACTCATACTCAATAGTGCATTGTTACCCTGTTGTGTTAAAAACCTCTGAAAAACACCAGTGTCTATGCTGATGACATAAAATAATTACTCTTGTCTCTATAGTAACTCTGACTAGTTTGATAATGTCTTCTCGCAATTAATCATCTGATAGACCCTTCACACACCTTCTGCTCAGAGATATTTATCACTGCTTTTTGTTCCATACTGCTTGTGGAGCGACCATGTCTACACTGTAATAGCAGCAAAAAAAAAAATAAATAAATAACTGGTTAAATCAAACTCAAACTTTGATCACGGGACCACAATAGTCCCAACTATAAGCACACATAAGCAGAAGGCAATGTGACAAAACTAAAGATATTTGTGATGAAAGTGTAGATAATTTTTAATTTAACCTTATATACTAGTGTTCAAAGTTCCCCATGGTCAATTTCTCAGGAAGGTGACTTCTTGATGTTATCAATCTGGGGAGGTGATCCCAGCATACGGCACCTTTGGAAAGGTCAATCCAAGTCTCATGAGGGAAATTGGGAAGGCATAACTGTTCAGAAAGTGTCAGTGGTTGTGGTAGCACAAAATGGCATTGTCCAAACTGCTGATCATGCCAGACTGTTTGCATACTCTGTGATTAGTTGTAGTGTAAAACACAGGTGTACTCTGGGTGTTGAACAATTTTAAATGTGTCTGAGCAGGTATCTGCAACAGGGATTGGCTACCCACCCTAGCAGATGGGTATGCATGGAAAACAAGAGTAGACAGGAATTATATATATATAAACCCATAAAAACAGAGATGATAATCCCCAAATTTTTATCTAATTAGTATAAAATATTAAAAAGATAAAAATAGAGAGCTAGTTGGATATTATCCAGAGCAATATGAAGTATTGATAAGAGATTTCAACACATAAGCAGTTTGTATTCCAAACTTAAAAACTTACTGACAAAATCATATTAACTTTTCGCCATGTTATCACTTGTTATACTAGTTTTCTTACTGAGCAATTTCTTTAATGACCTCTACTAATTCTACCAATTTTAATGTATATTACTGTTAAAATTCTGTTTGTGTATGTGTGTGTACATATATATATATATATATATATAACGTAGAATATTTGGTATTTAAGTCAGGTAAATTCCAATAGAGATGAAGTCAAAAGAACTCAGTGTTAAATTTATTTATTTAATTTAACAGAGTAATATAATTGAGAAATATTTTTAGATATTCTACAATTTCATTGGTAATAGAATACATATTACCCATGAAATTGTAGAATATCTAAAATTTATATATATAAATATATATATGTGTGTGTGTGTGTGTGTGTGTGTGTGTATCTATGTATGTATATTTTTTTTTTTTTTTTTTTTTTTTTTTTAATCGTATCACCCCAAGCAAGGCGGTAATGCCACTGATGTGCAGGGGGCTACATAAGAGTAAAAAGATGAAGTAGAAGAGAGTGAAGAGGAAGATGAACCAGTTGGAAAGGAGCAAGAGAAGGATGTGAATACAGGTGTGATTACAGTTGCAAAGGTGGAGAGAAAGGAAAGGATATACGGGGTGGTGAAAGAACTAGAGTCAAGTGGTTAATAGATGTGTATTGACATTGCATTTAAATTCCTGGAGGCTGTAGCTGTCAGGAAAGCAAGAATATGGATGCGAGTTCCACAGGCGGGAAGTGAGAGAGAAGAAGCTGATGGAGTAGAATTGTCGTCTGCATTTGGTTAATCTGTGAATGGGTGGGACCCAGTTGCCAATCTGGTTGCACGAGTAAACACCTGTTGCAGAGGCACCAGTGACTTAAGTTCGTTGGAGCAGAAGCCATGAAAGTATTTATAGAACAGACAAAAGGAGGCCACATCTCATCGGTGGGGAAGTGGCTGTAGTCGAGCCGCCAATTTGGTACCTATCACATTGCTGATTCTTCTTTGGAGCCTGTTGAGAACACAGAGATGAACAGCAGGGGCGCCTGACCATATATGGCAGCAGTATTCCATGCATGAATGAATGGTTGATTTGTATATATGCAGGATGGATTCAGGTGGGAAAAACATCCTGGCTTAACACAATGACCCAATTTTCTTAGCAGTGGATTTAGCTATTGATTCAATGTAGTGGTTCCATTTGAGATCAGAAGAGATGGTAAAGCTGAGGAGGCGCAGTGTATTGCTCTCAGGGAGACTCGCTTGGTCCATGCTTATGGGTGGCAGGAGAGGTTGCCTGTGATGATTGACAGACAACAGCTTGGTCTTAGTCGCATTGAAATTGACAAACCACTTCTTGCCCCAATTCACCACAGTGTGTAGATCCCGTTCAAGGTCAGCAGCGAGATTATATTTGTCCACCACGACAGGTTTCTTACTGATGCGGGAGTAAATTGTGGGTGTATGGGTTATGATTTCTGAGTCATGAACATTGGTTCAAATGTAATAGAAAAGGCATTCATTTTTTGTAGTTGTTGGAAAAAGTCAACCCAAAGGGGAAAATTTAATTTTACCATAGATGCCATAGGGGTAAAAAATAAAAATGTTTCAGGAGCCTTATTTTTCCATTTGCTAATGATCTAATTGGATAATAATTATGTATTTTAATTCATTTAACAGTTTAATTATAGCTTAACATACAAACTTACAAATAAAGAAAAGCAACTTTTCAAAGGTTGCAGAAAATCATAGTATTACTAAGCTTATATACTATTGTAGAAATTCCATGTTGGGTTTAGTTTTTTTTTATATTTTAAAATAAATGGAATTAAACACTTCTTTATTAATTTTTAATAACAATTCATTGAATTTTGCAAGGAATCAATTCTTTTAAAAAGATCATGAGCCTACTGCCTCTCTCTCTCTCTCACTCTCAATATATATATATATATATATATATATAGTCATCCGCAGACAGATCTGTTTCGCTGTATCACAGCTCATCATTATGGTTAGACAGCCAATCGCCCTTTTCCCAGGATTGAAACCCAACCAAATTGGTGTCAGTCTGCGATTCTACCTTTGAGCTACGGGTGCTTGGTAGAAGGAGGCAGACTTTTTAGCATGTCTATTATCATTATACATGCCCAGTAGCTGAGAGTGTTCTAATTCATTGCTGAATGAACGATGCGTAGATGCCAGAGTAGCTACTGTTTTTCAAAGTCTACCATTCTTCCAGAGTGCTCAATCAGGGTGTGAGTGTGTAAATAGTCATCCGCAGACAGATCTGTTTCACTGTATCACAGCTCATCAGTACAGTTAGTTATATATATATATATATATTGGCACCTCGAGGTGGTGTAATGGTTAGCAAGCTTGTCTCGCTAGAATCATTACAATTGAGTAGTGAGTTTGATCCTCACTGGGTGCCCCATAAAACACCTTTTTCCAGGTTTGGCGGTTAGGTGCAGGGCTAACAACTCTGCCCCATAAAAAAAACACTTCTTTATGGAAACAGCAAAATGCTGCCCTAAAAACATTGGGTGTAACGGATGATGATGATAATGATGATATATATATATATATATATATATATATATATATATATATATATATAATGACGAGTGTATACGCTTCATTATTACTCTTATTTTATTACTGGTTTTATTCCATCTTATTATTGTTGCTTTTTATCCCAACACTCTGGCTCTATACACTCTTCATTATTACTATTATTTTTTTACTAGTTTTATTCCATCTTATTATTGTTGCTTTTTATCCCAACATTCTGGCTCTATACATTCTTCATTATTACTATTATTTTTTTACTAGTTTTATTCCATCATATTTTAATTGCTTTTTATCCCAACACTCTGGCTCTATACATTCGTCATTATTACTATTATTTTTTTACTAGTTTTATTCCATCTTATTATTGTTGCTTTTTATCCCAACATTCTGGCTCTATACATTCGTCATTATTACTATTATTTTTTTACTAGTTTTATTCCATCTTATTATTGTTGCTTTTTATCCTAACACTCTGGCTCTATACACTCTTCATTATTACTATTATTTTATTACTAGTTTTATTCCATCTTATTATTGTTGCTTTTTATCCCAAAACTGGCTCTATATGCTCTTCATTATTACTATTATTTTATTATGAGGTTCATTCGATGATACCTTTTTCGGTCTTAGTAGTTGCATTAGTACAACAATGTGGAGGTTTGTTATGTAATGTGTATAAGTAAATATGTACATCCTATGTGACCTAAGCCAATATCTTCTAAACATGTTAACTTACTCCGTATCATATGACTGTTGATGTCATCAGCTAAACCTTCAAGTTTGGCCGTTGACTTCATTCTAGGAAACCCTCTGCTGAACAGATACCTTGTCATCACCATACTAGGTACATCCACAGCTATAGGAGCCCAGTCTTTACCATTATGCTTGATTGTTGGTGACCTTGCAAGACCATTCATCTAGCATTTGAAAAATCTTGTTTTTCTGCTGGGTTTCTCACCACACTCTTCACCAGAAAATCTTGATGGGGTATCTGGTTTAATTGCCAATGATGGGGTATCTGGTTTAATTGCCAATGATGGGGTATCTGGTTTAATTGCCAATGACCTGACAGGTAGCATTTAATTATATTTTATTAGCAGTATGTTTAGTGGTCTCACCACCCTCCTCACCAGTAAAGATTAGTAGGTGAATTAGTTTAGTCATCAATGAATCTACAAGTAGTTTTCAGTTACATGGTACAAGTAGCCTCTGTAGAATGACAACTAAACAAAATTATGTGATTTCTACCAGTCCTGAGCATACCGGTAAATTGCATCCAGCAGCAAGGCCTCTGATTGGGAGGTTGTGAGGAGCATGGAACCAGCTCTTAATTGCTGTTGTTCCCAGGTTCACCCTGACCCGGAGTGGTAGCACCTGTTAGGATCCCAGCTATGGGCAAATACTTAACCCCCCCCCCCCAAACTGCGGTCAAAACAACATGAAAGTATAAAAATACACTTTTATAGAAATATATATATATATATATATATATATATAGACTTTTATAGAAAAATATGCATTTTTAAAATAAAACAATATTACCAACAATACATTTTTTGAAGAAAAAAAATTATTACCATTACACATTTTTGAAGAAAGAAAAATTATTGCCATCATCCATTTTTGAATGAAAAAAATTATTACAAGCAATATATTTTTAAATACAAGACTAGAAGACATCTTCAATTTTCTAAAATAAAAGAAAAAGAAAAAAAATTATCACCAACAATACATTTTAAAGGAAAGAAATTATTACAAGCAATACATTTTTAAATACAAGACTAGAAGACATCTTCAATTTTCTAAAATTAAAGAAAAAGAAAAAAAATTATCACCAACAATACATTTTTGAAGGAAAGAAATTATTGCTAGCAATACATTTTTAAATACAAGACTAGAAGACATCTTCAATTTTCTAAAATTAAAGAAAAAGAAAAAAAATTATCACCAACAATACATTTTTGAAGGAAAGAAATTATTGCTAGCAATACATTTTTAAATACAAGACTAGAAGACATCTTCAATTTTCTAAAATTAAAGAAAAAGAAAAAAATTATCACCAACAATACATTTTTGAAGGAAAGAAATTATTGCTAGCAATACATTTTTAAATACAAGACTAGAAGACATCCTTGGATTTTTTAAAATAAAAAGAATAAAACCAAATAGTTTTCATTAAAATTTAACTAAATCAACCTTTTCACTATAACTGAACATTAAAATAAAAAACCTTAAAAGTCCACATTTTTGGCATTAACCCACAGAGGTGTTGATATATCATTAAACAAAACTCAAACTGTTTTCCACCTCTAACACTTTTTCTTTTCTTTTTCCAGAATGTAATCACTGGAGGCACCAGCCATTATCCTGTCAGTAACCAGTTTATGATTGGAGATTATGTCATGCCAGGCAATGTGGTCACTCCTGCCAACAACTATAGAAAGTCTGAAGCTGTTTAGGGGGTCACCTTTACTGTCCCTGCCCCACAAAACCACTCTTACTCTCCTCCACCATCTCCATTCCAATACCTACCACTACTCCTCTTACAAATACCATTGTCGCAGGTCTTACTCCTTCTATTTTGAGAGGGTTTATTCATTCAGCATTTAAGTAAAGCTCTGGGGGAGAGTGATTTTCCTCTCTCTCTCTTTCCCCCTCCACCCACCAACTTCAGCTCATCCTGGTCTCACCTTTTTCATATACTCATCCTTCTCACTTGTTTTGTTTCTCTTTTTCTACTTTTCTCTTTCACTTGAGATAAGGACAGGGGAAAAAAGAAAATAATGTCTTTATCGTTTGGGATGCCAAAGTAGATGTTCTAATTTGTCATACAGACACACACACACATATAGAACCTACCCCCTTATAAACATGTATATTACTATCATATATATATGTATTTGTAAATTCAGATAAAACCTAGTGGGGAAATAGCCATTTTCAACATGTCTTTTTGAGACATGCATTCTCAATGCCATATAAACAAAAAATGAGGAAAAATTCAAAACCCAGAGGTTTGCTCTAGTAAAGGGAGGTGTTAGGAGATATTAGTTTGTATAGGGTTTAAGTTTTAATCAAATATAAATATATATATATATATGATTCAAACTTAAACCCTATATATATATATATATATATATATATGAGGAGATTATAAGGCAAAATGGAAAATTCTTTATAAACTTTTCCATTTAATCTTACAAAATTCCTCAATACTGTTCTTGATATATATATATGAAGCTTCATATAAATAAGGAAAAGAAATGGGACACAACAGCAAATAGAAAAACTTAGCCCTGACAAGTGATGACAACATAAGTGTCTTCACAAAACTTTAAAGTCGGCATGAATCTGCTCATTTAAGTCACAGACTTCTCTGCATTAATCCTATTAACATTCTACTTCTACCCCAATATTGAGCACTTTATGATGCAATCTGCTTGACAAAATAGCTTTTATCAGTAAAAATACTGAAAGAAAGCAACCTAGGCTCTAAACATTATCATAGCTCAACACTATATATATATATACAGGGTGCCCATAAAGTTTGTGTGCACTTTTACAAAATGTATAACTTTATTTGTATTTGCGATAGAAATAATTTGTAAAAAGAATTAGGAAGAAGTAAATCTATATTTTTTAAGGTTTTATTGAAATTTTATTTAACTTTCCATATGTCCTCCATCATTAGCAATACAAAGGGTAATACGATTTTACAGTTCACGGAAAACATTTGCCAACTGATTTGCAGTAATGCCTGATATCACATTAGTTATTTTAGCTTTCAAATCTTCTAATGAACTAGGTTTGATTGCATACACAATTGTTTTCACATGAAAAAAATCTAATGAAGTCAAATCTGGCGAGCGTGGAGGCCAATAAAATGGTCTACCCCTTCCAGTCCATCTGTTAGGAAATTCCTGATTTAGAAACTGACTAATGCGCAGAGCAAAGTGACAAGGAGCTCCATCTTGTTGAAACACTGTATTATCTTTCAAGTTTAATTGTTCAAGCTCATTTTTTTTACAGATTATTTCTATCACAAATACAAATAAAGTTATAAATTTTTTAAAGTGCACACAGACTTTTTGGACACCGTGTATATTTCAAACAGAGGTAAGCCCACATGCCACTTTCCTTATGGAGCTTCATAATCTTTTTCCTTCTCATTTTTTTATTTGTCTTTCTGTCAGTAAAACAAATCTCAGTAGAAATCAAAGCAAATAGGCCCTCCCACTAGAATGATGAGCAGGACACAATCTTTCTATTGTTATGGCCAATCAGTTGATCTGCTAAAGAAAGCTTAGTAAATATCAGAGTAGACAGGCCCTCCCCAATTGAATGATAGGCACAAAACACTCTTTCTATCATTATGTCTGTACATTTGACCTTCTGCCCAGTAAACATATGGGAGGGGGAATATGACTGGGGCAGCAGTGGTGGCTAATAAACTTGTTGTTAAACCATTTACCTTTTTTCTAAGGTTGATAATCATTGACCCTGAGGCATAACCACCTACTTTGGTGTCACTGTGAAGAAAAAATTAATATACACATGGTTCCTAGGTTCTAAGACTTTATATATATATATATATATATATATATATATATATTTTTTTTTTAAATCCAAAAAGGATGAGCAAATAGGTAAAATCCCAAAACCCGATCCTATTAATATTAATATTAATTTTATTAATATTAAAATTGATCCAGGTGGAGGGTTCGATGTAAATAGTATTATCTGCTTACAGAGCCAAATATATAAAGTAAGTAAAAAAATTCCGAAATTTAATTTTGTTGAATGGCCATTTCAGCGAGAAAATTCTTGCTTCATCAGCAACGAATTTTCTCACTGAAATGGCCATTCGACGAAAATATATTTTGGAATTTTTTTACTTACTATATATATATATATATATATATATATATATATATATATATACTGCCCTCTCGGAAAACTGTGTTGTGTGTGGTTTGTTTGTTTGATATCTTTCAATATATCTTTCATATCTACAAAAATATAAAAAAGAAAGATTTACTTATAAGTCAGTTCAGCTGAGGGTGAATTTGTTTGGTTCTGAAGATAACAATTTTTTTTTACATGATATTGTCTCCCTTGATAGGCACATTTAAATTCGAAATTTTTTTAAATGCGTGAAATGTCTTTTAGAAGATTTAGAAAACATATATATATATATATATATATATATATATATATATATACATCATTTTTTCACATAATTGTCTTTTGTGTACAATCACCCACTCATGTCTCTTTCGGTTCATCTTTAAGTCAATAATTTTTAAAATGCAATAAAAAAAAAGTAAATTCAGATACGGAACAAAACCTGACATTGTTGTATTCCAACAATGATGAGCAATGGTCACCCTTTTGATTTACTTATTACTATTATTAATTTTTGGAATATTTCTTTCTTTCTCTCTCTTTCTCTCTCTCACTCAGTCACATGTTTTACTGATTCTTTATGAAAAAACAAAAGGATCAGCTAGACATTTTCATTATTGGAAAAATAATGAATTGGTTGCCCTAGTGCAACCTAAACTACAACCCCCTCCCCACCTCCATATCCTAACTAAAAACTACCCACCCACCCCCAGTTTTTTTTTTTTTTTGGGCAATTTGTGTCTTCATACCAATAAATTGCATGTGTCTCTTTTTTATAACCCATTTTCAAGAGGGTAAATTAGTTTGTATATTACAAATATTCCCTCGAAACATATATATATATATATAAAGATAAAAGGGAAACTTATCTTAGCAGATGCATTTCATCCACTGGTCGACTTTATCAAGGCCAAACATTAGGATTTTATTTTGCAGGAAGTATTTATAAACAAAAGTAAAAATTTTGTTAGTTTTTCAAAATTTTTAATGCATTAGTCATACATAGGAATAAGTCCTACTTCGACTTTACTTCAAAGAATGGCACGCTTATTAAAAGAGAAAATAACTTGCTTAGATAGAAAATTTTCAAGAGTGCCACAATTGAATTTTATCAAAATATACTCCCTAGATTTTTGATAAAATCTCCTTTCCTGAAAGAATTAATCTTTTCTCAAGCCAACATACATGACTATAACAATGTTTAAAAAATTAAAAGTAAAGTTAAATTTATAAACTACTTTTATTTAAAATATATCTAAACTTATTTATAAATGGAACTTTGTGTGTGTGTGTATCCGTTACTTATGGACTCCGAAACGGCTGAACCGATTTTCTTGAAAATTTACACAGTTGTACTATAAGCGTCCACAAGTGTTCTTAGCTAGGTTTTGTGTCGATGTATCCCCGATAAATACCGAAAATCGATAATTGAAAATATCGGGTTATAGAAGGTGTGGTCTGATTTTAATCAAATTTGATACACTCATAGACAAAGACATAAGAAACGATATTCAGAAGTTTCAAGGTTGCCGTTCTTACAATAGTGCAGAAAATTGATAATATATATATATATATAAAAGGCAAGATGTTTGTGTGGGTGTCTGTTTATCTGTCTGTATGTCCTTTATACAAATCCATAATTTTTATCTGATTCTTACCAAACTTCACGCAAATATTCTTTAGGCTGAGTCTGAGCTCCTGGACCATGGATTAGTTTTAAAGCTTTCATTACACCCAAGCAACGCCGGGCTATACTGCTAGTTATACATAAATTTATCCCTAACTAAAATAATATAAATATTGCATTAGAAATAATTCAACAATATTTACTCACTTTTTTTTAATAGGTGTCACTTTTTTTTAATTATGGCACTTAGCATCATCCATAATTTACCTTGACTTTTCAGTTAGTCTAATGAATATTCATGAATGTTTATTAAATCAAAAAATTTTGTATAACTAAAATTTGTCTTTTTGTTTATAAATACTTGTTGCAAAATAAATTTGCCTTGATAAAGTCTGTCACAGGACAAAACACTTTGGCTAAGATAACTTTTCTTTTTGCCTTTATTCATATTGTCTTTTGACAGATATATATTTAGTTATATCTGAAATTTTACACATATATATAAATTTTTTTTTTTTTCATTTTTTTTTTTTTGCACTAGATTTTGTGACTTTGTGTGTGTTTATTTATGTCTGTTTTTAACTCCAGTTGTATTTCTGTCAGGTCCTTATACAGTTTCTTTTAAACTCACTTACTCACATCTGTAGATAGACTTTTCTAGAAACTTGGCACTGGCTTTTCTGGAAAAAATATACAAAAAAAAACATGAGAACTTTCTTAAACGTTTTTTTCTTTTTTTTTTTTTTTTTTTTCAAATTTTTGAAAAACATTAATGAATTTCTTTTTTTTTAAATTGGCCGTAAGTCCTCTCTCTACTTCCCCTTTCACACTGAGTAAACAAACACCCCAGAATTACTAACATGTTTGACATGTTGAAAAAAAAAAGAAGAAAAAAAAGAAACAAACAAACAAACAAATATACAGACAGAATCCTGGATAAAAACACATTTTGTAGAATGTTATATGAATCTCTTGGCAAATAACTTAATTCCTGTAATGGCTTTGCCTTTTTTTTGCTCAGCCAAATTATAAATATGCTTGGTTTTGACCCCAACTCTTCCTTTCAACTGAATAATAAAAAAAAAAAATAAATAAATAAAAAATGCCTAAGTACTGACACAGAAACAAAATTTCGTTTTTATTATTTTTTCTATTTTCTTTTCTATTTTCCAAATTTTTTTTTAATTTTTTAGTTAAAAATTTTGTTCATTTTAGAATTTTTTTTTTAAATTTTTTTAAAATTTTTATTTAAATAATTAAAAAAAATTTATTTTAAAACTTTACCTAAAAATCTTTTTGTTTAAAAAATATTTTAAAAAAAATTTCATTTGAAATTTTACTTTTAAATTTTACTTTTAAATTGCTTTTATTATTTATGTAAAAAATTATTTAAAAATATTTCATTAAATTTTTAATATTTCATTAAATTTTTTTAAAATTTATATTTCTCACTTAGATTTGTCATATTTTAAAAAGATTTTGTAGCTGATTTTGCATTTTTAGCAATTTTAAGCCATCTGTGTTGTGTTGTAATGGTTAACAGGATTGGCATGAGAAGTTGGAGAGCAGAATTCTAATTCTGTTCAACTTTGTTACGTTCACTTACGCACAACCTCCTACAACTTAAGCAGTTATGAATCAAAAGAAGTATGATCGCTACACAGTATATCATATATGGCACTGAAGCTGTGATCACAATGTTTTCAGTCGCTCAGTCATCAGATAGATGTTGGTGGAGTAATGGACAGTGGCTTGGATTGAGGAATTGGAGAGCCAAGTTTGAATTCCAGTCGAGTTCATTGCATTCAATTATGCATTAATACCCTTGGGAGAAGTATGAATCCATCTCCCCCTCCCACCAGCTTTGAGTAAATTGCAGGACAGACTGGGTTTTATAGCCTTTGGTGGCCACCAATCAAGGAGAAAAACAACTCTGCATTCAAGCCAGACTGGAGAGGGGTTGGCCTCCGTCAGGCTGTCGTGCCCAAAGAAACACCATGGCTGCAGTTTATGTGATGTTCTTACGACTTTAATGAGTCACAGAATAAAAAATATTTCTTCAGACCAAAATGGTCCCATAGACTATGACACAGCTGAAAATGCAATTGAACGTTCTTTTTAGACACTGAGGGAAGAAGAAAATTATAAAAAAAGAAAAATTACTTTATAAATTCTGTATTCGACTTAGATCGTGCATTAACAAGTGGAGGGGAAATGATAAGTTATGATGCATATTTGTATGTGGATAACTAATATATATATATATATATATATATATATATATATATATATATATATTCTTCCATTCTTCCAGAGTGCTCAATCAGGGTGTGAGAGCGTAAATATTGTCATCCGCAGACAGATCTGTTTTGCTGTATCACTGCTCATCAGTACGGTTAGACATCCGATTCCTTTTTACCCAGGATTGAAACCCGACTGAATTGGCGTCAGTCGGCGATTCTACCTCTGAGCTATGGGCACTCGGTAGAAGGAGGAAGACTTTTTAGCGTGTATATTATCATTATACACACCCAATAGCTGAGAGTGTTCTAATTCATTGCTGAATGAACGATGCGTAGATGCTAGGGTAGCTACTGTTTTTCAAAGTCTACCATTCTTCCAGAGTGCTCAATCAGGGTGTGAGAGCGTAAATATCTTCCAGGATATATATATATATTCCATTTTTAAACTGGTTATTTTGCTACTCAGGTTTCTACCATGAGTGGTGTCTTCAAATATTGCCTGAAGATACCACTTATGGTAGAAACCTGGGCAGCGAAATAATTTGTTTAAAAATGGAAAATGTTCAAAAGTTCTACAATACAATTGTATCGAACACTTTAATACAAATGTGTACTGATCTCACCCTATTAGGACCAAAAACTAAGTATTAAACAATCAATATATATGACTATATATATATATATATATATATAATATCATTGACTGTTTACTGTAAGTATTTGTCGTAGAGGCCCAGCACACTGGTTTTCCAAGGGGTCCTTAATGCTGTCAAGACAGCCCTTTTGGTGACAAGCTTCTTTCGTGAGATTAACGCATCACTCAATAAGTCCCGAAAGTAACTAATAAAACAACTTTTAGGCAAAATTTGACTTTATTTAGTGATTAAACACTGCAATTTACTTGTGTTTTTATACTAAAATTAATCTAATACAAGGTTCGAGAGTTACTCTAGGTATAAAGTTCACCTCCCATGGTCACTGCACTGCTCAGTCCCTTTGGCTGACCATAAAGTTGTTCACTTCAGTGCAAGCCTTGCCTCACCCCATGTCATTGTGTTGATTGATCATAAGACTGGCCTAGTTTGAATGGCTGACTAGAATCAATGACTTGGTTGGTCTGGTCTGAGTAAAGTCACATGAAAAAATTAACTTGGGACAAAAGAAAATATTTGTATGCAATTCTTTGATGGATAAAAAGTTGTTAGTACCAGTCTATATTCTCATGCCATAATTATCAGTCAGCCAGTTAAGTGCCATACGTGATACACGCTTGGGCGATCATGTCTCGAAAGAGACATGGCTGACTGGGCAGAATATTATCCCACAGTTTTTTTGTTTTTTTTTTCTTTTTTTTTTTTGTAATCGTATCACCTCCAGTAAGGCGGTAAGTTAGAAAGGAGCAAAAGAAGGATGGGAATACAGGTGTGATGACAGTTGCAAAGGTGGAGAGAAAGGAAAGGATATATAGGGTGGTGAAGAAAGAACTAGAGTCAAGTGGTTAAGAGATGAGTATTAACATTGCATTTAAATTCCTGGAGATTGTAGCCGTCAGGAAAGCAAGAATATGGAAGCGAGTTCCACGGGCGGGAAGTGTGAGAAAAGAAACTGATGGAGTAGAATTGTCGTCTGCATTTGGTTGATCTAACTGAATAGGTGAAACCCAGTTGCCAGTCTGGTTGCATGAGTAAACACCTGTTGCAGAGGCACCAGTGACTTAAATTCGTTGGAGTAGAAGCCATGAAAGTATTTATAGAACAGACAAAGGGAAGACACATCCCGTCGGTGGGGAAGTGGCTGGAGTCGAGCCGCCAAGTCGGTACCTATCGCATTACTGGTTCTCCATTGGAGCCTGTCAAGAACACTGAGATGAACAGCGGGGATTCCTGACCATATATAGCAGGCAGTACTCCATGCACGGATGAATGGTTGATTTGTATATATGCAGGATATATTCAGGCGGGAAATACATCCTGGCCCGACACAGTGACCCAACCTTTCTAGCAGTGGATTTAGCTATTGACTCAATGTAGTGGTTCCATTTGTGATCGGAAGAGAGGTTAAAGCCAAGGAGGCGCAGTGTATTGCTATCAGGGAGACTCGCTTAGTCCATGCTTATGGGAAGCAGGAGAGGTTGCCTGTGATGATTGACAGACAACAGCTTGGTCTTAGATGCATTGAAATTTACAAGCCACTTCTTACCCCAAAAAAGTAAATTGTGGTGTCATCTGCGTAGATGCCTACTTGACCCTTGATCTCGTCTGGGAGATCATGAAAATAAAGAAGAGCGTCTGGCCTAGGATAGAGCCCTTAGGGACACCAGCGTTTGTACAGTAGGATGTGGAGGCATGCCCATTCAGGACGACTTTCATTTTGCGGTTATCTAGAAAAATTGGATCAGATCAAGCAAGCGTTCGGTAATACCGTAACCCTGTAGCTTGCATAGAGGGCCAGCGTGTCAAACCCTGTCAAAAGCTTTGGAGATGTCCCGAGCAACAGCAACTCCTAAAGGGCCTGGAACATGTAGTCCGTAATGGTCGTTAGCATGTCGGCCGTGGACCTGGCAAAGCGGAAGCCATACTGCCTGTCAGAGAAGAGTTTATGGGCAGTAAGATGTCGAACTATTTCAGCATTAATAATGGCCTCAAACACTTTCCTGAAATTTGGTAGAAGGCTGATAGGGCGATAGTTGGATGGGTCCGAGGGTTCACCAGAGTTCTTAAATATAGGAACGACAGAAGAGGACTTCCAGCATGCAGGAAAACAGGAAGCAGAAAGGCAGTAGTTATACAGTTTAGAGAAAACAAGGGAGAGTTCAGTAGGTTGCCATTACTTTCTGTGGTAGACTGGTTGCCAACCTAAGCTATAGAACCCAATCTATTTTGTTATTTAACCCATAACTGGAGGGAAGAGACAGATTAATACCTTTCCTAAGGGTATTTGCAGGTAAGTGCTCTTCCCAATTATCATGACAGTGTTGTCTTAGTTTTTTTTAGCGAGACCTCTGGAACAAGGCTTTAAGTCAAAGGTTTTTCTTCAGAGCAGCAAATAATGTCAGATCAGATGAAGTGGTGGTCTCCTCTCTCTCTCTCTCTCTCTTCACATCTGCTGTTGAATTGCCCTTGTGTGTCATGTCTCCACTGGGTCTCTCCAGTCTGATATCACTTCTCTTCACGTTGAATCTCTATAGCAGAAGATGGCTGCCCTGTATACAGGCTTGATGAACGCCAGCCAAACCCACCACTGAGTCTCTTTTGGCTTGCTGAATCACCTCTTGATGGCCAGCCAAACTATCTCCCTTACTGGTCTGCACACACTGTCTTGTGGTTTGCCATCATTCTTTGTCTGTACAAGGGCTGGGGTGGAGCAAGATGTGCTCTGGGAATGCCAGCAATTCCTAAAACCCAATCAGGGTTTTCCCTGCAAATGTTCAGATATGGTGGAGTATCTCCTCCCTATTTAAAATTCTCCTTTTAGTCACCTGATAAAATTCTCCTTTTAGTCACCTTTCTACTTTATATTATTGCCTCTCACTATTGCCCGAGGGGCATAGTCTAGTGTAAACGGCCAAATTTTGATTATCGCTTATCGTGCTTTTTGTGTGGTCATTTTTTTGCACCTGGTATTCATCATTTCAACCCTTTGACCAACAAGTGACAAAAAAGGGGACAATTCCTTGATTTGAGACTTTTTATAAGATTTTTGCAGATGAAAAATTTAATTACCATTCTTTTCTATTTTTCTTTGTCTGCTTTTAAAAGTCAGCTCTCATCAATTGACCAGATTTTGTGCCTATTGCTGCTCTTTACACAATGGTCGTAAAATTATTATCTATTCTTTCTTAGGAAGTCTTTCGAATATGGTATCAATTAATCTCACTTTACCAAAACCAGATGGTCTCTTTGTTTTACCTTTCTAGCAGACAAAAACAATTTAATTTTCATTTTCTTCTGTTTCCTTCATCAGGTCATCAGTATATCTTCAGTCTATTGAAAATTAATGTTTTTCTGCCTTCTAGTTTTTCTTCAATTTCCTAGAACCTTTCAAATAGTGTCACAAAGGTCGAGAGTTACTCTTAAAATCTAAACTTATTTATAAATGGAACTTTGTGTGTGTCTGTATGTGTGTGTGTTCGTTACCTATAGACTCCGAAATGGCTGAACCGATTTTCTTGAACATTTACACAGTCAGGTGAGTGCCATATGTGATACACGCTTGGGCGATCATATCTCGAAAGAGACATGACTGACTGGGCAGAAGATTATCCCGCAGTAGGTTGCCATTGCTTTCTGCGGTAGACTGGTTGCCGACCAAGGCTATAGAACCCAATCTGTCCTGTTATTTAACCCATAACTGGAAAGAATAGGCAGATTAATACCTTTCCCAAGGGTATTTGCGCGTAAGTGAATGCAATGAATTCAGCTGGAATTCGAACTCGGCTCCCTACTTTCTCGTTCCGAGCCGATATCCAATGCACCACAACGCACATCCCATTACACAGTTGTACTATAAGCGTCTGCGAGTGATCTTAGCTAGGTTTTATGTCAAGGTACCCCCAATAAATATCGATAATCGAAAAAATCAGGTTATAGAAGGAGTGGTCCGATTTTACTCATAGGTAAAGACATAAACGACATTCAGAAGTTTCAAGGTTGGATGACTTATTTGACTCCGATATTGGAAATCAATACCCCAATATCCTACCGTGTCTGATCAAAATCAGTTTTTCAGCTCTTTTATTTTAGTTTTTGCTTTGGGTTTGGCTCTAAGTAGGTATAATTGTAGTTCTTAGTCTCAGCCATGATACCATTTACTCAGAGAACTTATTTAGCCTTCAAAATTCAGTATATGACGAAAAAAACTTATTTGATATTGATACCAGGAAATTAAAATTTGACTTACATCCATTCATTTTTTTTTTTTTCAGTCTACAGTTTCGCTTTAACTGGAAACAACTATTGCCTTCTAGTCTTTCGTACCAACGTCCAAAGAGTCTGAGCTCCAGGACCATAGATTGGTTTTAAAGCTTTCATTACACCCGAGCAACGCCGGGCCATACTGCTAGTCTTTGATAAAGGAGGTGTGTGATGTGAAGAGTAGGAGGTAGGGAGTAAATATTATGAGGATGAGGAGGATAGATAACGATTGACTCTTAATGTGATTAAGATGTAATGTTCAAGAAAGCATCCAAGAAGGAGTCTGTTCCATGAAGTCACAGTTCTTTAGGAAAAGTTGTCTGGTTAGAACATTTAGAATATAGGGGAAATGAAGGTAATTCAACTCCATGGCAGTAGCATGGCCTGTCTTAGCTGTAAAGATCTGCTGAACTGTTGGAATGAAGCGCTTATCTGAACATTTTCCATTTGTATTAGAGCTTTTAAATCAAATGCCAGGCAGCAAAGCATGCTGTTTCCAAATTTCTAACAGTAAATTGCGTCATGTTACCCTTTTTCTCACAGATGATGCCCAACTGACTCTACTAGACTGTCTGTCAGTTAAGTGACATATGTGATACACGCTTGGGCGATCATGTCTGACTGGGCAGAAGATTATCCTGCAGTAGGTTGCCATTGCTTTCTGCGGTAGACTGGTTGCCAGCCAAGGCTATAGAACCCAGTCTGCCCTATTATTTGACTCATAGCTAGAGGGAGAAGAGATGTATTATAGTATTATGTAGTAATTAGTGGGGGATCAGTTTATTACTTCATAATAATAGAAAACCAATCACCCATTTTATGACCAGTAGCAGCCTTAATCATGATTCCAACTATTATATTCAGTCAGTCAGTTAAATGTCATACGTGAAACACGCTTCAGGTGATCATGACTCGAAAGAGACAAGACTGACTGGGCAGAAGATTATCCCGCAGTAGGTTGCCATTACTTTCTGCGGTAGACTGGTTGCCGGCCAAGGCTATAGAACCCAATCTGTCTTGTTATTTAACCCATAACTAGAGGGAAGAGATTGATTAATACTTTTCCAAGGGTATTTGTGTATAAGTGAATGGGAGGAATTCAACTAGAATTCGAACTCGGCTCTCCGATTTCTCATTCCAAGCTGATATCCACTGCACCACCCATGCACATCCAGACTAGAGTACTAGACTGTAATGTGGACAAAATCGAAAACACATGAAATAAAAATTTAAAATGGCGACAATTTATCCCTTGGCACCTGTGTGTATGTGTGTGTGTGTATGTGTGTGTGTGTGTATGTGTGTGTGTATGTTTGTGTATATATTGATGCAGGTTTCATTAATAAATGACAAGCAAAGTATTATGGTTTAATTTTTTAGGTAATTTTTCATGTGGTCTTACTTTTAGTCGTTATTGAGGTTAGATTTTGTTTTACATTTGACTGAATGCTTGTTTGCGTGTCGAGTCATGTGTTTGTTTTATATTTTGAACATGGTAAGTATATTGTTTATAGTTGATATTATTAAATGTTGGATTTTTCTTTATATATATATATATTCGTCATCCACATACAAGCCTGTTTCACTGTATCACAGCTCATCAGTGTGGCTAGACATCCACTTGCTTCTGGCTGGGATCGAAACTTCATCGATTTGGTGTCAGTTGGAGTCATAGGCTCATGAAATCAGAGAAGGGAAATTTAAGCGTGTCATATATAAGCGGTGTGTACACACACGGCAGTCAACGAAAGAACTCAATATGATTGAAGTAGCATCACCAGAAAAAAAAAACAAAAAAAAACAAGAACCGTCTTATCAGTCAGCTAAGTGCCATATGTGACACACGCTTTAGGCGATCATGTCTCGAGTTGTGATTGGCTTCACAGCAATGGAATGTACTATTATCATACTGTTATTAGTGGTATTTTGTGATTGTCGATGAAGTATAAGTAAATGGCTATAAGTACACCAGGCTGTTTGTAACTGTTTAGATATAGCAAAAGAAGAGGAAGAAGAATTAGTTTTCACTAGAGATCGTGTGATGAAACATAAAAAAAACAATGGTTTCCCTTTTAGGTAGGTATCTCCATTAATGTTCAGAACGAGAAATCGGGGAGCCGAGTTCAAATTCCAGTTGAATTCATTGCATTCACCTTTGCGCAAATACCCTTGGAAAAGGTATTAATCCGTCTCTTTCTTTCAGTTATGGGTTAAATAACAGGACAGATTGGGTTCTATAGCCTTGGCTAGCAACCAGTCTTCCGCAAAAAGCAATGACAACTTACTGCGGGATAATCATCTGCCCAGTCAGTCATGTCTCTTTCGAGACATGATCGCCCAAGCGTGTTTCACATATGGCACTTAACTAACTGACTGAATATAATAGTTGGAATCATGATTGACTTCTGGTCATAAAGTGGGGGATCGATTTACTATTGTTATTAAGTAATAAACTGATCACCCACTAATTATTACATAATAATAGAATACATCTCTTCTCCCTCTTGTTATGAGTCAAATAAAAGGACAGATTGGGTTCTATAGCCTTGGTCGGCAACCAGACAACCGCAGAAAGCAATGGCAACCTACTGTGGGATAATCTTCTGCCCGGTCAGTCAGGTCTCTTTCGAGACATGATCGCCCAAGCGTGTTTCACGTATGGCACTTAACTAATGGACTAAAGTTTTAAAATGATTTAAAAAAATGAAAAAGCTTTTATTTTTGCTTTAATGAAAAACTAAATGATTAAGTTTACTATTTCCAGTAAGAAAAATATTGTAGTGTATGTCAAATAGAAATTATATTCATTGGAATCTCAACTTTTTGAGAGTTTTCAGTATATTGGCTACTTCCTCCAGTTATGGGTTAAATAACATGACAGACTGGGTTCTATAGCCTTGGCTAGCAACCAGTCTTCTTAAGTTTACTATTTCCAGTAAGAAAAATATTGTAGTGTATGTCAAATAGAAATTATATTCATTGGAATCTCAACTTTTTGAGAGTTTTCAGTACATTGGCTACTTCCTCCAGTTATGGGTTAAATAACATGACAGATTGGGTTCTATAGCCTTGGCTAACAACCAGTCTTCTTAAGTTTACTATTTCCAGTAAGAAAAATATTGTAGTGTATGTCAAATAGAAATTATATTCATTGGAATCTCAACTTTTTGAGAGTTTTCAGTATATTGGCTACTTCCTCCAGTTATGGGTTAAATAACAGGACAGATTGGCTTCTATAGCCTTGGCTAGCAACCAGTCTTCTTAAGTTTACTATTTCCAGTAAGAAAATATTGTAGTGTATGTCAAATAAAAATTATATTCATTGGAATCTCAACTTTTGAGAGTTTTCAGTATATTAGCTTCTCTCACAGTTTTGCCAACAAAAGTTAATTTTCGGTTTTAAAAATCCTACAAAAATAATATATACATCTGTGACATGTTATTTTTGGAAAACTAGCAAATTTAAAGTTAAATTAATCTGATTTAAATTAATCTGATTTAAGCAAGTTTTACTTGCTTATAGCATCAAATGTAGTATACAAATATTTGTCAATCATGGCTGTCTTGTTTTTCTGATGTGTTGATTGATTTCTGACAATCAGATGTGTTGACAAACTAAGTATGGCTGACCAGAATTGACATAAATTTATGAAACCTTAGCGAATGTTTTGTTTTTTTAATTTTAACTATCTGGTATTTTTTTAAAAAATAACATATTTATCAATTATTTATTATTATTGAATTTTAATTACTTTACCTACATTTGAAAATGTTTTCTGAAAACATAAAAGTTAAAAGAGTAAAAAATTTTCTTAAATTAATTTTGAAATTTAATAACAGATAATAATGAAGTGAAATACCATGATAGATATAACTCTATAATTTATGAAATGTTACGGTATTTTATTTATTATTTATATTTTTAATATCTTACTTTTCATTTTATTCTTTATTATTAATAATTGTTATGACATTAAATTTTTTTTTTACTTCTTTAAATTTGAGTTATTCTTGTTGCTCAAAAAAAAAAATATTGTATAACTTTTTAATGGTTATTTATATTGGGTACTTCCTAAACATAAGATAAAAAAATGGCTATAAGTTATTCCCCAAATTTAATAAAAAATAAAGTTTTATTGTAAAAATCCCTCAGTTAAAACTAAAATGAACGCTTTTACAATTTTTCTAAAATTCAACTTTTTTAAATTTTCAGGGGATGATTTGCAAAAGCTGTCGAATTTTGAAATGTATGAAATACCATACTTAAAAAAAAGAAACGTTTATATGTCGACACATAAAACAAATTAAAAATTATTTTAAAAATCTTAGTGCATGAAGATTTGTATTAAGCTTTTCAATTTCCAATTAGTAAATATGGTCCTCACTTAATCTAAAATGAACAAAGATTTGAAAATTTTTTTAAAAGATTTTTGAAACTTTAAAATTATTATAATTAAAAAAGAAAAAATGTAAACAGTTCTTGCAAAACTTCATTATTCATCAGAACAATGTTTTTTTCTTCAGACTATAATATCCTTAATATATTTCTATTTCTAAAAGCAGTTTAAAACTTATCTAATTAAATAATGTCATAGTTTTATTAATTAATTTATTATTTTACTATTTTGATTTTTGAGAAAGATATAACTGATTTGTGGGAGGAACATAGATGATGTACATTCCCCAAGGAGTCCTGAGTTTAACTAATAAAACAAAGTTTGGTATCGGTATTGAATTTCTAAAAATTGTCATTAAATTGCATGGAGTTGGGTGTAACAGATGTAAATATATATATATATATATATATATATATATATATATATATATATACACTAGCAGTATAGGCCGGCGTTGCTCGGGTGTAATGAAAACTTTTATATATATATATTATCGATTTTCTGCAATATTGTAAGAACTGCAACCTTGAAACTTCTGAATATCGTTTCTTATGTCTTTGTCTATAAGTGTATCAAATTTGATTCAAATCGGACCATTCCTTCTATAACCCGATTTTTTTCGATTACCGATTTTCAATATTTAACGGGGGTACCTCGACACAAAACCTAGCTAAGAACATTCACAGACGCTAATAGCACAACTGTTTAAATTTTTTAAAAAATCGGTTCAGCCATTTCGGAGTCTATAGGTAACGGATAGACACACACACATACACATATTACGGAAATTAACGAATTTTAACGAAACTTTGTTATAAACAACCGACAATTTGAAATGAATTGTTTGAACATTATTTTTTTATCGATACTCGTATTTAAGTAGCTATTCTTTTTTTAAAATAATACCGTTTAATAAAAAAATAGAATATCTACTTAAATACGAGTATCGATAAAAAATGTTCAAACAATTCATTTCATATATATACAAAGATTTTCCAACAATAATAATTTCAAAAACAATTTAATTCATAAGAGTTTCCAAATTAATCTGATTTTCACTGGAAAGAAAGGAGTTTAACTATGATTTAGTCAGTTAAGTGATACACGCTTGGGCGATCATGTCTCGAAAGAGACATGACTGATTGGGCAGTCTGCGGTAGACTGGTTGCCTGCCAAGGCTGTAGAACCCAATCTGTCCATAACTGGAAGGAATAGACGGATTAATACCTTTCCCAAGGGTATTTGCACGTAAGTGAATGCAAAGAATTGAACTGAAATTCGAACTCGGCACCCCGAATTCTCGTTCCGAGTCGATATCCACTGCTCCACGACGCACATTCTATGATTACATTTTTATTAAACTCTGGTAAAAATCTGATCATCCACTGACTAAAAAAAAAAAGAAGATTTTTAGGTGATGTGTGTAGGAAAAACGATATAATATAGAATCGGTTTTGTTATTTCGTTTATTTTGAATTTCTAGGGATACAGTACATTAACAAAATTTCCATTGACGTTATCTTTATATAATTAATAAGCCGTCGTCTTACACTACAGGTAGAGGACAAATTCATGGACTTTTGATATATCTTTTGATCTCGTCTTATGAAAATGTTTGCCTTATCCACGGAAATATTGGCTAAAGTTATCTCCCTTTGAAATTAACCAATATGAGTGATCTCCCTTGTCGTAGGCAGTTGAAATGTGCGTTTTAGTAGATAGCGATTCAGAACGGCAAATCGGGGAGCCGGGTTCGAATTCCAGTTGAATTTTCTGTATTCACTTACGCACAAATATCCTTTAGAAACGGTATTAATCCGTCATTTCTTCCAGTTACGGGTTAAATAATAGGACAGATTAGGTTCTATCGCCTTGGTTGGCAACCAGTCTACCGCAGAAAGCAATGGCAACCTACTGCGGGATAATCTTCTGCCCAGTCACTCATGTTACTTTCGAGACATGATCGCCCAAGCGTGTATCACGTATGGCACTTAACTGACTGACTGAATATAATAGTTGGAATCATGATTGACTTCTGGTCATAAAGTGGGGGGTCGATTTTCTATTGTTATTATGTAATAAACTGATCACCCACTAATTATTACATAATAATAGAATACATCTCTTCTCCCTCTTGTTATGAATCAAATAACAGGACAGATTGGGTTCTTTAGCCTTGTTTGGCTACCAGCCTACCGCAGAAAGTAATGGCAACCTACTGCAGGATAATCTTCTGCCCAGTCAGTCATGTTACTTTCGAGACGTGATCGCCAAAAGCGTGTATCACGTATGGCACTTAACTGACTGACCATCATAGACTGCGGGAAGAGTGGGGTTTCAGATTTGAAGATTGTGCTTTTTCTTAATCAGTTCATCCCAAGGAAAGCTATAATGCGACCAAGAGTCAGGGGGCTACTGGAAATTAAAGTAAATCAAAAGACATTAGAGGAAACCGGAAACAATCGAACGCAGAAAAAAAAAAGATAAACCTCTACTCTTGTTCAAAATACCAGGCAAGAGTGTGAACCGGTCAATAGGCAAACCTTTCTATTCCTATTGTGTTTCCAAATCTGAAAGTAGCCTGAAGGAGACTGGAAACTCTAATGGTCATCTTAATTATAACAACCAAGTATGTAACAAATGTTAATTTCCAGAACATCACCAAAGGCCATTAAAATAGTTATGTATAATAATACAAAACAATGAGAAAGACTATATTGATCGTAGAAAATTAACAAAGTAATGCAAGAGTAAATTACTGAGTATAAGTGAAATAGAAACACACACACACACACACACACACACACACACATATATATATATAAACTTATTTATAAATGGAACTTTGTCTGTGTGTCCGATACCTATAGACTCCGAAACAGCTGAACCGATGTTTTTGACAATTTACACAGTTGTACTATAAGTGTCTGCGAGTGTTCTTAGCTAGGTTTTGTGTCGAGGTACCCCCGATAAATATCGAAAATCGATAATTGGGTTATAGAAGGAGTGGTCCGATTTGAATCAAATTTGATACAGTCATAGACAAAGACATAAGAAACGATATTCAGAAGTTTCAAGGTTGCAGTTCTTACAATAGTGCAGAAAATCGATAATATATATATATATATATATCATCCGCAGACAGGTCTGTTTCGCTGTATCACAGCTCATCAGTACGGTTAGACTCCGATTGCTACACAACCCAGGCTCGAAACCCAACCTAATTGGCGTCAGTCGGCGACACTACCCCTGGGCCATGGGGCGTTTGGTGGAATTTTTTTTTGTATGGTAATTTTTTTGTATGGTAATTTCTACGTGCAAATCAAAAAGTCTGAGTTTCCTCCATGTACCCGCAAAAAAAAAAAAAGAAGAAAATGGTACAATTTTGTCACTGGTGATCTTATTTCTAATTAAACCACCTATCAACACGTTTGATAGCGGACAAGTGAACAAGTCCAAATTTGTGATTAAGAAATAGTTTTATTCATTCTAAATTTCATGCTAATACTTGTGTAAATCAGATTAATTTAACAAAGTTTGCTAATTTCCCAAAAATAATGTGTCACAGATATATATTTTATTTTTGCAAGAGTTTTAAAACTGAGAATTAACTTTTGTTTACAAATGTGTTGTTCGCTTCAAAATGGCCGAAAAATTAAAAGATTAAAAAAATTGAAAATCTAAGATTCCAAATATTCCAATCAATATAATTTATGTTTGAAATACACTAGAGTATTTTGCTTACTGGAAATAGTAAATTTCCATTTAGCTTTCGATTAAAACTAAAAGAAAAGTTTTATATTTTAAAAAATTCAATTTAAAATTTATCGAAAATGAGTGTAGGAGGTACCTACTGCAAATGGTTGATTAATCGTAAAGAAAAAGGAAAAAAAAAAAAAAAGGAATCAGACAATTAATGAAATACTGATTGGCTACACAGGAATAGCTTCGAGATATATTTACATTCTCTGGAATATATAAATGTATAGAAACTGTGGCCACAAAGTAAAGGGTCAGTTAGAAGTTCATATATTGATTGTAAAATTTATCCACATAATTTATTTATCAAATTCTGATAAGGTATGAATCCATATCTTCACCCACAACTTATGGGTTAATTAGGAAAACGTGTATTTCCACCCCAAACAATTCTTTCTGGCTTTAAATTACCTAATAAGCTGTAAAAAAAAAAATCAATCTATATTTTTCTCGAAACATCAAAATATTTTACAGAATTCTCCAATATCGATCTTAACGTTCACTTGCATGAAAGCAAGGAAAAAGTTAAGAAATAAATTATTGTACTACTAATCATCACATAAACTCAAGTATCTTCGAGCTCCTTCACAAGAACAGCTCTATTAACAGAAAAAATATTTAAAATTGACAAATAAAATTTTCAAAATGGCGTAGGTTTTAAAAAAAAAAGTTGTATTCTAAGGGAGATAAATTCATTTTAAAATGTACGAGTTACTTTCCTTGCATTTCTAAATTCTCATTCAAATTTATTTTTTAGTGCAAAACAAAAAGGAAAGAAATGCATAATTGAAGTACCAACTTTAAGTGAATTAGTTAAATCCACTCGTTTTCGATATCTAAGTTTAAAAGAAAATTCTTAAAATAAAAAATAAACTTTTTCGAAGCTTTACTGAAAGTTAAATGATTTCCATTAAGCAAAATGCTCTGATGAAAATTCAAATAAAAATTATATTATTTTATTATATAATTTTATAATTTGTTTGACCTTCTCCAGTCATTCCTTTCAAATCGCACAATGAAGGTAGTATTGAACGGATATGCCTCCTAATGTTATCATACGAACGCGGGTGTCTCAAGGGCAAGGCCCCATGCTTTTCCTTATCTACATTAACGATCTTTCAGATGTAATAAGATCCCAAGTAGGCATATAGTACGCTGACAACACTACAGTTTACTTTCGCATCGATCAAAAATCTGCTGAGGCTGACAAGCAAACCTCGCTGCCGAGCTTGAAAAGGACCTCCAATCTGTGGCGGACTGGGGTAAGAAATGGCTCGTGAATTTTAATGCTTCAAAAACGAAGCCGCTATCTATTAAACATCACAGACAATCGCTCCTACACCCCACTTAACATGGATAAGGCTAGTCTCCCTGAAAGCAAAACACTGCGCCTCCTCGGGTTAACTCTCACAACAGACCAAGTGGAATGACTATATCGAATCCATAACTAAATCTGCTGCTAATAAAGTCGGTTCTCTGTGCAGGAAGTTTTTTTTTCTCCTGAAACAATCCTGCACATGTATAAATCTACCATCCGCCCGTGCATTGAACACTGCTGCCATAGTAGATAGACTAATTGGAGTAGATAGACTAAACTATCGCCCGGTTCACACTCCACCCTCGTCTATTGAACAGGTGAAGAGGCTCATCCCTTGTTCCCTGTTTAGGATGTGGTTTCCGGCTTTCTCTCTTCCAACCTCTTCATTCTTTTCTCTTTTTTTTTTTCAATTGGAGTAGATAGACTAAACTATCGCCCGGTTCACACTCCACCCTTGTCTATTGAACAGGGGAAGAGGCTCATCCCTTGTTCCCTGTTTAGGATGTGGTTTCCGGCTTTCTCTCTTCCCATTCTTTTCACTCTTACGTAGCCCCCTGCACATCAGTGGCGTTACCGCCTTGCTTGGGATGATATGATTAAAAAAAATATATATCTGGTCGGGTGCTCCTGCTATACACCTAGGTGTACTTGACAAAATCCAACGGAGAATCTGTAATGCAATAGATCCCGACTTGGCAGCTCAGATACAGTCACTTTCTCACCGGCGCAATGTGGCTTCCCTGTGTCTCTTCTACAAATACTTTCACAGCTTCTGCTCTGATGTACTTAGCTCACTGGTGCCCCTTATATATAAATTTACTACAAGACTGGTCACTAGGTTACAACCTTTTACTGTGAAACCAATAAAATGTAAAGGCAAATTCTACTCTAATAGCTTCTTTTCTCGCACTTCCCGCCTGTGGAATTCACTTCCGTTTGCTTCCCCGACAGCAAACAATCTCCAATAATTTAAATGTAAAGTCAATAATCATCTCCTATCTCACTGACGTGCATCCTGTCTCTCGTGCTCCTTTCTCCGTCCACTCCACTCTCATCCTTCTCTTAGCCATTCCCTATGACTTGTCACGCTTTCTCATAACTTTCCTCCTATGTAACCCCCTGCAAAACAGTGGCAGTAAAATGCCTTGCTTGGGGCGATATGATTATAAAAAAATATTGATTGGAATCTCAATTTTTGAGAGTTTTCGGAAGTTTTTTCTTTTCGTCCATTTTTGACAGATTTGTAAACAAAAGTTAATTCTCGGTTTTAAAAATCTTTCAGAAATAAAATATATGTGGTGAGTACAAAATAAAAAGAACTTTCTTTACTTCACTGTTTGCAAATTCGCGAGCAAGTGCGAAAATATTTCTTAACCAAAGAAAGGGGTGCGATTTGCAGAAAACAACAAATTGAACTTTCAATGACTCGGGTCGTGTTTCTTCCCGCCCAAAAGTAAGTTGGCGTTGGGAGCTGACAATGTGATCGACTTGGCTACATATTTCATGTTTTTCGGTCGGGGGCTGGGGAGAGAGAGAGAGAAAGAAAGAAAAAAAACAGAGAGCGCTGAACCCGGCCAAATATAACAGAATGACGGCCGCCGATCGGGCACATCTATCCCGCATTCGCTATCCTCTCACTTTCTTTCTCGTGCTGCTTCCTTTGTCTCTCCTTCTTCCTCTTCACCTACCTGCCACAAGCAAAAGAGCGGAACAAGGCATTACTACTTTGTTGATACACAGCGACGTGGACTTACCTTTTTTCTGTACAAATCAAATTTCACTAAAACAAAACTCTTAATTCTTTAAACTCCTTGCTACACTTTTTCTTACAACAGTTAATAATTTCATCCCTACCATTTTATGTTATACTGTTCGATAAATAAATTTTCATTTATTTATACAAAGGAAAGTTTATATTCTTGCAACCTTCTGATCTGGAGTAAATTGTGGGGAGTTCGGTTATGTTTGGCACAAGGCCAGTTTAATAAACGTGCTCGAGCTCTCTACTTCATTGGTGACCCTGCAAGGAACACACACAATATATATTATCCGATCAGCAAGACTAAATATTTTAATCCCAGCGTTGATCGTACATTTTATACTGTAGATAGAAAATAGCCAAAATTTAAGCTGTCCTGAAAAGATGTTAGTCTACCATTATTTACCCATGCATTGCTGCCATACCTGGTCTGGGAGGGGCACCTTGAGGTGGACTAATGGTTAGCAAGCTTGTCTCACGAATACAATGAGTTCGATCCTCACTGGGTCTCCCATACTTTCGGCCTTGTGCTCCAGCTAGACATTTCGAGATTTTCAACAAAAATCAAAATGGTCTGAAATGTGATCTGGCTAAAAATGTAAGGTGAGCAGCTAAGAAAGTTTGCTCTCAAGCTAGACATTTTTTTCTCTCACCAGAATCCACGTTGCACATTTATAAATCTACCACTCACCCAGGTATTGAATATTGTTGCCATATCGGATCTCATGCTCCAGCTACTTATCTCCAGTTTATCCACAAAATTCAATGAAGAATCTCTGACTGTAATGTAATCAATCTTGACCTGATACCAAAATTTCAATTACATTTCAACTGTCTTTTCTAGAAATATTTTCATGATAGTTGTTCTAATGAGCTTTCTTCTTTAATTGCCTTGCCTGCATGGATTTAAGTTTTGCTACAAGACATCATCAATTTACTGTTGAACGAGTTCAATGTTACTGTATCTTCTCTATTCTGAAAGTTCTTTCTTTGCTCTTCACACCTACGGAACTCATCTGGTTTTTGGCTTCCCTGCAACCTAATCTTCAAAAATTTAAATGCAACATGTTTTATTCCTGAGAAAGAAGACAAGTTTCTTTTATTGTCCATTCTCCACACTAAACTCTTTTCATTTTCTTCTACCCCCTCCCCAATTTTACGTCAGTGAGATTATAATCTTGCTTGGGGGGGGGGGGGGGGAGAGAAGACAGAAATTTTAATTTTAAAATTTGCCTTGTGGCTGCTACTATTTAATCCCACTGTTTCACATGTTGCAAAAAATTATATAATTCTGCTTGTTCCTTCCTTAGTTACTTAGTTCGCATAACACACTTACTCTCTACATGAGCTTTTCCTTCCCCTCTATCTTTTTACTCTCCTCGGCCTTTCTATCACCTTTGCCAAACGAAAGGGTAGTAAAGAGTGAGAGTAGGAGAGAGCCTATAGCATTACGGTATCAGTAGCAGCTTAAACTGGTGGTTGTAGCAGTAATTGTGTGTGTACTGTACAATAAAAATAGGTAGGTTTGTTATTGTATCCTGTGACCTAATAACAAAATTTCTGGCCTCTACACCCTTGGCCATTACTCAGTTGGTCTTTTGTTTACAATGGACATAGGAGCCATGATTTGTTAGTAATAAATAAAAAAGTTTTCTTTCAAAATAGAGTACAGTATTTTGGTTATGGTCTGTGCATACGCCACTTAATATAATATAAGATTACAGTAAAGTAGCTTCTATGGACATTACTTTTATAGATATTTTAATAAAATTAGTGTTATTATTTTATTATCCAATACCTTTATGTTTGAAGACGTTACTATCATTTGTAGTATGACAAAGTAACATTTTTCCAGGAAATCGTAATTATCCTTCCTTGCAAACTCCACAGGTTCCGCTAGTTGATTATAATTTCAATTTGAGAGTTTCCAAAGGTTTTTTTTTTTCCATCCACTTTTGACACGTTTGTAAACAAAAGTTAATTCTCGATTTAATTTTTTTTTTTTAGCCATAAGTTTTGTACCATGAAAAGATATTTACAATGTATTGCCCTCATACAATCTTCCAAGTTCTTGCAGTTTGTCAGTATCAAATAACAAATCAATCCTTACACATTTTCTATCTCTATCCTTTGCAATTTAAACTTAGTCAGATGCAATGGGCATGTTCAAAACCCACCAAAACAGATCCAGGAATTATTACCTGGGCTAATTCCAACTAATGATATGATTATGAAACCATTACGGACACTGCACATTATGGTATTACAACAGCTGCAGTAGTATTTCCAGGAGTTCAACTCTCACCAAGCTTGGTTTTGAATTCAGTTTTTCTTTCTAGATCGCAGCTGATCAATGAGATGACCGCTTTGGTTCAAACGCTGCCCCTATCCCATAAATCTGGTAAAGACCAAAATTATTCTCATGAACTGTCACAATACAAAAACAAAACTTAAACACTTTTATGCTATTTTGTACAATGCTTGGTTAGTTTTGGCACTAGAGTTTATAGTTTTAGCATGTGGCCAATTATCACCTATCCCACTTTCCAAGTTGAATGTGATAATCAAAGCAGTCGAAGACAAGGTTTATGTTGGAGGTTCTATTCAGGCAGTCACATGATACCCAGCCATGTGGTTGTCTTGTCTGCAATCACTGCTGTTGGTCGCTTTCATTCCTTGCATTTATTGACATCCACCGACAACTATGATACCGTTGGAAAGTAAATAACTTCCCTATCTTCCAACAAGAACCCATTTGTTGTATGGCAAATAGGGAGATCCCATTTTCTTATGGGTAGTGGGCAATTTCCCATTTTCTTATGGGTAGTGGGCAATTTCCCCACCTTAGGTATTTCACCTGCCAACTTGGCTATCCTTTCACTAATCTGGCCCTCAACTGCTTGGTGTGGCTTAACATATGGTCATTAATTGAGAAGAAAAAAAATAAAACAAATAAAATCATTTCCAATTTTGCTTAGAAATTTTTTTTTTTTTTTTTTGTCTTGGCCTTGTTAAAAAAAAAAAAAAAAAAAAAAAAAAAAAAAAAAAGAGAATCAAGCCATTTACCAGATGGTTCTCTGGTCAGCCATTCCCCAAATCTGTCAGGGTTATTAATTTCTCCAGCCACAAGGAAGCTAGTCACCATGTGTTAATTCAAGCAATCTTTAAACCATGTATTACTAAACTAATCGTTAAACTAGCAGAATTATATATATAAATAAAAATAAATAAAACAAGCTGTTCAATGCATAATCAAGAAAACCAAATATGCAGAGCCAAAATGCTTACCACTTGCTGCCCATGTTTCAGCCATATCAGTTGCATCATGCAGTAAAGGTAAATGGCATTTTTTTTAATGCTCCTTTCAAGTTGAGGGTGTACGCATCTTCCTCATGTCCAATTACCCTCACTCTTGATCACCCTCCAACAACCATCAGTGGTCATTCTGGCAGGTATGTGTATAAACAAGAAATGTGGTCTTATTGCCTGAAGAAACCAATATTGCTGAAGCCTAGTTAACAAGTGGTGAGCATTTTGCGCACACACACACACACAATCTCGGCACAGTTGTACATATTGTAGTAAGATTACACAAGCAATAGCACTGAAGATTATTTGAGGCACAACAGTGTAGATGTCTTACTTTCAACACTAATCTGGCAAAATAGTTTGTCAAAACTTCAGAAAAATCTTGCAATACCGTCATGCACAAGGTGATGGTTTTCGGAAATAATTCCACAAAACTTCCCTCCAGTTACTAAAACTTACTGGAGTGCTCCAGAAAGGCTTCCTTTGACTAGTTTTGACATTACATAAGTTTTTTTTAGGCCAGCAGTATTATTGCCATAAATATTGTAGTAGACATGCCTACTTAAGCATGTGCCAAACTAATGTCATAAACATTGAAAATATACTAAATGAAATGTTTAACACCTACTTTTGTAACAAATCTTCCTGTTACCCACACATTTACTCCCATGCCGAGCTGATAACAGGGTAATAAGTAAACATTTTACTTATGCTTCCATTTGCTAAATATCAATTAGAGAGAGTGGGGAGAGTAAAATGGCTCCTGGCCAGAATTCTGACAAGATTACCCTATGAAAATACATCCAGAACTTAGAACAGACAAGGATTTTCTACTATTTGAAAGACCTGTTTAAGTAAAAGAGGTTGCTACCTAAATTTACCAGGTTAAATAAATCCCAAATTGGGATTTGATAAACACCAAATCAGAGGCTGCAATATATTTGCTTTAATATAACTGGACCATAGTTCTTTAACTAGTCTGGTATAAAGCTAACTTGCTACTAAATTGAGAAAAAGAAAAAAAAAAATAAATAAATAAATAAATAAATAAATAAATAAATAAATATCACTCAAATTAGAAGCAAAGATCCCTACCTGGGAAATTAAACTGATATGATTTCTCAATGTAAAAATTTAGAAAAATTGCATATACAGCCAAGTGCATCAGAAATTATGCGTAATAAATTTACATTAATGTATCACATAACGTTATGCCATGGAATGTGAAGCAATTCCAAGAACAATCAAACTATAGAGAATGATGCTAAACTCAGCCTTGCAAAAAAATCTTAATAGTAATTCAAACAGATGGGATATCTGAACCCTCAGAGTAATGTCAAGTAGCAGGGAATGTTTTTCTAATCTAAAAATTTAATTAGCACACAAAGAAAACTAATGTTAATTCCATTAGTGTAGGAAAGCAATTTAATTCAAGTTGCTTAATTGAGCAGTAATTATGTAAGTTTCTCATTTTTAAGGTTAGTTTCCAGCTAATGAAATGGGGGAGGAGGAGGAGAGAGGGGAAAAAAAAAAAAAAAAAAAAAAAAACAACACACAAGACTTGTTTGCTCTTGAAAATTTTTTTTTTACTACAGCTTGTAAAAATGATACAAGCATAAAATAAAAAAAAATTAAAAAAAAAATGGTTGGATTGGGTTTACTGACAAAGTCTGATGCATATCACAAAAGGAAAGAAACCCTTAAGAAAAGTTGGGAGGGGGTTAAAGAAATGCCGTATTGAACAGTCAAAATGTGCAAGAAGTGGGAGGGGGGGTTGAAAAAAAAAGAAAAAGAAAAAACACCATGATTTGGTTAAGTGGCGAGAGAGGGGGGAGAGAGAGTGAGAGAGAGAAAAAAAAATAAAAAAATAAAAATAAAAAGACAAAGCAGAAATTTCAAATCGGTCCCGCCCACATTCACCACCAACCCTTTTCAGGGTGTAAGAAAATAAGAAATTGTTATACCTTTTAAAGACTTGGATTCAGACCAGAAACAGAGGGGAGAATGAAGTCAAGTAGAGACAATTATAATGAAAATATTGTCACCAGAAGAGTTTGAATCTTATTTAAAGTTTGTTATGCAGTAGAAAAGTGAAAATTTTGTATGAATTGTAACAAAAATCCTTTTTTATTAGGAGTTAAAGTAACAAACTAGAACACATAAGTCTTTCTTTGAAAACTTCTTCAGCACAGAGTTACCTCAGCTAGCAACAATCAATTTTGGCATTAACAAGATCCTTTAAAGAGTGAAAGAAAACGTTTTGCATAAATATCCCAAATTGGTGCAATATTTTTTCTCCTTTTAAAGGATTATCTTTAGCCAGAAGAAAAAAAAAAAAAAAAAAAAAAAAAAAAAAAAAAAAAAAACTAGCAAATGTTTTCTCAAAAGATTGAATGCAAGAAGAGTAGAAATTCTAAGCATGTTTTAGTTTTTATTAGATTTGGAGATCTGGAAGGAGAAACATCACAAACATACAAGTCAAACCCTCAGCTTTTAATCAGAAACACTCATTCAGGGAGAGAGAGGGAGAAGATGTATTTTTTATTTTAATTATTTTAATTTTAGAAAGAAGTGTACATCTGCATTATTTTAATTGAGTAACCTACTTCTTTGGAAAATGTTCTAATGGTTAATGTATTCAATCCTGGGACCTGATTTTTTTTTTTATGATATGTCTGTATTAATGAAGAAAAAAAAATCCCTATGAAGATAAAATGTAGGACAAATGTGAAAGAGTTGTTTTGTCTGCTGAATGGACATTTGAGTGTCAAGTTTCATGAGTTGTAGCTTAAATCCCAAATACAAAAATGAAAAGTAGTCAAGTTTTGGAGAAAGAGAGAAAGAGAGAGGGAGGAAAAGAAAAGAGAGAGGACCCTATTGAGTGAATGGACCGTTCCCAAGTTGGAGCTCTAAGTACTGCAAAGCAACTTCTGGCTTTGTTTAGAGTTTTGACCACTGACCAGCATGGTTTTTCCTGCTGCCATCATTTCTGTTGAGGGCTTCCACATTTGCTACTGATGCAGCCAGGAGAGGGTATAGGGGTGGGGGAGAGAACCTGCAACAGCAGCTAGAGGGTAAGGAGAGGAATGTCTGTGGACCCTCAATCTGCACCGGAATCCAGGAAATGCACCCTACTTTAGAACAGCGGATCTTTGATTCGACCTCCATCACCCTCGGACACAAATCTCTTGCGACCTCTGAAAGAGAAACAGCACTGATAAGGAATCTAATAAATTATTAAAAGCAGCAATTTAGTTTAGTTCTGGACATGAAGAAATTCTTTTAGAACAGAAAAGGTCTTCCTTCCCCACATAACTAAAAAGCACTCCCTACCCTCCCAAGAATATAAATTGTACCAACTGACAAATTTGATTTTTAACTTATGACATTCAGGATTGATTTCTGACCTGCAAAACAACTTGTGTAAAAGGTCAAGACCTCATCAAAATCTATTTTAAATTTGGACATATGGCAGTTAATCTGTTTATATATTTTTCATTTTTAAACAAGTTATTTTGTTACCTTGGTAGCTATAATGAGTTTTTTTTTTTAAGGCGATTTTTCATACCTTCTTAAAAGTTAAAATCAGTTATAAAAAAAAAAAAAAAAAAAAAAAAAAAATCGTCTAAAGATACCACTCATGGTAGAAACTAAGGCAGCGAAATAACTCATTTAAAAATGAAAAATATTCAAAAGTTTTACAATATAGTTGTATAGAACACTTTAATACAAATGTGTACTGGTCTAACCCTATTAGGACCAAAAACTAAGTATTGAACAATCAATATATATATATATATATATATATATATATAAAAACAAGACTTGTTTGCTCTTGAAAACTACAGCTTGTAAAAATGATACACACATAGAAAAAAAAAACCCCCAAACACAAGCCCAGTACACTTCACCCTTGATAAAGTCAACAGCAAAAGAGACTGGTTTTTGCCTACCTTTGAGGTAATTCTTGATAAAGTTCTGTGCTCAAAACGCCCGCTTTATAGCAGGCAGAAGCAAACTTCTCTAAAATCACATATGCAGCCGGAACATCAAGACACAAATCTGGCATAGCCTCGTAAACCCTTCTGAATCCCTGCACCACCTGCTGAGGAGTGATTATCACAGCAACGCACAAACTCTTCAGCAATTTACACATCATTTCTGCAGCCCTTTCAGTTGAATCTTCTAGCACCATTACAGTTGCCTAGGAAAAAAACAAAACAAAGACATTCTTACTAAACAAAGTGCAGCTTTAACCAAAAATCAAACAGGCTCCAAGGTTTAGTACTGTGACAGCATCTTACCAAATTACAAGCTAAATTTTTGCAAGTAAATGTTCAAGAAGTAAGATTTGATTGTTGTGAGTGAAGAGAATAGTATATAGTAATCCTTTAAGACACTTTTTTGGAAGTGTCATAGTATTATTGACGTACAGGTATGCCTTAGGTTACATCATTTTGAGTTAAGTCATTCTCAGTTATACATTGTTTATATAGGGGAGAGAAAAAAAAAAAAAAAAAAAAAAAACTCAAAAAAAGGAACTAACCAGGTTCTCAGTAAAAAGCTTATTGAACAGCCAGAATTGGCTGTTGATGCTGACGGTCCACAGCAATCTATGTCCACAATAACAAATTTGATAAACTTAAATTAGTTTTTCTGTTCTCAAAAATAATTTTATTTATTTAACCATCTTATGTCCTACAGCAAACAACATTCACAGATAAAGAGTCTATGATGTATTGTAAAAATTGCCAAATTGTAAACATCTACATGTACGCATATGTATTTGCAAATTTAGATTTTTTCTGTACTATATTAAAATCTAAACTTTATTGAGCTTAGAATAGATTCTTATATTATTAAAAATGCACTTATAAGTAAAATACAGAACTGGGAATGGCTACTTGTGATTTAGTCTGGAGACAGACTCGATTAGTTATTTTTCGAATTAGTTGCCTCGCCTGGAACAAATTACTGATATAACAAGAGGTATACTTGTCTTTTGCTACTAGGCTCCAAACTACTTGCTAAAAGGTTCCTCTCCCTCACACAAGAGTCTCTCAATCCACTCCAAACTAGTGAAAAAAATAAAATTGCTTTCAAGGTTTCAGCAAGATGAGAAAATTTACCTCATAAACCAATTCATGATGGAAATGAGGTACTTCCAATTCTTGTAAGCAACGGGTAGCTTCTACCATATCACCAGAAGACAAATATTCTTTCAACAACAGCACTATCTGGAAAGAAAAACAAAAAGCCAAATAGATTACAATTATCTTATCCCAATTTGAATAGATGAAGAAAAGAGAAAGCAAAGTATACAGCTAATACTAGAAAATAAAAAATTAGAGTTGAAGAAAAACAAAAAGTGGAAAACTTACTTGCTTAACAAGAAACTTGACAGGTCGTAGTCCACCTCCCGTTCCCCACACATTGTCCAAGCGGACAATGCCATGCTTCATATTTAGTAAGATATCGGCTTTGTCAAGAGCAGCTCTGGAAAGAGGAAGAAAAAAAAAAAAAAAGTTACAATTTGCTGATCAGTTATTAACATCAATCTACTCATGTAGACAAGGGGGAAATAGAAAGCTCCATAGCATTTCAATTCAATGTTTTATTACAATTTCTCATTGTTTCCCAAATAAATTGCATGTTTAATACAATAAGCAAATTGTCAAAGAGAAGCAGGAAAAGGAGAGAGAAGCAAGGAAATTATATATTAAAAAAAAAAAAAAAAAAGTCTCTTAAATTTAAATCAGCCACAATTGTAGTCTAAGTGGGGAATTAGGTTAATTAAAGGTTTCAGAAATAGAATTAATTCGCTTGGAGAGAGGGTGGAGTTTGAGAAGGCAGTGGCACACATACCTGGCATGAGGACAGTCTACTTTGCCTTTATAGCTACTGACAAATTTCGGCGGCAGGCAATCATCAGCCACTGCTCGGGCTATGAACTGGCCAACAATCTGGAAAGAGGAGAGAGAAAGAAAAAAATTTAGATTGTTATCTTTTAAAGAAGGGAGGGGGAAATTATGACATACGAGCTCAGGTTACTACAGAGAAGCTATAAAAAAAAAAAAAATTACCAAGAATCCTAAAAGGATTGATAAAGGCTTACCGTTGGAGCTTCAGGAGCATCAAGCGTTAGTTCCGAGAGACTTCTGAGCACGCTGTCAAAGCCATCAGCAATGTTCTGATGATTGAACACATTACCATATAAATCAGAGATCAATACTGACGTCATTTCTCTCTGTAAGGATTTCCTGTCAAGAGCCAGATTAATGGCCAATTCTGTTACCTGGGGAGTCAAGTGACCAAGGTTCAAATCCTGAAGACTATCCTGGAGGAAGAAAAGATTTTTTTCTCTTTCAAAATTTGATTGAAAACAGTAGAGATACAATATTTAAGATTTACAAAAGACACCAATTTCTTCCAAATATGTGTATGATAAAAAAAAAAATCCCAATGAAACCAGTGAAATGTCTAAGAGACCTTGATTTTTGAAAAAGCGACCTAATTTTATCACTTATTATAGATATCAGAGAGCAGAGTTCAAATTCCAGTTGAATTTGTTGCATTCACTTTCATACAAATATCCTTGAGAAAGGCATGAATATATTATCGGTTGAATAGGAGGATGGATTGGATTCTATAGCCTTGGTTGGCAACCAATCTACTGCAGAAAGAAATGGTAACCTATGGCATGAAAATCTTCTGCCTGGTAGGTCAAGTCTCTTGAGATATGACATGATTGCCCAAGCATGCATTACTCATGTTAATTAACTCAGTGAAGTGGTGTGTGTATAATATGTTAGATATAGTTTCAGAATTGTCTTTCAGGTAAGGGATTCTGGGTATAGGCTTATATTTAGTCAGGTTGTATTCTGGATAACAGACAGTACACAGTCAAAGGAAGAGAAGATTTCTTGCTGACAGGAAAGATCTGGTCTGTTATAAGAAGACAGAATTAGCAATGAAGATGCCCCAAATATCACTTACAAACCTTTACTCACCCAGTTGCAAGGGAGGAGGAAGAGGAGGAGAGTTTCCTATCTCATTTGCATAAAAGCTTTTCTCTCCATGTACTACTTTACATTGCTGAGAATACAATGAACATTTCCCAGTTTTGTTGATATCATTGCGTGAGTGTGTATGTCTCATATATATATATATATATATATATATATATATATATATAATAAAAACAAAAAAGAAAACATACTACCTACCTCCAATGTAGAAATGACAAACTTGTTGCAGTTAAATTGAGGTTACTTTGTTATCTATACCCAACTGCTTGATGCAGGTAAAATTAATAAATGTCCCTTCCACAAACAGACAAATGCTTACCCTAACATCTGAAGTGTCTCCATGTTCAAAATATTCAAGGAGGAGGGGCTCCACTAATTTATTGAACTGTTCATCATCAACTTCTAATTCCGTCTCTTCCACAATATATTCATCCTGCAATTAAAAAAGGTATTTACAAAGGATTTGCATACAACTGCTGAAACCTTAAAAAAATTTCAATAAATACACCCAAAAAAGTTTTGTTATACCTGGCTTTCAGGATCATAGTTTGGATCATGCACGTCCCTGCAGACCCCATCTTCATATAGCTCTTCACCAGGAAGTCCCCAGGTCCCCTTGCCACCACCACCACCTGAAACAAGAAAATGCTATTTAAAGCAGCTATGACATTTATTGAAGCTACATCAGAAGATGGCAGGAAGCATGTAGAATTTAACAAGTCTGATAAGTTTCCAAAGAGCTAAGAACACTGATTTGCAAAGTTTGTTCTCTAATAGTACAACTGAGTGAAGCTTCCCCTTTCGGGGTGTGTGCGTGTGGAAGGGGGGCGCACCTTTTCACAATTCTCACAGTTACAATCTGTTCATCAGAAGTCCTTATCTCAACAGCAATAACATCCTGCAGCTCAAAGATTAGCAACAAAAGACAAAGAGAAAAATACAAAGAGAGCAACCGTTCTCATCAATTTAGCTAGATATATTTTTCTGAAAGACAAATCGACACCTACGGCAAACATGATTGTATAAAGTAGTTTGTTGTAAAGGTTAAAGATGCTTGCATCAGTAGTGATACTCCTTAGGCTTTACAACTTTAGTCTTCACAAAAACCTAAATTCAACATTGCCATTTAACAAAAATTCACAAGAAGCACAACTGACAGTAACCATTCTAAAGTTTAGTGCATTCAAAGAGTCTGCCAAGACATTTTTAGAATGTTATTTTAATTAGACTTTCTTTCAGTAAATTTAAATATTGAAAACAATGTACAGCCCAGCTTTTTTTTTTTAATATAAAGATTTATATGACAGCCCCCCCCCCCAATCACATACACAGGAGGGGAAAATATCTAGAAAGAAAGCTAAGAGGAAGCAATTATTTCCTACTTTTACAAAATCAGATTTTGAAGAAAACCGTTTCTCAAGTAAAGTTAAAGCAAATTAAAGAGGAAGAGAGTATAGAAATTTATTTTTCAAGTCATTAATCAGAAATTTTATTCACGCATTTTTTTTTAAAAATCTATTACCAATTACAATACTTTAATGCCAATCAATTATGGTGCCAAATTGTGACCCTGACGGCCACCTGAGCACCTAAATCAAATTGATTTAATAGCAATAATTAGCCTAAGTTATTTTAGATTAACAACACTTAAGATTCCTACAATGTGCATAAAGGATGTTTGTGTGGAGAAAAAAAAAGGGAGGTCATTAAAAGAGATTTAGATTTAAGACTGGAAGAAGAAAAATTACAGCAAACCAGCATATGGCACAAATGGTTAAAGTAAAGCAGGTCAATATTAAATTTTAGATAAATTCCAGTTTTTAGGAGAACAGAGATTTTGTTAGCCTGCCCCTCAACTACGACCATGCATAAAATAATCATCATGCCACCTGCAGCCACCCTCTTTTACCAGGGCAGTACTACCTTCAGGTACTTGATTTTGGCATCTGCGTTCAGTTTGAGGCCCTTATCAAAACGATCGGAGTAAGTTTATGAGCTGCCGTACCTTCGTAATCATTAGACTCATCCAACTCTTACTGAATCGTCTGCACTGATTGAAATGTCCGTGTGCCATTTCCAAGTTTTTTTGGGCTAAGTGAGTTGCGTCATGGTGCTCACAAACGGTGCCCAACTGACCCGTGCAGTCGACAAAAAAAAAAAAAAAAAAAAAAAAAAAAAAGACGCACATGCGCGAAATTAAAATAAAATGCCGACAGTTTCTGAGTTTACCCACCGCACCCTGTAGTGTAGGTCATTTGAATAAATTAGAAATAATTCGTGAATGATCTAACCAAAAAAAAAATACAAGTTCGTAAATTTGGGGGGGGGGGGGGTCTGCTTAGTGAAAGAAAGTTCGTGCATACAAAATTACACAGGAATGATAACTAAATTAAAATAAATATTTGAAGAAAATCAATTCAAATTAAATTATCAAAACCCGATACTTTGTAACACAGTCTATTTAAAATTTCAAACCCAAACAGATTTTTTTAACTCCGGCTATTTTATTTTTCAAGTTTTATTTTGGTATTGATTCCATCCTGATCAATCTTTTGTCAGCTTTTCTAGTTTAGTATCGATTCTCCAACTCGATACTGACTTTTGAAGAAAAAAGAAAAAGTAACTGGCAATATCAACAACGCAATAACGGTTGGGAAATTTCAAAGATCGAGATTGCCAGAGACGGAATATTCAGCACAAAATAGGGACCATTTTTGCTGGGTCATCAAAAATCTATCTGCTGATTAAGAATCGTGCAATTCCAAGATTGCAGGTGTTGTGATTAATTTGGATCGAAAGTAGTAAGTAAAAGGTAACTTTTTTTTTTTTTTTTTTACTACACACTCCACAGTCAAGGACGTAAAAATAAAAATTCTTCACTTCCCAGTCACAAAGCGGCAACCATTTTTAATGGGAAAAATATTTTTTACGGGATTCACAAGTCTTGGAAACTTCTGGAAAATTTTTATGGAACAATGAACGAAACTTCCAGAAATTCGTTATTTTTCATAAGAAATTAAAATTGTTACTAAATACAATAAAGAAAGACAATATTGTTAAGAAAGACTAAAAGCGAATATAGGAATGAAGAGCAAAAAATTTGTTATAACGAAAGAAAGCTGCAGGAAAAAAAAAGGGTAGTTGGGAGAAGAGATCCCTTTTCCCTTCACGAAAAGATTTTTTACACTGGCCCCTTGTACAAAAAAGGCAAGGAAAGTAGAGCATTTGGATATAAATTACACAATTCAGAAACCCTAATAACAGCTGCAAAACAAGTAGACAACCACCAGAAAAAAAAAAAAATAAAGGGGAGAATTGCCTTTCTTTAAACAACAACAACAAAAAGCCTATTGTTTCAGAAGAATTAAAAATAACGGTCATTTTGACAATGACAAAAAAACAAACCTCTACTAAATAAATAAACCCAAGAATTAGACGTTGCAGCAATTAAGCTACTTACAACTTTTGGGTAAAAAAAAAGTCCATTTCTATCAGTAATTGTAAGATTATGAAAAATAAATCCTATTACGAAAAATAAAAATTTGGATTAAAATTTAAATGATTAAATTATCTTTATGATCCTTAAAAAGAGGACAAGTCCGATTTTATTTGTGTCCTGCTTCCATTTAAAAAGGGCAGCAAAAATCGATTTTTGAAAAGAAAACAAAAAGAAATGGTTTCAAATGAAGAGACTAGAATATTCGTTAAACTTACAAAGACACAAAAAAAGAAAATTAATTTGGCATCTTAGTAATATTTTGTTTAGCAGAAACTAATGAAGGAGCGTCAAAGACAAAAAAAATATGAATCCATTGCTGAGAAGGTGTAGAAAATCCTCCATTCTCTATCAGATGGAAGAAGCCCCTAGAAAGGACTAAAGGCCCTCATCCCTCATTTGTAAAGGGTGGGAGAAAGGGAATAAATTGATAATAATATTAATGAAGCAAGTGGTAGCAGCAGAAATAAGGAATGTTTTTCTTTCTCTAAGTGCAACCAAAATGTATGCAAAGCAATGATGTAATCTAAAATATTATGAGCGAATTTCGGTTTCATCTCGAAAAAACAGAACTTGACAGCCTTTTTATGAAAATGAGGACAATGAGGAAAAAAAATTACGAACAAGATTAATGGAAAGAAATTACGAGCTAAAAATAAAGGTCGTTATGTTTGCAACAGTTTTGACCAAAATTAGTTTTGGTTTCTAAATATTTATGTCCCCCCCCCCCCAAAAGCAGAATAATGTTTACATTTAAAGTAAAACACTTACACGTGACCGAAGAAATTATATTCGGGTCATTTGGATCAATATTGTTAATAACAATATTGATCATGCTATTATTGTTATTTTAACCAGGTTTTCTGCAAATTTAAGACTTCAAATTTCTTTTAAAGAACAAAGATACAAACAAGAAAATTAAAATGTTATTTGAATATTACGAAATAAATTTATTAGAAAATTATTTTCTCTTAAAGTCTAGTAAAAAAAAAAAAAGTCGATTTTATAAAATTTGATTGTTAATATTAAATTTCAGTTCCTTTAATGAGAAAAAGTAAAAGTATTTTTATGCAAAAATATCTTTATGGAAAAGGATAAAATATTAATATTTGAGGAAAGAAAGAAGAAATCGCAAATGAAAACCAGACTGACCGTCTTTCCTATATAGAGATTTGTTGAGGGAGGGAAAGACTTTGTGCAGGGGGTAAACAATGCAAGGAATGTTTATTATTGAAATCAATCATTTTCATAAAGACTAAAAATTTTTTACATTTTTTTTTTTAACAAAATATTTGTTTTAAAAAGCAAAATCCCAACAACAGCAATTTTCCACTGATAAGTTTAAAGTAAAATCTATAATTTAAATTTACGAATTTTTCAGATCAAATATTAAATTAGCAAAAAATTTTTTTTTCCTGTAACTAATTTTTTTTAATTAAACTAAATTTTTAGGACGAAATTTTAAATTTTTTTACGCCTTATAGATTCTGGTTTAATCACGCGCTAATATTTCAAGATTAATTAAATTGATTGATCTGATTCTCAGTCAGTTGATTCAAATACAACGTAGAAAAAAAAAGTTTTAAGAAAAAAATAAAAATGATTTATTTATCACTAGGAATTTCAAAATCTTCAGAGATCAATTTTATAAAAATTGATAACTAGTTGAGTTATAAAGTAAGGAGTACTTAATAATTGGTCGTGTAACCTTCATTATTCACAAGACGGTCTGAAAGTTCTTGGAGACTCCCCACCACCACCATCAGTTTTCAAACCATTGTTCATGGCACATTCCTTTCAAGCCAGCAATGGTTGATGCCTTCCCAATTAGATTCTCCAGCATCTGTTTTTTTTTTTGGGGGGGGGGGGGGGGGGCACTTCATATTAGCGAATTGGTTACCAAGCTCAATTCATTAGAAAACCACCACAATTAGTGAGTTCGATCCTCACTGGGTTCCTCATACTTTCGGTCTTGTGTCACATCTCAGCTGCACTTAAAAAAAAAAAAAAAAAAAGTCACGTTTCCATGGATTTTCTAGGGATGGGTTTACATTTCACAACCAATGATGAAATGGGCCGCATTTAAATACGGAGAGGCCTTTTTTTTCTTCTTCCAAAGTTTTCCTTACTGGTGGGTTAAACAAACCTAGCGATTTCCCCCCCCCCCCCTGTTGACAATTCCAACCTCGCCTCATATTTATTTTGACAGCAGAGATTAACATCTTCCAGAACAGAGGAATAACTTCGGAAGGGTTCGCAGAGTTTTCAATGTTATAACCCCCCCCCCCCACTCCACTTGTGTACCTGCAAAACTAAAAAGTGCAATCATCATGCTCCACGGTGGGTAGTCTAAATATCGATTGCCAAATAGGTCGACTTTGGTCCCATCTGACTACAAAAATGGTGTTTAAGTTGGCATCTTTGTTGATGAAGAGGGGGGTTCGTTGCGTGCCTCAACACGTCTGTGAATGGCATTTTCTCTCCCGCCACAAGGGGGGGGGTTTTACACCTATCACGGTCAGGTTATGGACCAAATCTTTTTTAATGGATTTTGGTTAAAGTAATTCCAAGAAGTATTTATATTAGAGCACAGGATCTTTATGGATTTTTTTTTTCCTTTACCTCTTCCCGCCTCCATTTCGGAATTATCTTGGGCTCTCAGCTTATCGGGTACATTGAGCTACTTTGCAGATCTTTATGTTGCAATGTAGAACGTAAGAGACTTCTTTCTTACATTACAAGTCTAATCCCGACTTTTCTGGATTATTGGCCAGAATTACCAAATTATAACACGTGGAATAACGTTATGTAACAACAAAAAAAAAAATTTTTAAGGGTCCCCGATACTTTATCAAGTATTTTAATTTTATTAAGATTCTATAATAAACTTTGTAATTGTCATCTATTCTAATTTCTTCGGATAAATTAGACCGATTTAAAGTCTAATTCAAAGCATATTATTATTATTATATTGCGATATGTCTGCCTTTTGGTTTATTTATGAATCAAAACTAAAAAAAAAGTGTAAGAATTTTAATTTTGTACTGTAGAATTTTTACTTTTTATTATAAAACGAAGATACTCGCCATTTTTTATTTTTGTTATATGGCTTTGTTTATATTTGTAGCTTTGGCATTAAAAAAAAAATTGTATTTTTTATGAGAATTACAAAGAACGATCTGAAAATAAGATTCATTCATAAAACTTGAGTACAGATAAATAAATGAAGTATTTTAAAAAGTATTTACTTATAATAATAAAAAAAAAAAAGGCTCGAGTTTTCTGTATATATATGATTTTTATTTTATTTTCAAATATTCCCCCCCTCAAAAAAAATAAGTAAATAAAAACAACATTTGTACTGACCTTTTTTCGGCAAACCGCGTCCTTTTCCGCTTCTTGATCTTCGACTGTTTTTAGAAAAGATTAATTTGTTACCATTTTTAATAATAGTACTTGTGCCATTCACCGTTTGGCCATCGGGATTAGATTTACTTGGACGTTTCGCCTTTCGGATTATCCTCAAAGGTTTCATATTATCTATCTTCATTGTGTCTTCCGTTTCTTCTTCGTCTTTGCAAACATCGTCCAAGTTTCCATTAAGAAAATCTTCCGCGTCGCCATTGTTTTCATAAGGATTTAAAGGAACCACCAAGGCCATTTTTTTTATAGCTTCTTTGTTTTTCTTTGCAAATCTATTTACAAGACTTACAAATTTTATTTTCTTTTTAAGAAAAAAATAAAAGGAAAAGGCTTTTTTTTATATAAAAGAGTTAGATAAAAAAAGAAAGTTTAAAAAAATAGTTAAACGCAATGCGTTACAAAACAAAGTCAGATCGACATATGTTATTGTTTGTTAACTTCAGTAATGAAGTTAAGTTTTCGTATAATAAAAGGAAATATTAAGGCTTTATAGGTTAGGAATTATGTTTTTTTCCTTGATGCAATTTACAAAGCAATCTGCTATAATTTGCAAAATGGATAAAGTCCAAACGTATCAAAATAAACAAGGAATTCAAGAATCCGAGACTGAAAAAAGAAAAAAAAGTAGCAATATCCTTTAGGCAACTTAAAAATGTTTCCTAAATATTAAAGCTGGTTTAAGATTTATAAAAAAAAATCTAATTAGAACGGTGCCTGGCTGAGTGTCTTAACACAAACACGAATAAATGTTGTGTCTACTACACTTTAGTCGCCTGTTAACTTCGCAAAATGTCTCACAATTGATGTTGTTGTTTTGATTCGAAGCTGTTTACTGATTGACGTCCACACATGATATGAAGTCAGACGCTTGATGTTGATTGGTCAATACTCTGCCTGAAAAACCAACAGCACAAATAACGGTCATCTCCATTGGTTAGAATTCCTACTTAGCGTCAAGGGTTTTATGTACGGCTATTTTTGATTGGCTTACAAGGAACAACTCCCGCTCACTATCATTTGCATACGCCTAAACACAAACATAGCTGCCAGGCAGGCTACTGTGTACACATATGTGTAAAAAGAAATATATCTACACAGGTAGATACGTACCCTTGCAACTAAATATATATATATATCCATACACATACACATGTGTAGTGTGCACAACCTAATGTGTCTTTGAGCGCGAGCACACACACACTACTTACTAATTTGATGCTACACAAAATGTACAAGTAGTACTACTATGATGTAGATTTCAATTCATATCTACAAGAAGGTGTGCTGAAAAGTTCTCAATCCGAAATCTGATCAAATACTAAAACTAGAATATTTTTAAAAGATGCTTCGCGGTGGAAAACTTCTTAGCACGTCGTTTTTTTTTTCTTTTTTTACCTAATAAATTTTTGTGTAAAAACAAAACTAAAAGGTTGTAAAAAAAATAAATGCAATCAACTAGAGATCTGACCTAAAAGTTAAACCTTATGATTTACGTTTGCTTTACTTTTAAAATCCGTGATACTACTTCTACCACATTTCATTTGTCTACGTGACTCCAAGGAGGAAAACAAAAATAAATGTCAGGGTGTTTTTGTTTTCTTTGATTTCGGGTTGGTGAAGCTGATGTGAAAATAACTTTTAATTTTATAATTGCAAAAAATAGTGAAAATGCCCTTGCCCCCTACGGTCAGTCTTTTTTGTTTATGGGCAACATATTGTAATGTTTAATTAATAAAACTTTCAAAAGCTAAAGTTTTCGTATCCTTGTAAAATTCTCAATTGCACAAGAAAAAAAAGTGTAAAATATTTTCAAAGGTGCTTGTCAATGACTTTGACAAAAATCTCTCTCTGTGCTTGCAAAAAATAACCACATGGGGAGAAAAAAAAACTTCGTTTTTTTTTTTTAAATACTCATCATGGCTGTAAAAGCGTGTTTCCTATATTTAAAAAAAGTTAATGATCACATTCATCATAGTAACAACACTCCCAACACGCACCCAAGATCTAGAAAAGGTTTATTGTTGTTGTATAATCATAGTAATGTATTTTCAATACACAGACCATAACAATAACCCTCATACATTCATATCTGTATGATGAAATATGTTGTTAAGATCAGCAGACGTTGAGTTGTTCTAACCCAAACCCTTCCTGCTTCCTAAGGTGTCAAGGACAAACTTAAATGATGTGTACTATAAGTTATGATAAATACTTGAATGTTGATAATTCATTAAAAGATAAAATGAAAAAGCATTTTTTAAAAATAAAGATATATTGCAATTATTATTTCTGGTTGTTATTTAAATAAAATAAATAATATGGTAAGCCAAAAAACAAAAACAAGAAAATATTTGTTTTCAAAACAAAAAGCCCATTCTCCACTTTTCAAGTATTTATGAAATTTGTTTTACACAATAATCAAATGCGTACAATTTGATTTTAAATTTTATTAGATAAAGAAACTTTTTGTTTAAAAATTAAACTTTTCTTTTCTTTTTTTCTTTTTTTTTTGTTTTTCCTCTTAGCAAGTTGCAATGAATTTAATTTCATTCACCTACTTCAATACTCACTTTTTTAGTCCAAAAATCACGGTTCTTTTTTATCCTTAATAATCTTTAACAAAAAATTAATGTTAAACTGGAAAAATTACTGACTACTGTCCTCCCGACTTTATTTTAAGGCATTATTCTTTCTAAAGTTAGAACTTCATCAAAATAAATTTAGCAACACTTCTCAAACTTTCTTCTAGAAAAAGCGCGGTTGGTTTTTCAAGTTGTCTTGTTAGTTGCACTTGTTATCACTACCAATACTTTTTTTTTTTAGTTTAAAAGGAAAACTTTTAAAAACAGAACAGCTTTAAATTCATTTTCACCCTTTCCTCCGAATGATTGCAAATGTAACTCCATATAAATTTATTTTGTGGATTTTGTAATATTTACAGATTTTTAATTTCGTTTTTTATAGTTTTAGTTTTAAATGAAATTTTATAAGTGTTTTTAATGTAGGTTTTATATGAGATAAGGTAAAAAAAAGCTTTTTTGTAATTAAAAAAACAAAATAAATGTGTACAGGAAAATGTCACATTTTTTTTTGTCGAGGAAGTTACAAACTTAATTTGATATTTTCTTTGTTAAATAGCAAAAGTAACGCTGACAAAATCATATTTAACTTTCTATTTTATTTGTTAATTTGTAGTAATTAAACTTTATTAATTAAAAAGTTTGATAAACTAGTTAACTTTTTTTTTTTAGTAAAATAAAATGTTACTATTTTATGTTTAATAATTGTATTTGTTCCTTCAGTTAATTGGTGATATTTTTAAACACAACCCTGTAAATGAATGAATTTAAAAATAATAAAAAAATACTTTCAAGTTAACTTCAGATAGTAAGTAAAACGTAAACAATTTTTTTTTTCTTAAGAGCACCTTACCTGACATTCCATTAAATTTATGCGCGCCTAGAGAAGAAAAAAGAACTGTTGAAATTTTTTTGTTTATTCTTTTGGAAGATGTTTTTTCTAAAGATCGTTTTAAATTTAAGTTTAAAACTCATTTAAAAAAAAAAAAATGAAACCCGAGTCAAAAAATACAGATGATGAAATTAAAAAACTAAAGCTCCCCCCCTCCTCCAAAAAAAGTTTTTTTTTTTATCTAACGTGCAAATAAATAGCCTACATATTTTTACACAGTGGCCTCGACCTTTCTATACACCTTTGTGCAAGAAGATGTAATTATTTTGATCATTTTAAACCTTAATACGAAGCTGAATCTTAAACCCTAACCAACCACTGTCCATAAAAAATTACAGTACACACACAAAATAAAATACTTTTAATTTTATTTTATGAATGAGTCAGTGTGTGTGTGTTTTTAACTTTAACATATTATTATATATATATATATATATATATATAAGAGGGAGAGAGAGAGACAGAGTTATAGCATTGACGTAGAAATCACTGTCAGTTTCGTGTCTCAACCAATTTTCAGACCAAGCAAACACATCTAAAATTTAGATTCTAAATAAATAAACAAACGCACATCCATCTGTAGATGTGCACACACGCGTGTTTATGAGGTGCTGAAAAGTCATCGGTCCCACTACGTCTCTGAATGATTTTTTTTGTTTGTATGCAAATAAAGTTTTTACCTTGAAACAACTATATATAAAAAAAGAAAAAAAGTTTGTTAAAAATAAAATAATCTAATGAAGAATTCTAAGGTATTTTCTACGTAAAACGCTTTTTAAAAAGTTACTTGAAAATTATTTAAAAGGAAATCGCATAAAAAAGTCTATTTAAAAGAGAATTTAAAAAATATTTCTGTTAGTGTTACTGTTGTTAATTATTGCTAATTTTTTATTTCAAACTTTGACAGTGCCATCCTCTTTTTTTAATGCAACTAAATAAAATTAAAATTTAAGACTGGCCGTTTGGGAGAAAAGTACTTTGATTTTAGATTAAATTACCGTTAAATTTAACTCCTAACACCACAGAATAAGTTTCTACTCCAGTCACCAAAATAATAATAATAATGCAAATTAGTCATTTTGTTTCTCTCTAGGCTTCCGTACTTTAAAAGTGATAAACGTTAGTTTAATGTTCATGTTGACAAGCAGTGTTTATAAATACATTTCGTTTACAAAATCATACAAGGGGAAATTTTTCCTCATACTGTCATTGAAGAAAACTCATTTTAGACCTTGCTAAATATTATTAACCTAAAATTAAAAGGTCAAAGAGAATTATCGTTAGATGCAGAAAGAATTCACTTCAAATCGAGATTAAGTTTGACATTTTTTGATTTAAACATAACGAGATGTTTTGTTTTCAGTTTGAGATGTACTAAAGCTGCTAATTAAAACTATCAGACCTGGATTTTAACAGTTTGAAAAGGAGTAGATTTGAAACAGTTAGGTCTCTTAATATAAACTTTTTTAGATCAAATATTTTCCGCCATTATGAGATGTCATATTTTAATTTTTTTAATCATACGTTTTTAATTTTTTACTTCCATATCGTACAAGTATTTTCTCTAATGGACTTTTATATTTGTCCTTAAATTTAAAAAAAAAACAAAAAAACACAAAAATATTAGCTTTAATCAATAAAGCAATTCTCGGAATATGAAGATTAATTAGATTATAGCAGTCTTGGTCACGAGCTTGTCTCAAAAAGACGAGTGAGTTCGCTCCTTGGGAAGAGCTTCTAATTAAATTATTGTAGAATAAGTAAGAGTTTATTTAATTTAAAATAATAATTATTATGTTTAATGTTTATGTCATTATTGATAGTTTTAAAGATATTAACGAAAAAAATTAAATTCTAGTTTATTTAAATTTTAATTTTATTTTTAAATTTAAAATAAATTGAAATTACCGGAAGTTGTTTGTTGACGATGTGTAACACTCGTGGAAAGAGAAATATAGTCGCTAAAATCGGAAGTAAACCCTTATTTTCTAAACAAATTCACGGGTCAAACAGCAGTCTGAAAATAAATCTACTTCAGACTCCCGACTAGATTTAACCAGTTTTAGTGACGTGGGGTCAGGATAGGAAAAGTAGGTGAGGGAGTATTTTGTTCGGTTGTTCTCTCTTTATGGGAACCACCTGAATCCGGTTCTAAAACAAAGAGCATCTTGAACCGAATACACTTAGTTTTAAGTCGAAGCTCACAGATGTTACGGCGGGAAAGGGGAAAAATAACCCAGAAGCAGAATTCAAGAAATTCCATATTGTTATCGCTAAAATAAGAATAAGATAAGATATATTTGTGTAAGTGATGTAATAATTTGCTGGGACTTACTTCAGCGTAATTTTTACGTCTCCATGATAATTAAATTAACAACTTGCGTCCAACAACAGGATTCATTTTAATTAAAATGATTAAATTAAATGTTAAATAATTTTTAATGTTTCATCCACGAGGAACCAGTTGGTATGAACACAACACAATATAGTTAAAATTTCACAGAACGTTTTACTACACAACATTAGGGAAATCTTAGAAGTGTCTCTTAAAAGTTTGCTCAACAATTTTTAATTGGTTGTGCCAACAGTTAACAACTGCAGATTAGAACGTTGTTGACAAATCTTGGGAATATTATTTTTAATTTTCAGAAAATAGATTTCATGCATATTTACTTGGTCAATATTGAAACGTCATAGTTTTTGTGCTTGATGCAGAAAAATAATTTTCGGTGATGACCAAAACAAAAATGCAAGAAAGATCATATGATGTATACTTTGAGGACAGGAAAAATCCTAAGGCGGACCTGAAGCAGACTACCACCACGTTTAATTTCGTTGTTTTTCGTTGTTTTACATTTAAAAAAATTTTTTTTTTTTTTTTTTTTACTTTTTTCAGCGCAGTCCTATCGATTATCCCCTTAGCTTTACAAGTGACAAAAAAGTTTGAAAAATTTCAATATTTAAACATTTTCAGTGGGGGATCAGTTTTTCATACAACGTTATAGTAAATCGAGCCTCCATTTTGAAACCAGTCGCTGGTACGACATTACCGCCACCTGTAAATTTGTTCATCATCAAATTTTTTGAGCTTTTTTTCAATGCAATATTATCTTTTACACCTTAAATTTTACGAATGACCAAAAAAAGAAAAAAAAAAAGAAAAAATTTCAATATTTAAACAGTTGGGGGGGGGGAGGGACCAGTTTCTCATACAACCTTATAGTGGTTGGAAAATGGAGGATCGATTTACTTTAACGTTGTATGAGAAACTGGCCCCCCTTCAAATTTGGTTAAGTATTGTAATTTTTCAAAATTATTTTTGATTATCGGAAAGTTTAAGTAATAATCAATAGGACTGTGCTGAAAAAAGTAAAATAAAAAAATAAAAAAATCAACGAAATTAAACGTTGCTACAGGTCCGCCAATCCTAGCAATAAATTCAATTTTTGGTTAAAAAAAAGTCACAGAGAAAATAAGTAATGTTTTTATTTAAAATAGTTATTTAAAAAAAATCTACTCCAAGCAAGGCAATAAAGCTACTAAGTTGCAGGGGTGGGTTACTGTGTGTGAAAGAATTGAATAAAAGAAAAATAGGAACTAAAAAGGTAACAATTGATATTGCATTTAAATGTTTGAAGATCAAATTTGACTGTGAAGAAAGAGTGTTTCACAAGTCAAAAATGCGAGAGAAGAAATTGCTAGCATAGAACTTACGGTACATCTAGCAATTTAAACTGTAAAATAATGAGACCGATCTGCCAATCTAATCAGTCAGTTAAGTGCCATACGTGATACACGTTTGAGCGATCATGTATCTTTCGATCTATGACTGACTAGGCAGAAGATTGATAGAGGTAGACTGGTTGCCAACCAAGGCTATAGAACCTAATATGTTCTGCTATTAAACCCATATGGATTAATACATTTCCCAAAGGATAAGTGAAATGTATAAATGAATGCAGTGAATTAGCTGGAATTCGAACACGGCTCTCCAATTTCTCGTTCTGAACCGCTGTTCATTGCACTACATTGTATATTTTTTGCTTTGCTGCTATTTGTTTATTTATTTATTTTTTTTTGTTATGAAAATGCATTGCTGGCACCTTCACAATAAAAATGTATTTCTTCATTTTCACAGTGTTATAACCCCAGTTGGGGAAGTTAACTATTTGCCCATAGCTGGGATCTTAACGGGTGCTACGCCCCGGGTCAGGGTGGGCCTGAATGATAGCAAACAAGAGGTAATGTTACGCTCTTCAGAACCGATCAGGGACTTTGCTGCCGGGTTTAATTTATCGTTACACCGAAGACAAATTTGTAAGGCATCACTAAATCATTATTATTTCAAAAGAAAGAAAAACTACAATCTAAAAATATTTACAGACTTTAAATCGCCCACAAAATATTGGTAAACAGTAGAAAACGAATTAAAGTAATGGCCACCATCAATGATAAAAACACACACACACACACACACACACACACACACAATATATATATATATATATATATATATATATATATTGTGTGTGAGTTTTATAATTGATGGTGACCATTACTTTAATTCGTTTTCTACTGTTTACCAATACTTATAATACATTAAAAATACCAGCAATACATTTTTATATAAAAAAAATTACTAATGATACATATTTATAATAAAATTATACGCACAAATTGTATCGACTTCACCTAAATCTGTTTAAAATACTTACTACCAACCAACCAACATGAAAGAACTTTTTAATGCCATTAATCCCAATAATATCCTACAATTTCTTAAAGAAATCAAACTACATTTCACGATATAAATTCAGCAAAAATACAACGTACAAGACGCATATTATGGTCCCTAGTAATCATTTCCACACAGATATCTATTGAAATTTAAGTATGTACTATGTATTCGATTTTGAAAGCAGAATAACATATTTTTATTATTACTTTCAAGCTCGCAAGAAAATTAAATTTTCGGTATAAGGTGTTGATAGCTCGTTAAAGAGAAAACTCAATCAATTATAGCATCATCATCATCGTCCTGGTCGTAGTTGATGTCATTATTATTATTATGTCATTTTTTCATCATATTTCGATTTCTGCTTTGGTCTCACTACCAACCAAGTCTGCGGGGAGACCTCAGGCAGGTCGTGGCGTGTTGTTATGACTCCATTTCATGTTTTTCTATCTTCCCTATCATCCCTGGCATTACATAGATAAAGTTTTCCTTAGTGTGCGGGCTGTACTTAATAAGACAATTTTTTGTATATCTCTTAAGCTGGGGTTTCCAGGGATTCTTTCAATGTGTTGTTTTGCTTCATTTTTTATCATTCCAAGTGCACCTACTATCACTGGCACAACTCTTGTTTTCAATTTCCACATTTTTTCTATTTCAATTTCCAGGTCTTTATATTTTGACAGTTTTTCAAATTCCTTCATTGCTATGTTACAATCCGCTGGACAAGCCATATCAATTAATAGACAAGTTTTCTCCTTCTGGTTTTTAACAATAATGTCTGGCCTGTTTGCTTCAATTTTTCTGTCTGTGTAGATGGTGTAATCCCATAGAATGGTTACATCTTCTATTTCTGTAACCGGTGCTGGGTGATGTTCATACCAGTGTTTGTTTACAGATTTTCCATAATGTTTGCACATTGCCCAATGTAAATATGGCCCAACTCTATCGTGGCGATTTTTATATTCATTTGGGGCAAGCACAGAACAGCCTGAGATTAGGTGGTCTATTGTTTCTTGGTGTTTATCACAAAACCTGCATTTTGGATCCATATTATTATTATTATTATTATTATTATTATTATTATTATTATTCTGCCATTTTTCATCATAATTCGATTTCTGCTATGGTTGCACTACCTACCAAGTCTGTGGGAAGATCTAAGGCAACTAGTGGTGTGTTGTTATGACTCTATTTCATGTTTTTTTTTTTTTTTATATATCCCCTAACATCCCTAGCGTTACATAGACAAAGCTCTCCCTAGTGTGTGGGCTGTACTTAACAAGACAATTTGTTGTATATCTCTTAAGCTAATGGTTTCCAATGATTCTTTCAATGTGTTGTTTTGTTCCATTTTTTATCATTCCAAGTGCACCTACTATCACTGGCACGATTCTTGTTTTCAATTTCCACATTTTTTTCTATTTCAATTTCCAGGTTTTTATATTTTGACAGTTTTTCGAATTCCTTGGTTGCTATGTTACAATCCGCTGGACAAGCCATATCAATTAATAGGCAAGTTTTTTCTTTCTGGTTTTTAACAATAATGTCCGGCCTATTTGCTTCAATTTTTCTGACAGTATAAATAGTGTAATCCCATAGAATGGTGACATCTTCTATTTCTGTAACCGGTGCTGGCTGATGTTTATACCAGTGTTTGTTTACATATCTTCATAAGAGTTTGCACATTGTCCAGTGTAAATATTGCCCCGCTCTATCGAGACGATTTTTATATTCATTTGAGGCAAGTACAGAACATCCTGTGATTACACGGTCTATTGTATCCTGGTATTTGTCACAGAACCTGTATTTTGGATTCACATTATTATTTATGATATTTGCCTAGTGAAAAGACTTTGGTCTTGCGCTGCAAGAATAAAGCCTTCAGTCTCAGACTTTAATCCAGATGCACGCAACCATTGATGAGTATTAACTTTATTTAGATCAAGTTTATTAGAACGTTCTGGATATTGGCCATACAGAGGCTTGTCTTGTCAGCGCTGTTTCATCTGTTCAAGAGCTTTATCCTTGGCTTTCTTTTTCATATTTTTGCCGCATTTGCTGGTTCTTGGCTTCTGTTTTGGTTTCCTACAGAATTTACTATACGTAAATCCTGTTCGTATTTACTGCCTTCTTTCATTATTGAATATTTTTTTCTTTCTGTTTACATGTTTCTTGAATAATTGTATTCGTAGTGAATATGAAATTAAGAATTAAAATCAACCTTCTTCTTCACTTTTATAAAAATTCACAAGGACGTGTGAAATCCTGGTTTTTCCCAAATAGCAAAAGGGTCGACCATGTGCTTAAAGAAAAAGTCGAAACCAGATTTCGTAAGTAGGTGCTAAATTGATTTTTGACCAATGAGAGCGACTTGTAAGACTTGTGGACTTCGCGAGTCAGTGTGAAAAATCTAATGACAATAAAAGCCCCCCCCCCCCGATAAGCGTCAGTGAGTCAGTTCGGGATGGAAGAAGCAAAGGCGACAAGCTAAAATGTAACGACAGAAGCTGACCCGGACATTTGTCCTCTTTCTCTTTCCTTTTGCTGATTCCTTGTACTTTTTCTTCTCCATCCAAAGACATTCCTACTGAATACATACATACGTACGTACGCATATTATCTTTCAACAATTACTACTATGAACATTTTCTACAAATCATGATACCTTAACTCAACTTTATCATTGAACACGAACTCTACTCTTAACTTCTTAATAATATTTCTAATTGCACATTAACTCCTACAATTTATGTTATTCTTTCCTTTTAATAAATTGTTATTTTAACAGGAAAAATGTATATTTTATTCTTAATTTATTTCACACAATTCCACGTATTCCAACCTGCCAACAACCAACCTTCTGATAACGATGAAAACCTTCTGATAATTCTGTATAAAAAAAATTAAGCTGTAGGGAGTTCGGTTATGTATGACACAAGGCCGAACCAAGAAACATTAACCAACTCCCAACGACCACATATTATCCAGTTCTTTGTTGTTTCCATGTATGTTAGTAAGCCAATAGTTATTATCCTGTATCACAATTTTTGCGTTGTGGTGCATTTGATATCGGCTCGGAACGAGAAATCGGGGAGCCGAGTTCGAATTCTTGCTGAATTCATTGCATTCACTTACGCGCAAATACCCTTGGGAAAGGTATTAATCCGTCTCTTCCTTCCGGTTATGGGTTAAATAACAGGACAGATTGGGTTCTATAGCCTTGGTCGGCAACCAGTCTACTGCAGAAAGCAATGGCAACCTACTGCGGGATAATCTTCTGCCCAGTCAGTCATGTCTCTTTAGAGACCTGATCGCCCAAACGTGTATCAAGAATGGCACTCAACTGACTGAAGACCTCTTCTAACTTTTTTTATAGACGGTCTTATCAGCAATTGGATAATGTTTCTTATACTTAGAAAGAAGCTTTCTTGTCTTAGAATCTATTCGTCTGGTGTCATTTATAGCCCAGTTCAAGAAACTATATTAAACCACTGGGATGGTAAGGTTATTAATGGCCATAATTCTGTTCTCAGAATTCAGTTTAGTTCTTACTGGCATCGTAACCCGGCGTTGCCCGTGCAACTCAGAACATTTTTTAATTAGATGATTAATGCAGCGTGCTGCGATTTCCGAGCGCGTGTAGTCGACGCCTCACTTTAAAACTCAGTTATATAAAAAAAAATAATTATATAAAAAATTGTTGTTTAAAAATTGTTCCAAAATTCAATTAAAAAATCTTTCTTTTGTTTTGCGTAAACGTGAGTTGATGTTCTGTGTAACATTTTAAACAACATTGCGTTTGTTTTTGTTTCAAAATTACGGGGGGAAATATTTACAGTAACATTTTTTGTTGACTAAATGAATTTCAGAAATTTTCGAAGAATATTTAAAAATGTAGACATTTAATTTTAGAGGAAAAAAATATATTAATGCCACACGAATTACAGACAGTTGATTTCCTGCATGAAATATTTAGCGAAAAAAAAGCTTGATTTTTAAAAATTTTATTTTCTGATGCATGAAATATTAAATCTGAAAAAGAAAAAAACTTAAATAATTAAATTGTTTCAAAATTATGGGGTAAAATATTTACATTTTTTGTTGACTAAAAAAATGCATTTCAAAAATTTTCGAAGACTATTTAAAAATGTAGACATTTAATTTTAGAGGAAAAAGTTACATTAATGCCACACGAATTACAGATAATTGATTTCCTGCATGAAATATTTAGTGAAAAAAAAAAGCTTTATTTGTTTAAATTTTATTTTCTGAAATATGAAATATTAAATCTGAAAAAAAGAAGACTTAAATAATTAAATTAACCATTGGCACTTTTTTTTAATTTTTTTTTTTTTACATATTTTGGATTTGTTTGAAAAAACACTTTTTAAAAAAAAATACTTCTTTTGTTTCAAAATTACGGAGAAAATAAGCACATTTTTTGTTGTCCAAACGAATTTTTAAAACGTCGGAATAAAATTAAATATAAAGGCTCATTTTTTTTTTAATAAAAAATATTTAAGTCGCGTTTGACACGTGTGATTTAATTTCTGTGACGTAATTCAGCAACCATCTGAGATCTTAGATGTTTTACGGAGCAAATGTAAACAATTGGCTCCATTGGCCAAAAAGTGCGAAAGGGAAAATTGCTGAACTTAAACTCAAAAAGTATGTGTCGACCTGGCTTCCCTGTAGATATGTGTCCCTAGAAAGTTTGAATGGCGTAGCTTAAAAAATGTAGGCGTGCATAGGTTACAGTCACACACAGACTCACAGATTGCCTTATATATATATATATATATATATATATATATATATATATATATATATATATATATATATTATCCTCCGTACCCTTCTATAGCATTCTTTACGCACTATTTCTTTCATTTTAGTATGGTCAATTCCTCCACCTTTATTTACAACTAGTTACTTATAAGATTATTCTTGCTCTAAATCTTTTATTGTTACTTCGAAGTAAATACAGGATGTTTGTTGTATTGATCCTCGTAAAAATTTAATTCCAATGTAATCACTGAAATATGGTATTGTTTTCAGGAGACTTTCCAGCTCACTGTCACTCCTAGCACAGAACTTTAAGTCATCTATTTATTTATTCATCAAACTCGTCAAAAATATCGACAACTAAGAAAATGTAGTCTTTCTAAGAAAGAATATCGTAGAAATGGGATCGTATTGTTTTTTTTTTCTATCGTATTGATTTTTTTCTAAGAAAAATATCTTACTTAAAAAATTCAAACGTAATATCGATAAATAAAAAGGATATATGAATAATAATAATAATAATAATAATAATAATAATAATAATAATAATGAAAAACTAGTTGATTAATCAATCAGGATTATTAAAAGGAAAACGGATAAATAAAATATTTTTATTATTATATTTAAATTTCTGATATAGTCCTAAAGTAGGGAGCTCGATCATGTTTATTAAATTGGCCTTAAACATAACCGAACTCCCCACAATTTAAGGTTATCAGACGGTTGAGAGATATAAATTTGTGTTGTATGTATAAATAAATGAAAATTTATTTATCGAACAGAATAACATCAAATTGTATGTATGAAATTATTAACTGTGAAAATGTTCTACAAGTAAGTGTAGTAAGGAGTTTACAGAATTAAGAGTTCGTTTGTTTTAGCGAAATGTGACTTGTACAGATAAAGGTAAGTCTATGTTTTCGCTGTGTCTATCTACAAAGTAGTAGTAATGTCTTATTCCTCTGCTTCTTTTTGTATACGGCGAGTAGGTGAAGAGGAAGAACAAGAGATAAAGAAAGCAGCATTAGAGAGAAAGTGAAAGGATGCGAATATGGGTCGCCTGGGGCGGCATGATTATTTTCTTGCTACATTGTGTCCTCTCTGTTCTCTGCTCTCTCGCCTCTCTGACTGACCGACCGACCGAAAAACGTGAAATACGTAGCCAAGTCGATCACATGGTCAGCTCTAAACGCAAACACATTTTTGGGGAGGGAAGAAATATGACACGGGTCATTGTAAGTTCAATTGGTCGCTCTATTTTCATTGGTTAATAAATATTTTCACACTTGCTCGATTAATATTGCCTTGATCTTTTTTCTTCAGTCCGGCGTTAACCCTTTTTTTATTGACCAGAATATAGATCCCACACTGGCTTGCAAATTTGCAGTGTAGAAAAGAGAGTTATTTTTATTTTATACTAACCACAGTTACACTACCTAGCAAGTCTGCGGGAAGACCTGAGGAGGGCAGTGGTTTGTTGTTATGGCTACATTTCATGAATTGTTTTTCTAACTCCCGTAGCATCACAAGCGTTAAATGAGCAAAATTCTTCTTAGTGTGTGGACTGTACTTGACAATTTTTTTTTTTGTATTTCTCTTAAGCTGGAATTTCCATAGATTTTTTTCAATGTGTTATGTTCTGTTTCATATATATATATATATATATATATATATATATATATATATATATGTAATTAGAAGCGCACTTACTATGACTGGTATTATTCTTATCTTCAGTTTCCACATTTTTTTCATTTCGATTTTCAGGTTTTTATACTTATTACGGCCCTGAACATCTCCCCATCCCTAGTAGCTTCCTTCTAATACCCTTCCTAAACCCCGCTCTGTCCATCAAATATGTTACGCGTTGCTTTCCCCTGTCTCTCTTGCTCGCAATCTGACCTGCGAGTATCAGATTCTCCAAGCCTCATTACATGTCCCAAGAACTTCAGCTGTCTTTTCCTCATGTTAAGTATTAGTTTCCGTTTCGTTTCCATCCTCTCCAAAACCCCATCGTTTCTCATATGTTCATTCTATGGTATCCTCAGCATCCTTCTGTAGAACCACATTTCAGTTGCTTCAAGTGTTCAATCTTTGGTGAGATTGACCAGCATTCACTGCCATATTGAAGAACAGATATCACATAACAGTAATGTCTTCTTTGTTTCCAGCGAAATTTTCTTATCTCTCAATAATTTACTGAGCTTCTAAAATGTATTCTTAGCCAGGCCAATTCACCTTCGGATTTGCACTTTCTATCCTCTGTTAGAACACTTCCCAGGTATTTAAATTTCTGTACCTGCTTGATTTAAGTATCCCCAGCTTGGGTTCCACTTTTTACTGATGATAATGCATTCAGTTTTCTTGTAGCTTATTTGTTGTCTTTTATTTCCTCTTTTAGCGGACCTGAAGGAGATTACCACCACCTTTCAATTTGTTGCTTTTCATTTTGTTTTTGTTTTTTTTTGTTTACCTTTTTTTACCGATTACACCCTAAATTTTCCGATTGATAAAAAAATTTTGAAAAATTTCAACATTTAAACAATTTTTTTTGGAGGGTGGGGGTGGGAGCTCAGTTTTTCATACAACCTTATAGTAAATCAATCCTGTGCAATTAACTTTATTGCTTGCTCATATTCAACTACTGAATCCTTTGCGAAATTTTTGAATAAAGCCATTCTTGGAGTTTCCGAGACATCGTAAGAACTAAAGAAAACTAGTAAAAGACAAAGACAAGAGCAACAACTCGTCCCAACAAAACCAAAACAAAGCGACCCCAACGCGAGTGGTTCCAAAATGGAGGATCGATTTTCTATAACGTTGTATGAGAAAGTGAGCACCCCCCGCAAAATTGTTTAAATATTGAATTTTTTCAAATTTTTTGTGTAATAACCGATAAGACCGCGCTGAAAAAAAAAAAATGAAAAAAACAGTGGTAGTCTCCTTCAAGTCTACCCCTCTTTCTTCAGCTACCTTCTGTAGGAGGTCTTGTAGTTTCCTTTCCGCGTCTGCTTAGTTTTTCAAATTCCTTGGTTTCTATTCCGCCGAGTAAGCCATATCAATTAGTAGGCGAATTTTTTTTCTTTTCGGTTTTTGACAATCATGTCCTGTCTATTTACTTCAATCTTCCCATCTGTGAAGATGGTGCAATCTTATAAAATTGCAAAATGGTGCTGGGTGATGTTGCTCGAATTCCAGTTGAATTCCTTGCATTCACTTATGCGCAAATACTCTTGGGAAAGGTATTAATCCGTCTCTTCCCTCCAGTTATGGGTTAAATAACAGGACAGATTGGGTTCTATAGCTTTAGCTGACAACTAATCTACTACAGAAAGTAATAGCAACCTACTGCGGGATAATCTTCTGCCCAGTCAGGTATGTCTCTTTCGAGACATGATCGCTCAAAGCGTGTATGAAATATGCCATCTTTATGCCAAATTGCAATATTTTCTATTTTTCATAATCTACAGAACGAGATCTCGCAAATGTGGGACGTAAAAACGAGAAAAATATTAGCTACTATTGGCGCGCTATCAAGTCTGAACTGAACGTCTATATTTAGCAGTTCTCTACAAAGCTATATGCAAGAGAACAAGAAAAAATAGGATACTTAAGAGCTACTCTTAGTCTTTTCGTGTGGAAATTTCGCATAAACAGTAACATTTCTACTATTAGAGGAATTCAGAGTATCTGTCGGAATTTCGGGGATGAGGAGTTAGCATTATATATATTAGTTACATTCGGACAATAGTCTTCATATCTCAAAGGTACGGTAGTTGTGTCGTCCGAATTTCGTTATATTTTAAATGTCTAGGGATATATCGACTTGTTCTCTTTTTAGTACTATACAGTTACTGCTAGCTGTGTTTCCATGAAGCAATAATAATTACATTATAATGTCATTTAATCTATTTGGGGTAGATTGTTCTCTTTCCACTGTCCATGTCTAGGGATATCTCATTCTTGTTCTCTTTTTAGTATTGTTCAGTTATTGCTAACCCTGTTTCCATGAGGCGATAATAATTATATTATAATGTAATTTGATCTACGCGGATAGATTTTTCAAATTCCACCAATCATGTCTGGGGATATCTTATCTTGTTCTCGTTTTAATACTGTTCAATTATTGCGAGCCCTGTTTCCACGAGGCAATAATAATTATATTATAATGTAATTTAATCTACGGGGGTAGATTATTATAACTCCTCTGTCCATGTCTAGTGATATCTCGTTTTGTTCTCTTTTTAGTACTGTTCAGTGATTGCTAGTCCAGGTTCTATGAAGCAATAATAATTATAATGTAATCTAATCTATGGGGTTAGATTGTTCTCATTCCACTGTCCATGTCTAGGGATATCTCGTCTTGTTCTCTTTTTGGTACTGTTCAGTTATTGCTAGCCCAGGTTCTATGAGGCAATAATAATTATATCATAATGTAATTTAATCTTTGGTGGATAGATTGTTCTCATTCCACTGTCCACGTCTAGGGATATCTCGTCTTGTTCTCTTTTTAGTACTGTTCAGTTATTGCTAGCCCAGGTTCTATGAGGCAATAATAATTATATCATAATGTAATTTAATCTTTGGTGGATAGATTGTTCTAATTCCACTGTCCACGTCTAGGGATATCTCGTCTTGTTCTCTTTTTAGTATTGTTCAATTATTGCTAGCCCAGGTTCTATGAGGCAATAATAATTATATTATAATGTAATTTAATCTTTGGTGGATAGATTGTTCTCATTCCACTGTCCACGTCTAGGGATATCTCGTCTTGTTCTCTTTTTAGTATTGTTCAATTATTGCTAGCCCAGGTTCTATGAGGCAATAATAATTATATTATAATGTAATTTAATCTTTGGTGGATAGATTGTTCTAATTCCACTGTCCACGTCTAGGGATATCTCGTCTTATTCTCTTTTTAGTATTGTTCAATTATTGCTAGCCCAGGTTCTATGAGGCAATGATAATTATATTATAATGTAATTTAATCTTTGGTGGATAGATTGTTCTAATTCCACTGTCCACGTCTAGGGATATCTCGTCTTATTCTCTTTTTAGTATTGTTCAATTATTGCTAGCCCAGGTTCTATGAGGCAATAATAATTATATTATAATGTAATTTAATCTTTGGTGGATAGATTGTTCTAATTCCACTGTCCACGTCTAGGGATATCTCGTCTTATTCTCTTTTTAGTATTGTTCAATTATTGCTAGCCCAGGTTCTATGAGGCAATAATAATTATATTATAATGTAATTTAATCTTTGGTGGATAGATTGTTCTCATTCCACTGTCCACGTCTAGGGATATCTCGTCTTGTTCTCTTTTTAGTACTGTGCAATTATTGCTAGCCCAGGTTCTATGAGGCAATGATAATTATATTATAATGTAATTTAATCTTTGGTGGATAGATTGTTCTCATTCCACTGTCCATATCTAGGGATATCTCGTCTTGATCCCTGTTTCCATGAGGCGATATTAATTATATTTTAAATGTAATGTAATCTACTGGTGTATATTCTTCTCATTCAACTGTTCACGTGGAAAAAACAAAAGACGAAGGGTATGCAAGAAGACAGAAGATTGATATTGACGTTGCATTTTAAATCTTTAAATCTTCAATTTTTCAAGGAAGCAAGTAAACGAAAGTGAGTTTCACAGGCGAGAATTGTGAGTAAAAAACTGTTGGAGTAGAAGTGGCGGTCGCATTTAGCTATTTCAGCAGTAAACAGGTTGGACGTAAATGCCAATTTAGTCTTCTTCTTCTATGTGCCCTGTCTTTTCAGGACGTAAGCGATCCTGGCTTTCCATGCTTCTCTATCTCTGGTGCCTTTTAGCACGCTTTCTCCTGTTACACCACACAACCCTCATTTTGTCATCTACCTGATCAGGCCCTTCAAATATCTTATCGACTGCTTTCCTCTGTCTTTTTTCCCCTCTATCTGGCCTGTTAGTATCATGTTCTCCAAGCCCTTTTTCCTCGTTGCATGTCTCAGGAACTTTAGCTGTCTTTTCCTGATGCTTGGTATTAATTTCCTTTTCGTTGTCATCCTTTCCAAAATCTCGTCATTTCTCACATGCTAAATCCATGATATACCCAACATCCTTCTGTAGAACCATATTTCAGTTCCTTCAAGTTTTTCCTTCATCTTTGATTATATTGTCCAGCATTCACTGCCATATTGATGAACTGACGCTTAAATTCATGTAGTCGGTGTAGCAGGGAATGCCGCTAAACAAAATCTTTGGTTTGATACTTCATTGATAAGGCGAGTTTGATATTGACACGGCTTGGTTTCGTCTGGCATAGGATTATAAATATAGGATATCCAGCAAGGATCAAGTTCACTGCATCAGTAATATTTACGAGATAAATCTTTTTTTTAATCGGTATTACCCCATTGTGGTACAGTGTATATCGGCTCGGAACGAGAAGCCGGCGAGCCGAGTTCGAATTCCAGTTGAATCCATTGTATTCGCTTACGCGCAAATACCCCTGGGAAAGGTATTAATCCGTCTCTTCCTTCCAGTTATGGGTTAAATAGCAGGACAGATTGGGTTCTATAGCCTTGGTCGGCAACCAGTCTACCACAGAAAGCAATGGCAACCTACTGCGGGATAATCTTCTGCCCAGTCAGTCATGCCTCGAGAGAGACATGATCGCCCAAGCGTGTATCACGTATGGCACTTAACTAACTGACTGGCCCCATGCAAAGCAATAAAGCCACTAAGACGCAAGGGGTTACAGGGGATGGAAGAATTAGGAACAGAAACATTGAGCAGAAAGAGAAAAGATAAATCAAGAGGAGAGTAGATAGGGATTGACATATTTTTGAAGATTAGAGGCAGGATTAAATGGTTGTGCCGTCAGCGTAGATTCCAAGTTTGAAGATGATGTCATCAGGAAGGTCGTTAATGAATAAAATAAAAAAAAAGATCTAGACGAGTTGCCGTTCAGGATGACCTTCATTTCACGATTTGAAATGAAAGTCATCGGCGGCCGCAGTCTGAACAATATAAGATACGCAGATGATACAGTGTTGATAGGAAACTACAAAGTTTAATACAGAAGATAGCTGAAGAAAATGGAAAGAAAGGACTAAAAATAAACGACAAAAAAATAAAAAATAACGAATGCATGGCCATCAGCAAAAAGAGGAGTTCAAAATACCAACTACAGGTGGGGGATACTAAAATCAAGCAGGTATAAAAATTTAAATACCTGGTGAAGTATTCTAGCAGAAGACGAAAAGTGCGACACTGAGATCCGAAGGCGAATTGGCATGGTCAAGGATGCATTTCAGAAGCTGAGTAGAATATTGAGAGACAGGAAAATTTCAATAGGAACAAAGAAGAGAGTACTGGATGTCTGTTCTTCAGTATGGCAGTGAATGCTGGACAATCCTATCAAAGATAAGGGAAAGACTAGAAGCAACGAAATGTGGTTCTACAGAAGGACACTGCGGATACCATGGACCGAGCATGGGAACAATGATGAGGTTTTGAAGACAATGAAAAGGAAAAGGAAAATAATACTGAACATCAAGAAAAGACAGCTAAAATTTCTGGGACATGTAATGAGGAATGGGGGCTTGGAAAATCTAATGCTCACAGGTCAGATAGAGGGAAAGAGAGACAGACGAAAGCAACGGGTAACATACTTGACAGGGCTGAGCAAGTGGACGGTAGAGCGGGGTTTCTTTGGGGTGACAGGCGAAAGCGTGCTAAGAGCCACCAGGCACATAGAAGAAGAAGAAGAAGAAGAAGAAGAAGAAGAAGAAGAAGAAGACCCGCATTTACCTTGAGGGAGAAATAGTTTCATGTCTTTTTCAAGAACATTCGTGTGAACTGAATAGAGACTAACCCAGCTGAAGTTTGAATGCTTATTCAGCTTAAAAAATCATTTGAAACAGCGAGGTTGCAAATACAGCTGGTATAATAGATAATAAAACATAAAGTAGGCAGGTGTTGATAACAATTGTTAATCCTTATCACACTGCATTATGAATATTACTTCCCTTTCAACTGTATTTTTTTCAAGGCTTCTCAATTGCAGTAACCTTATTGTTACTTTAACTCAAAAGTGTTTTTGTTACCATAGCAGGATATGACAACACAACAAGAAAATTCAAACAAATTCAAATTCAGGGATCGGTCACCTTTAGTGGTAGGATAAACTTATTGCATAGCAAATGAAGTCACGTAATAAGTGATAAACAGATGAAAAGAAATGTCATTAACGATCTTCACTCCCACAGCAATGTTTGTTGTCATAAAAATTTCTCCCTATCGGCTTCAAAATACGCCGACTGCATATCTGCAGAGGGATACCTTCCCACCAATAAGGTGTCCTTGGTATGACTATAAACTGCATCCTGCAGCAAAGCCTCTAATTGGGTAGTTTCGAGAAGCATAGAACCACCCCTTAATTACTGTTGTTCCCAGGTTCACCTTGACCCGGTGTGGTAGCACCTGTTAGGGGCCCCTGCTATGGGAAAATAGTTAGCATTCCAAACTGTGGTCAAAACTCTATGAAAGTATAAAAATAGACTTTTATAGTGAAAATTTTCAACAATACTTTGAAGAAAAATATTACCAACAATACATTTTTGGTGATCTCGACAAAACCCTCTTTACAAAAATGCGTCAATGAAACCTGATCTACAAACTGATTTCTTACAAATAATACATATTTTATTCATACAAATCTGTAGTAAAAATCTTGTCGGTATTAAATAACCCATTGAAATGTTGATATGCCGTAAAACAAAACAAACCGAACGAACATAAAAAGCAATGATTAGAATTTTTATAAAAATCAAACACATGAAAATGAATTAATACATTTTTTTTTGTTCGCATATTTTGGTAATTTTGTAATTTTAAAAATTTTAATTTTGTAATTTTAAAAATAAATCTTTCAGTCCCTTTTGTAATGTAACTTTTCTGTGCCATTTTTAAAAACACATTCATGGCAATTGCCCAGATGAACTTTCCGTCATGGTGCCTGGATTTCATGAATTTATGTGCGTTGTGGCGCAGTGGATATCAGCTCGGAACGAGAAATCGGGGAACCGAGTTCGAATTCCAGTTGAATTTCTTGCATTCACTTACGCGCAAATACCCTTGGGAAAGGTATTAATCCGTCTCTTCCCTTCAGTTATGGGCTAAATAACAGGACAGATTGGGTTCTATAGCCTTGGTCGGCAACCAGTCTACCGCAGAAAGTAATGGCAACCTACTGCGGGATAATCTTCTGCCCAGTCAGTCATGTCTCTTTCGAGACATGATCGCCCAAGCGTGCATCGCGCATGGCACTTAACTGACTGAATAGATTAGTGGCAAGGTCTCATCATCTTAGAGTTGAAATGGCTAGATGCAACCGTAAGTTCTATGCCAACAGTTTCTTCTCTCGCACTTCTAGTTTGTGGAACTCTCTTTCGGTTTCTTGCTCCGCAGTCAAATTGATCTTCAAAAACTTAAATATATTGTCAATCATTATCTTGTCTTGGTTCTTGCTCTTTTACTGTCCTCTCTTCTTAATAGTTTTTCTCTTATCTCATAACACTCAGTAATCCTTTGTGTCTTAGTGACTTTATTGCCTTGTTTGGAGTGAAATCGTTAAAAATAAAAAGATTTCTTTTCCCATTTTATGAAATGGTAAATAATAAACCTTTATAAAAGGCAAATAATAAATATCGTATTTTATTTGGTTCGTATATTTTTATAATCTTGCAGATAAATATTGTGTCGTTAAGGGAAAAAATGTCCTATTCACCCATCGTTATTTACTTATGTATTTTTTGCGGGTACAGTGGTTAAACATTGCCAAAAATTTCTTTTCTTATTTATTACTTGATATAATAGGATGTGTTTTCCAGCTTTCTCTTTTCCAATCTTTTCACTTATCTTTTCCTTTTTTTCTTCCTCAATTGGAGTAGATAGACTAAACTATCGCCCGGTTCGCACTCCACCCACCTCTATTGTACAGGTGTAGAGGCTCATCCCTTGTTCCCTGTTTAGGATGTGGTTTCCGGCTTTCTCTTTTCCAATCTTTTCACTTATCTTTTCCTTTTTTTCTTCCTCAATTGGAGTAGATAGACTAAACTATCGCCCGGTTCGCACTCCACCCACCTCTATTGTACAGGTGTAGAGGCTCATCCCTTGTTCTCTGTTTAGGATGTGGTTTCCGGCTTTCTCTTTTCCAATCTTTTCACTTATCTTTTCCTTTTTTTCTTCCTCAATTGGAGTAGATAGACTAAACTATCGCCCGGTTCGCACTCCACCCACCTCTATTGTACAGGTGTAGAGGCTCATCCCTTGTTCTCTGTTTAGGATATGGTTTCCGGCTTTCTCTTTTCCAATCTTTTCACTTATCTTTTCCTTTTTTTTCTTCCTCAATTGGAGTAGATAGACTAAACTATCGCCCGGTTCGCACTCCACCCACCTCTATTGTACAGGTGTAGAGGCTCATCCCTTGTTCTCTGTTTAGGATGTGGTTTCCTGCTTTCTCTTTTCCAATCTTTTCACTTATCTTTTCCTTTTTTTTTCTTCCTCAATTGGAGTAGATAGACTAAACTATCACCCGGTTCGCACTCCACCCACCTTTATTGTACAGGTGTAGAGGCTCATCCCTTGTTCCCTGTTTAGGATGTGGTTTCCTGCTTTCTCTTTTCCAATCTTTTCACTTATCTTTTCCTTTTTTTTTTTCTTCCTCAATTGAAGTAGATAGACTAAACTATCGCCCGGTTCACACTCCACCCACGTCTATTGTACAGGTGTAGAGGTTCATCCTTTGTTCCCTGTTTAGGATGTGGTTTTCGGCTTTCTCTTTTCCAATCCTTTCACTCTTACGTAGCCCCCTGCACATCAGTGGTGTTACCGCCTTGCTCGGGGTGATATGATTAAAAAAAACAAAAACAAAAACTTTAATATAAGTCTTATATACAGAAAGAGTCGATAAGCCTCCTTCCAGAAGATGAATACAAGAGAAAAGAAAAATGTGTATTTATAATCAAAACAAAAACAAAGAATGTTTGCAGTTGGATAACAGTTTTAAAGGAATTCAGAGGATTAGTTAAAAATAGAATCTTTAAAACTTGAGTAATGTTGCCATATCTGGTCAGCTGCTTCCATTGTTCACCTTGGGGTTCTCGACAAAATCCAAATGAGGATCTGCAATGTAGTTGGTTACGATTTGGCTGCTTATCTTCAGCCTCTTTCTCACCGAAGGAATATCGCTTCCATCTGTCTTTTCTACAAGTATTTTCATGGCTTATGCTCTAACGAGCTTTATTCCCTGGTGCCCCGTCCTCATAAGTTTACCTGTGCAGCGAGATTAGCGACTAGGTCCCATCATTCTACTGTCAAAATAGTCAGACGTAACCGCCAATTTTTTTTTTTTTAATCATCTCACCCCAAGCAAGGCATTCCACTGCCACTATTGCGCATGGGGCTACATAGGGGAAGGTAAAGAGAAGGAGTGGTTAGACATAGGGAATGTCAGGAGGAAGGTGACAGATGAGTAAGGATAGCGAGGATGAGGGTTGGGCAGATGGGAAGAGTGCTTGATAGAATGGCAGCAGGTTAGTGTGTTAGGAGGTGTCTATTGACCTTACATTTAAACTCCTGGAGATTGTAGCCGTCGGGGAAGCAATCGTTTGGAAGATAATTCCACGGTCGGGAAGTGCGAGGAAAGAAACTGTTGGAGTAGAAGTTGCGGTTGCATTTTATCGGTTTCACTGTAAAAGGGTGGGATCTAGTTGCTAATCTAGTATCTCGTGCAAATTCGTATTTAGGGGGCACCAGTGATCTAAGTTCATCGGAGCAGAAGCCGTGAAAGTATTTATAGAAGAGACACAGGGAAGCCACGTCGCGCCGGTGGGAGAGAGACTGCAGGCGGTCTGCCAAGTCGGTATCTATCACATTACAGACCCTCCTCTGAACCTTATCGAGAAGCCCGAGGAGACACAGGGAAGCCACGTCGCGCCGGTGGGAGAGAGACTGCAGGCGGTCTGCCAAGTCGGTATCTATCACATTACAGACCCTCCTCTGAACCTTACCGAGAAGCCCGAGGAGAACAGCAGGGGCACCCGACCAGATATGGCAGCAGTATTCTACTGTAACAGTTTCTTTCCTTGTATCTCCCGCCTGTGGAGGATCTCCCTTCACTCTACTTGCTTCTCTGATAGCGACAATCTCCAAAAGTCTAAATGTAACGTTAATTGTCATCTTCTATCTTCTTGAATCCTATTCATCTTTTATCCCTCTGCACCCAGTGTTTTCTCTTCCCTGATAACTACAATTTCCAAAAATGTAAACATCTGATTTAGACTCTCCACATGTTTTATCACCTGATTTAGCCTCTCCCCACTTTTAACATCTAATTTAGACTCTCTTTCATTTTTAACACCTGATTTAGCCAATTTCACTTTTAACACCTGATTTAGCCTCTCCCCACTTTTAACACCTGATTTTAGCCTCTCCCCACTTTTAACACCTGATTTAGACTTCTTCATTTTAACACCTGATTTAGCCTCTCCCCACTTTTAACACCTGATTTAGCCTCTCCCCACTTTTAACATCTAATTTAGCCTCTCCCCACTTTTAACACCTGATTTAGACTCTCTTCATTTTTAACACCTGATTTAGCCTCCCCCACTTTTAACACCTGATTTAGACCTCTTCATTTTTTAACACCTGATTTAGCCACTCCCCACTTTTAACACTTGATTTAGCCTCTCCCCACTTTTAACACCTGATTTAGCCTCTCCCCACTTTTAACACCTTGATTTAGACTCTCTTCATTTTTTAAACATCTGATTTAGCCTCTCCCCACTTTTAACATATGATTTAGACTCTCTTCATTTTTTAACACCTGATTTAGCCTCTCCCCACTTTTAACACCTGATTTAGCCTTCTCCCCACTTTTAACACCTGATTTAGCCTCTCCCCACTTTTAACACCTGATTTAGACTTTCTCTCTTCATTTTTTAACATCTGATTTAGCCTCTCCCCACTTTTAACATATGATTTAGACTCTCTTCATTTTTTAACACCTGATTTAGCCACTCCCCACTTTTAACACCTGATTTAGCCTCTCCCCACTTTTAACACCTGATTTAGCCTCTCCCCACTTTTAACACCTGATTTAGACTTCTTCATTTTTTAACATCTGATTTAGCTTCTCCCCACTTTTTAACATATGATTTAGACTCTCTTCATTTTTTAACACCTGATTTAGCCTCTCCCCACTTTTAACACCTGATTTAGCCACTCCCCACTTTTAACACCTGATTTAGCCTCTCCCCACTTTTAACACCTGATTTAGACTCTCTTTCATTTTTTAACATCTAGATTTAGCCTCTCCCCACTTTTAACATATGATTTAGACTCTCTTCATTTTTTAACACCTGATTTAGCCTCTCCCCACTTTAAACATCTGATTTAGACTCTTCATTTTTTAACACCTGATTTAGCCACTCCCTCACTTTTAACACCTGATTTAGCCTCTCCCCACTTTTAACACCTGATTTAGCCTAATTTTAACACCTGATTTAGACTCTCTTCATTTTTTAACATCTGATTTAGCCTCCCTCACTTTTAACATATGATTTAGACTCTCTTCATTTTTTAACACCTGATTTAGCCTCTCCCCACTTTTAACACCTGATTTAGCCACTCCCCACTTTTAACACCTGATTTAGCCTCTCCCCACTTTTAACACCTGATTTAGACTCTCTTCATTTTTTAACATCTGATTTAGCCTCTCCCCACTTTTAACATATGATTTAGACTCTTCATTTTTAACACCTGATTTAGCCTCTCCCCACTTGCATCTGATTTAGACTCCTCTTCATTTTTTAACACCTGATTTAGCCTCTCCCCACTTTTAACACCTGATTTAGCCACTCCCCACTTTAACACCTGATTTAGCCTCTCCCCACTTTTAACACCTGATTTAGACTCTTCTCATTTTTTAACATCTGATTTAGCCTCTCCCCACTTTTAACATATGATTTAGACTCTCTTCATTTTTTAACACCTGATTTAGCCTCTCCCCACTTTTAACACCTGATTTAGCCTCTCCCCACTTTTTAACACCTGATTTAGACTTTCATTTTAACATTTGATTTGCCCGCGCCTCACTTTTAACATCTGACCCGCCCCCTTTTATCATCAGGTGTAGCCATATTCAGCATCTGAATTTTCATTTTAATATGTTTTAGCTTCTCCTTACATCTAGCATTCTCCCTTTTTAACATCAGATTTAGCACCACAACTTACCCCCACATTTTGGCATCTTATTCAACCCTTCGACCTTTTATTTGTTTGCGCCGAGCCTGAATTAACAACAACAATAACAACAAAAATCAATGAATAATAATTCTTGTTTAGTAAACACATCGTTCAAAGGGAAAGAGAGTTCAGAAGACAGAATTTAAAATTGGACGAATTGTTTTCATTTAGTTGGCCTAAATTCGCGACCAACTTTAAAATATGTTCATCAGATTCAAATCGAAAAATACATACATTTTCTGCGCGAAGTTGCTAGTCGGGATTTTTACCATTCAGCTGCTAGGATTTAATAGTGCGTTACCTAGCAGTTCGACATTAATACAAGACTTACTGAACGAATGATGAACTAAAATCATCGATTAGACGGGAAATCATGTAATTAATGTCTTATGGTAGAATGCCTATATATATATATATATATATATATATATATATATATATATATATATCGTTTGTTCTTTGAAAACTAACCTACTCCTAGCTAGTTTGATCCATTCTAATAATTTATTGTTGTTGTGGCCCGGAAGAAAACTCGAACTCTGGTATTAGTGAAACAAATTTATTTAACGAAAGAACAAATACAAAGAGTGTTACACGTCAGTCGGACTGCCAAGTATTAAACCGGAGTGACTACTAAACTCAACTCATTATTTAGTTGTCCCTCCCAGTAAGGGCAACATGCGACACATGGTCAGTTTAACTGGGATTTCCGGGCCATTTGTCTCGGCCAAAAAATGTCTGTCTATTTTTACCCAGTCGTGCCTCTACCCTTCGGCGGAACCACGACTGGGTTATTGCTCTCTGCTCGGAAGCAGAGAGCGTCCTCTACCTGAAGGCAGAGAGCTGACAGTGTCATAGTTGCAGAGGCAAATGCCAACTGGCAACTCGACTCCGAGAGGCATATTCTCCTAGTATTCATAATAATAGGAAGAGTTCATTATAGTCCAAAAAGGGTAGTCCATAACATTTACATATGCTCGATAAAATTCATCTTTCACCATTTGATTCGAACATATGTCGTGGGTTTAAAGCAATCTATAACAGAGAAAAATTGTGTTTAAATATAAAATATTCTTATTTTCGTGTTTATACATTTAAATATTCCTTAGTGTATTTTACAGTCCTTGTTTGTAGTTATTTGTTAAGATGAAAAGAAATGTGATTGCTTCACCTTTATGTGAGAAGAGGCAAGGGAGAATGTGAGGAGGAAAGTGTAAGTGTCATGTAGCTTGGTGAGAAAGACGGGTGAATGAGTAAGAGAATTTCTTTTAAGCCACGCCGTCGTGAACGGATGCAGTCTTGTTGCCGCTCCTTCTCCTTACTGGCTTAGAAATTTTGCTTAAATATCCTTCAAAGGGATCACAAAGCATTTTTTTAATTGTTAGCGGAAAAGCGACCCGTTGGTTGAAAAATGTTAAATAAATATTTTCAAAGAATTAATTCATTAACCGGAAAGATAATCGAAACCTCTGATTCAGAAACTGTTTTTTCAATTGGTGTTTGATTGTCTTGCTGCTTATTTCCGTTTTTGCTCCACGCACGCACCAAAATACCACATTTTCGCAGTGGAGCTAATAATAATACATCCATCATATACAATTACTTATTTTCTCTTGCGACTGCAATAAAAACGACATTTTTAATACTCGAGCAGCGGAAACCGAGTCAAGCAATCGCCAAAAATCCAATTACCATAACTAAAATAACGTTGTCTGTTAAATTATTTAAAAACTATCATTAAGAGAAATATTTTTAAGACAGTGATTTGGCTAGTAAATATTAAACTCGGATGTGTGTTGTGAGGCAGTGAATATCGGCTCGGAACGACAAATCAGGAAGCCGAGTTCGAATTCCAGTTGAATTCCTTGCATTCACTTACACACAAATACCCTTAGGAAAGGTATTAATCCGTCCCTTCCCTCCAGTTATGGGTTAAATAATTGGAGAGATTGGGTTCTATAGCCATGGCTGGCAACTAGTCTACCAAAGAAAGCAATGGCAACCTACTGGGGGATAATCTTCTGCCAAGTCAGTCATGTCTCTTTCGAGACATGATCGCCCAAATCGTGTATCACGTATGGCATTTAACTGACTGAATATTTAAACTCAAGCGACAAACCTCATTATGCCGTCTTACTAAGCATTACCTCCACTTCGGTTGTGGGTGGGGTTGTCTACGGTTATTACCTGGCGTTTGAGGCGTCTACAAAAGGGTAGATGCTAATGGGGCTTTTGTGCAAGTTTTGTACAGATACCAAATCCCATTTTAAACCCGAACCTTTGTTACACACTGCTCGACTGGGCGTACGGGTTATATACGAGAATGGCTATATACACGTTCAAAACCACTACTAAATATGACAACTTAAAGATACAACGTCTTTACTTCGATGAGCAATGAAAGCCAAACCCATGGAATAGCGTTCTCTGTGTTTTTATGCAATAAGTTCATTTAAGGGTTAAACTTAGTCTGGGACAGGGCCGCATCTACGGAGCACACAGTAATGATCTACGATATTGCTAACGAGGTGCCAAGAAATAGGATTCTTGATAGGAAAAAAAAAACATACAAAGCCATGTTTGCTCGAAGATGAGTCATTCGTGAATGTGAAACGTTCGTTAAGTGTTAAAAACTAGAGAACGAGCCTCATTAGAAATGATAGATACCTGCTTGTAGGTTAAAAATAAAAATTATACTAAACAAAAAACGTCTTACATGACATCTCACTGTCATCAGAAGTACTAAATACCTGCTCATAAGCTTAAAGATCTCTAAATTTATTAAAAAAATAAAATAAAATGAAATAACAAAGAAACAAACACAACTTAATAATTACCAGCTTGGAGTTGAGCCATATATATTCTTCAATGATTTATACTACTAATTCGGAATACAGTCGTGTGGATACAGCATAAATAGTTTCTCCCATCACCATTAGGTCTTTTTTTTTTTTAACACCCGGATAACAATAGGCAGCGATCTCTCTTTTGTCACTTTGTGAAAGTTTCATTAAAAATGACAAAAAAGGTACTAATATAAATTAATGGTTAATTATTTTAATTTTTTATGTGATGTTATTATTTTCAAAACATAAAAATATAATTTTTTTTAAATTCATTCATGCGCTTTCAGTAATATTTTTAGCCATTATCAAGGATGAATTTTTTAAAATAAAACTTGCATATTTCTATGTTGTTTTTTCCTTTCTATCACATATGAATGATAAAAGGAAAAAAGAACAAATAAGAAACGTATTTCAATTCACTTAAAGGCTTCTTCAGAAAACGAGAGAAAAAAAACGGTACTGGTACGTTGTGATTTTTGGGGGGGGTTATATTTATTTCGAACGTGTTTTCTAACACGTTCGAAATATATAAAAAAATATAAAAAAAATATAATATTAAAATATATAAAAAAATATAATATTAAAAATATTGCAATGAAAATATATAAAAAAAATATAATATTAAAAAATTTTTTAAATAATTAAAAAATACCTATATTTTTTCTTCATAATAAAAAAAAATATTTTGATGGATAAACGTTTTTATTAAGTTTGGGGCCTTTTTTCTTCATACTCTGTGCTGTTTTCTTTTTTCTTTTTCTTTTTTCTTTTTTTCTTTTTCTTTTTATTTATTTATTTATTTTTTTTAGCGAATTAGTGGAGGTACCTTATATATATATATATATATGATTTATTTCGAGGTCTTATTGAGTTAATTATTGATTACTTAGAAAAATTTATTAGCCACCCTGTTTGTTTTGTTTTTTTTTAGGTGAAGGTCGTTTGCTTGTTTTCAGCCGTTGCTCATGTCGTTGCCACGTGTGTTAAAATTATTTTGCTTCTTTTTCTTCAACTTGATACCTTGTCGAACCGTTGTTTTCACATTTAATTGGGAGGAATAAGCACACACACACACACACACACACACACACACACACACACACACGTATGTAACAACTTGAATTAGCATGAAAAAAGAAAGAAAAATAACATTACTGCCTCACTATGTGTACTACTGTAAAAAAAAAAGTGTAAACACTTAAAGTAGGTCATTTTCCCAGTAATGTGAACTGAACTTTATTCTCTAGACTGCTTAAGTTCTGTACACTTTTAATTAAAAGTGTTGTTTCAGAACAGAAGTGATTATGGCTCTCCACGACTTCCTATCTTTTCTTGTTTGCGGTAATGAACAACTTTCAGTTATCAGAACAAAAACTTAAAAAAATTTATAATGGATAAAAAACTAAAAGTAGATCATCTAGTGTTAAAATTCATCTGAAAAAGTTATCGCAAATCAAATATTAATTAAATTCACCACAAGAAATTGAGTTTTTAAATAATATTATTTTTTAAATTTTTGGCACACTTTTGAAATTATAAATTTTGTTGTTTCGCTTGCCTCACAACAAGCCTAATCAGCAGCATTAGAAATTACCAAAAATTAGGGAGTTACTCACATTTTGTAAGTGTGGAAGATATATGACTCATAATATGAGGTAATTACAAATAAATTTTTACAATTTAAAAAAAAAATCTGTTTTTCTGGTTTTAGTTTGATAATCATTCGAATTCCAGTTGAATTATTTGCATTCACTTACACGCAAATACCCTTGGGAAAGGTATCAATCTGTCACTTCCCTCCAGTTATGGGTTAAATAACAGGACAGATTGGTTTCTATAGCCTTGGCTGGCAACCAGTCTACCGCAGAAAGTGATAGCAACGTACTGTGGGATAATCTTCTGCCCAGTCAGTCATGTCTCTTTCGAGACATGATCGCCCAATTGTGTATCACGTATGCCTCTTAACTCACTGACTGAATCGGTGTGAGCGCGAACAGAGACCCTTAGTCCCCCCACCCAATCAGGGACAAGTTGCCCACATTTAAGGACGATCGCAAAGGTTAACCCAACAATGCAATGGAAGGACTTCGCTCTGGGAGAATTTGGTGTGAATTTTAGTAAATATATAAATTATTTGGTCCTTACGTATTATCGGGAGGACCTTTGATTTTTACTTTTTCTGGAAAAATCAGGCTTTCATCACCTCAACGTCAACCACAAGTACAACTTTGTGGATTCGAACACCGGGGCTCATACGCAGACAGTGGAACGCCTATGGGGATCGACAAAGTGGCGAAACAAGAAGCACTGTGGCACTGCACGTCACCATTTGGAGTCGTATTTGGCCGAATTCATGTGGCGGAAGCATGTTGCCTGTACTGATGTCTTTGAGTCACTTTTGGAAGCAATTGCGACGTTCTGGCCTCCGGAATTACAAATGTAATGTTATTTTATTGTTTTAACCGTTTCAATAAATAATTTACTTTAATTTTTGAGTCGTTTTTTTAAAGGTCCTCCCGATAATACGTAAGTACCAATTATTTTTATTTTAGGATGAATTAACAGAAAATATCCCAAAAAGTAATGGAAAATTATCATGAAGTATTTTGAATAGGGAAAAAAAAGCAAAGTTATGATTTTGAATTTTGGCGAGGAACTATACAGGGTGCAATGGGTAAATTGTCGCAATACTATATTTTTAGTTTTAATGTATATCGTTTGTTTTTAATTTTGTTTTTAGCATAGTGTAGGAGGGTCAGTTGAGCACCATCTGTGAGAGAAAGAGCACCATGATGCAATACACTCTGCCATAAATTTGAAAATGGCATGCCGTGTTGCCTGATATTCGTGGCAGAAGCTCTAATACGAACATTTCAGAGAGTTTGGGTGTCAATCTGAGGACAGTGCAGAGGATTCAGAAAGAGTCGGATGAGTCTAATGGTGATTACGAAGGTACAGCAGCTTGAAAAACAATCTTATCGTTCTGACAGCCAAATTTATTGGTAAGGGCTTTAGACTCAACATGTGCCTTGAGGAGGTTGTGCTGCTCTGGGTCAAGAGGCTGGCTGCTGGAAGACCTTATGTCTGGCAACAGGACTCTGTACTGTGCTACACGAGCAGGAGAACCCAGTTATGGCTGTCAGATAATTTCTGCAACCACATCACCCCTTATATTTGACCACTCCACTCCCCAGGCTGAAACCCCCTTGCTTATTATGTGTGGAGGCAAAGTTGAATGAGAGACCAAGAAAACTCCTTGTAACACCAAAGATGAACTGAAGGCAAGGATTATGACAGCATTCACAAATGTAAGAAAGGAGACTGTCCAGAAGAGATGCAGGAGATTCCAAAGTCGTCTCTTTAGTATTTCAAGATATTTTTGTGTAATTTTGGTAAATAAATCTGTTAAAGTGAAATGTCAGTGTTATTTTCAATTTTGCATCATTTACATGACAATTTATCCATCGCACCTTGTATAATAAGTAAATAATTTTTGTTAAAATACATGTACATTTAAGTTAATATTGTTTTTACAAAATTTTCTTTCATAAGTATAGACACTCATTCCAGTTGAATTCCTTGTATTCACTTAAGTGCAAATACTCTTGGGAAAGGTATTAATCCATCACTTCCCTCCAGTTATGGGTTAAATAACAGGACAGATTGGGTTCTATAGCCTTGGTGGGTAACCAATCTACTGCAGAAAGTAATGGCAACCTACTGCGGGATAATCTTCTGCCCAGTCAGTCGTGACTCTTTCGAGACATGATTGCCCAATCGTGTATCATGTATGGCATTTAACTGACTGGTAGACACTCAGCATTCCAGATAATAAATATTTTTTGTTGTTTCATTAAAGTTAATAAAAATTAAAAGATGGCCCAAATTGACACTTCCCAGGAAGCCCCTTATAAATACTCATGTACAAAATTTAAAGCTGGAATTTGAACTTGGCTCTTCAATTTTGCATTCCAAGCTGATATTCACTGCACCACAATGCACATTTTTACCATTACATGTGCTTAGATTGTGGCAATTTAATTAAAAAAAAACAACATTATTTTATTCTAAACTTATTATGAATTATTTTTAATTAATTACATTTTAATTAAAATAATTTCATAGTTTCAGCTTAGTAAAAAAAATTAGTTATAAAATTATGTGACATAAGTTCATATGCCAAAGGATTCTAATCTGGGGACACCTTTTTTAAAACATATCATTATTAAAAACCAGGAAAATGGAAAAGAATGACAGTTGTTGTCAAATACATTTTGTTTGGAAAAGAACTTTTTTGTTTTATTTAATTTAATATAGGTAACCTTTTTCATAGGATAAGTAATAGTTTTAATTATTTTTATATATTTTTTTTAATCATATCACCCCAAGCAAGGCGAAAACGCCACCGATGCGCAGGGGGCTACATAAGAATGAAAAGATTGGAAAAGAGAAAACCGGAAACCACATCCTAAACAGGAAACAAGGGATGAGCCTCTTCACCTGTTCAATAGACGTGGGTGGAGTGTGAACCGGGCAATAGTTAAGTCTATCTACTCCAATTGAAAAAAAAAAAGAGTGAAAAGATTGGAAAAGAGAAAACCGGAAACCACATCCTAAACAGGAAACAAGGGATGAGCCTCTTCACCTGTTCAATAGGCGTGGGTGGAGTGTGAACCGGGCAATAGTTTAGTCTATCTACTCCAATTGAAAAAAAAAAAGAGTGAAAAGATTGGAAAAGAGAAAACTGGAAACCACATTCTAAACAGGGAACAAGGGATGAGCCTCTTCACCTGTTCAATAGGCGTGGGTGGAGTGGGAACTGGGCGACTCCACCCACGTCTATTGAACAGGTGAAGAGGCTCCTTGAAAATGGGCTGTGAAGAGGCTGAAAGTGCTTGGAAAGCCGAAAATTATGGAACATTTTTACATTCTTCATCTTATGATAAATGCCGTGTTTAATTTATAATGATGGAATAAATAAGATTTTTTAGTTCAAGTGGAATATAATTTTAGTAAAATGAGTCATATGTTTTTAATTTAAAATGTGCGATATTTTCAATAAAATGTGTAATATTATTTTATTGAAAGCATGCAATATTTTTAAAAAAGTAATGTTATTTTTGTTTGAAATAGATAACATTTTTTATAAAATGAGTAATATTTCTTTAAAATGTATGATATTTTTAATAAAATGTATAATATTTTTTATTGAAAACATGTAATTAAAATTAATGTTATTTTTTATTTAAAGTGGATAATATCTTTAATAAAAGGAATAATATTTTTTATTTAAAATATGTAATATTTAAAATATGTGTAATGTTTTTTTAATTGAAACCATGTAATATTTAAAAAATGTAATGTTATTTTATATTTAAAGTGGAATGTAATTTTGATAAAATAAATAATATATTTTTAACTTGAAATGTGTAATATTTTTAATAAAATGTGTAATATTTTTCATTTAAAGTGGAATATAATTTTAATAAAATTAATAATACATTTTTAATTTTACAATGTGTTATATTTTGAATAAAATAAGTAATTTTTTTATTTAAGATATTTAATATTTTCAAATAAAAGTGTAATATAATATTTAAAAAATGTAATGTTTTTTCATATTTAAAGTGGAATGTAATTTTGATAAAATAAATATATTTTTAACTTGAAATGTGTAATATTTTTAATAAAATGTGTAATATTTTTCACTTAAAGTGGAATATAATTTTAATAAAATTAATAATATATTTTTAATTTTACATCGTGTTATATTTTTAATAAAATAAGTAATTTCTTTATTTAAGATATTTAATATTTTCATTAAAAAGCATAATACTTTTTATTTGAAGCATGTAAAATTTTTAATAAAATGAATAATATTATCTTTTATTTTATAAGTAATATTTTTTATTTAAAGTGTATAATACCTTTTCATAAAATAGGTAATATTTGAAAATATTCAAATAATTTTAAAATGCTTATATTTAATTTTTAACAATGGAATGTGTAATATTTTTTTATTTAAAGTGGGTAATATTTATAATAAAAAAGAATAATATTTTCTTTTGTTTTAACTATTATCACTTTTTCCAGTAGGAATGGAAGTTTCCACTCTAGACTTTTTGTTTGAAGTAGTTTAGATTATAAACATCTTCGTTATGTCATCATTCCCTCATTGAGTTGCATGTGATTTTTATTTTACTTGTTGTTGCTGTTAGAAGTCTTCAAGTGATGTAGTCTCTGTTATTTGGTAGAGTTCTTTGTTTGTGATTGTGTAGAACCACTCAATAAGGTTTGAAAAAGAACAATCCCCACTAAAATCTGCATACCTTACTCACTCAAAACCATTTTTAGTCACTGATCTTAGAAAACAGTTGCATACAACTGACAGTTTAGATATTTAGCAAATTTCGTCCTATGCATGACATATTTTATGAAAGTCTCAATGTGACTATTTAAGAACATAACTCAAGTTTTAAGGTTAATGTTTTGGTTTAGTAACAGTTTATGGTATTGCGTGAAACTAAACTTTGTGTAACCTACTCTGTGTTCAGTTTCCTTATCCACTATAATAAATTTGTTAAAACTTTTTTTTTTTTTTTTAATCGTATCACCCCGAGCAAGGCGGTAGCGCCACTGATGTGCAGGGGGCTACGTAATAGTGAATGAAAAGATTGGAAAAGAGAAAGCTGGAAATCACATCCGAAACAGGGAACAAGGGATGAGCCTCTTAACCTGTTCAATAGACGTGGGTGGAGTGTGAACCGGGCGATAGATAGATCTACTCCAATTGAAAAAAAAAAAAAAAAAGGCTTTTGAACCACAGATGCAGAAAACAAAATTCTTATGCTAATATATATTTATAGCCGTCTATTATGAGATAAAAGACATACAAACCTCACTGCTATCAGAAGTACCAAGGATCTGACAGAACATTGGTACAATGTCATGGTTTTTAAAGAGCACCTTCATTTGTTCTGAAGCCTTCTTGATGTTAATTTTGTATAAATCTTTTTGGATAGTAGATGTTACTGACTTAGTTGTTAGTATTATGTTTTTGTTTTTATCTATCAGGTCATCCCATAAGTTCTGTCTGAATTTAACTTAATTAAATTCGAATAAAATTTAATAGTATTTTAGGGCAGACCTGAAGGAGACTACCACCACCTTTAAATTTGTTGTTTATTATTTTATTTTTACTTTTTTCAGTGCAATTTTATCGATTACACCTTAAACTTTCCGATTGACAAAAAGAATTTGGAAGAATTTCAATATTTCAATAACTTTAGGTGAGGGGGCTCAGTTTTTTATACAACGTAAATCAATCCTCCATTTTGGACCCACTTGTTGGTACAACATTACCACTACCTGTAAATTGGTTGATTATCAATTTTTTTTTTTACTTTTTTCAGTGCAATCTTATCGATTAAACCCTAAAATTTCCAATTGACAAAAAAATTTGTAAAAATTTCAGCATTTCAACATTTTTTTTTTTTTGGTGGGGTGGGGTGGGGCTCAGTTTTTCATACAACCTTATCGTAAAACAATCATGTGCAATTAACTTTTTTTGCTTGCGCATATTCAACTACTGAATCCTTTGCATAATTTTTGAATAAAGCCATTCTTGGAGTTTCCGAGGAAGATGCCATCATAAGAACTAAAGAAAACTTGAAAAAGACAAAAACAAGAGCAACAACTCGTCCCAAAAAAAACAAAACAATTCAATCTCAATGCGAGTAGTTCCAAAATGGAGGATCGATTTACTATAACGTTGTATGAGAAACTAAGGCCCCACTAAGACTGTTTAAATGTTGAAATTTTTTCAAAATTTTTTTGATAATCGGAAACTTTGTGTAATAACCGATAAGACTGTGCTGAAAAATATAAAAAAAATGAAAAACAACAAATTTAGAGGTGGTGGTAGTCTCCTTCATGTCTGCCTATTTTAGAATGTCAAATTGAATTAAAAACCATTTTTATGTATTTGGATACATTTAAACTAACTAAATTTTATTTTACAGATTAATAGAAATAAGAAATACTTTGATTAAAGTTCTTCTAATATGGAGGTATCTGAGGAGCATTTAAGGCACGTAATGCTTTATGAATACAAAAAAGAAAACTTTGCAACAGATGTTTTTTTTTAAAATCATGTCACCCCAAGCAAGGCGGTAACACCACTGATGTGCAGGGGGCTACATAAAAGTGAAAAGATTGGAAAAAAGAAAGCCGGAAACCACATCCTAAACAGGGAACAAGGGATGAGCCTCTACACCTGTTCAATAGACATGGGTGGAGTGTGAACCGGGTGATAGTTTAGTCTATCTACTCCAATTGGCTCGAAACATTCACTCAGCTTATGGAAATGAGTGCTTGAATGAAAGAACTTGCAGATGATGGTTTCCAAAATTCAGAAGTGGAGATTTCAGCCTTGAGGATGGAGATCGAACAGGTCATCCAGTTGAGTTCGATGATAAGCTTCTTGAGGCAGCACTTGAAGAAAATCCTACATTATCAGTTGAAGAATTGGCAGTAAAGCTTAGTTCAAACCATACAACTGTTCATCGTCATCTTCAACAACTTGGAAAGGCTCCTAAACTTTGAAAATGGGTACCTCATGAATTGTCTGAAAGCAACTACAAATCCTAAGTTGACATCTACTCTTCGCTTCATTCTTGCAAACTCATTTCACCCATTTTGGATAGACTTGTAACCGGTGATGAAAAATGGATCTTCTATTGTAATGTTAAATGTCATAAACAGTGGCTTGGTAAAGGGGAAAAGGCCCAACCACAATTGAGAAAGGAACTTCATGAGAAAATGGTTCTCTCTAGTTGTTGGGATTGCAAAGGAGTAATTCACTTTGAATTGTTACAATCTAATGCAACAATCGATGCTCAAGTCTACTGTAAGCAATTAGAGTGTTTGAACAAAGCTTTGAAGAAAAAAGACCCACTTTACTGAATCAAAAAAAAGTGATGTTTTATCAGGACAATGCATGAATTCAGTCAGTCAGTCAGTTAAGTGCCATATGTGATACACGCTTTGGGTGATCATGTCTCAAAAGAGACATGACTGACTGGGCAGAAGATTATCTCGCAGTAGGTTGCCATTGTTTTCTGCAGTAGACTGGTTGCCGACCAAGGCTATAGAACCCAATCTGTCCTATTATTTGACCCATAACTGGAGGGAAGTGATGGATTAATACCTTTCCTAAGGGTATTTGTGCATAAGTGAATGCAAAGAATTCAACTGGAATTCGAACTTGGCTTCCTGATTTCTTGTTCCGAGTTGATGTCCACTGCACCACAATGCACACACTGCAAAAATCACATCACAGAAGATCAAAGAGCTTGGTTGGAAAAAAATTCCTCATCCACATTAGTCTCCCGACTAATGTTACCATTTGTTTCATAGTTTACAAAATCATTTGCAGGAAATAACTTTCACAAGCCAGGCGGAGATCAAAACTGACATTGCAGAGTTCTTCGCTTCAAAACTAAAAGAGTTTTACCTTAATGGGATTAATCAGCTTAAAAATAGATGGAAGAAAATCATAGGAAATCATGAAATGTACATTGATGATTAACTTTTGATTTAATACAATGTTTTTGGTCACTTGTTTTTTTTATCCGAAAATCGGACAGAACTTATAGGATTACCTTGAGTTTATTGCTATTGTTATTGTTTGTTAATAATGTTATCTTTTTTAAAGTTATATATTTTATATAATATTCTTTTAGCATTTTGAATGAAAAAATAGGGATATTGAATGTTTCTGAAAGTATTTTTTATGTATATTTCTTCTTCAGGCAATTACTGAGGGATGCGGATCTTAGTGCTCTTAAATTGAAGCCCATAATTATTCCAGATTTTGTCGTGTTACAGTGGTGAGAATAAAAATTGATGAGGTCATTCTTGTTGGTAGATTTTCTGGAAATGTCCAATTGAAGTGTGCCATTATTTCTATGCAACATGAGATCAAGGAAAGGTAAAGAGCAGTGAGACTCAGATTCAAAGGAAAAGTCTATTCTGGGTTCAGCATTATTAAGTTTGTTGACAAGATCATCTAAAGAGATATTTAAAGTGTCTAGTATTTGCTAATTCCACATCTTGAATGTTTATGATGGATTCAGGGTAGGCACCATTACTTTTAATCTCATTCTAGAAAATAGTGTCTGTTTTGGAAAAGTTTATCAAGAGACCCATTTTCAGGGTATACTGGATGGCGGATGTTGATTCTCTATTATCGAGCTTTTCGATATTGCTGTGGTTTTCTTCAGGATTTATTTGAGTAACATGTGTTATCCATCTCTACTTCTGAAGCTGAAGACACTATGGTTTACTCACTGACGACACTATGGTTTACTCTCGTCTTGATCAAAAATCTACCAAGGCTGAAAAACAAACCACACTGCTGAGCTTGAAAAGGACCTCCAATCCATGGTGGACTGGGGTAAGAAATGGCTTGTAAATTTTAATGCTTCCAAAACAAAACTGCTATCTAATAACCACCACAGATAATCATTCCTCCCGCTCATTAACATGGATCAGGCTTCTTTCCCTGAAAGCGAAACACTGCACCTCCTCGGGTTAACTCTCACACCAGACCTCAAGAATCCATAGCTAAATCCACTGCTAAGAAAGTTGGTTCTCTGTGTAGGGCCAGGAAGTTTTTCCCGTTCCAAGCAATCCTGCACATATACAAGTCTACCATCTGCCCGTGCATTGAGTATTGCTGTCATATCTGGTTCAGTGCTCCTGCTATCCACTTAGGTGTTCTTGACCGAATCCAACGGAGAATCTGTAATGTGATCGATCCTGACTTGGCAGCTTGGATACAGTCGTGTTCTCACCGATGCAGTGTAGCTTCCCTGTGTCTCTTCTACAAATACTTTCACGGCTTTTGCTCCGATGAACTTAGCTCACTAGTACCCCCTATATACAAATTTCCTCGAGCCACAAGATTAGCAACTAGGTCCCACCCTTTTACTGTGAAACCAATAAATTATAAATGCAAATTCTATTCCATCAGCTTCTTTTCTTGCAGATACAAGCTCCAAGAATTTAAATGTAAAGTCAATAGTCATCTCCTGTCTCACTAACTTACATCCTCTCTCTCATGCTTTTCACCCCACTCTTATCAGTACTCTCTTCCTTCTTCTATTCTCTTCCTGACACCCCCTGCAACCTCTCACTCCTCATAACTTTCCTCCTATGTAACCCCCTGCACAATAGTGGCAGTAAAATGTCTTGCTTGGGATGATACAATTATAAAAGAAAAGTGATTTACATGTGCAAGTTTATGTTGCTATTGTTCCTGACATTCCGTTTCCACATCCTCCAGATCGTTTCTGCTTCTAAATTGATCTGCATGTGCCAGTACATTTTGTCCCTTCTTTTCCAATATAGCCATGTTGTGACCTATTTTGCATCAGGAAATTTGCTTCTTCTGGAAACATCTCTTTATTTATCGTACCTTTCCTCTTATTGCAAAGGACATAGTTACAGGGGCTCTGGTTTGTCTTCCCATTAATGCTGACGGGCTCAGTGTCCTTCCTGCATGTGGAATAGATCTGTAACTGAGAAGCATTTTTAGTAAATATGCTTCTATGCTTTTATTAAGTCGTGAGAATGCTTTTAATCCCATTTTCAAGGTTCGTATCATTCTTTCCGCAAAGACTGTGGGTGATATGATCGTCTTCTGTATGGGATGCCTCTAATTTCGTTTAACCACGCACATAAATTCTCGTAAAAAAATCTTTGGTGCATTGCTGGTGACTGGTGTACTCCATTCATTGAAAATATGGTTCTTAGTATTTGTTTTATTGTGGTAGCTTTTCTATTTTTTACTCTGCCAACTTCTGGCCATCCTGAATATGAGTTCACTAATACTGAGAATAATCCCTTATCTCTGACATGTGTTTGATCCACATGGACCCTAACCCATGGCTCTGCTTCCTTGGGCCATGAGTGAATTTTTGTTTGTTTGAAGGTCTTGCTTTGCTTCTATTTTGAATCTATTTAGAGGAAGAACATTTGTTTCCACTCAGTGTAATATTTTATTTTAAGCATTTTCTTGTCTTTCTTCGGTTTCATTCTTAAACTGCAATCTTGATAAAGTGTCTACATGAGGAATAGTCTTCCCTTTCACGTACATTATGTCAAAATCGAATGCCATGATTTTTATTGCCCATCTTAAAATCCTTGACAATATGACTTATAGCAATTCTTTTCTTGGGTTAAATATGAATTCTAATGGTTTGTGGTATGATTTTGATAAGATTTTTTCTTATCAAAATGTTTCGTGCACTCTCTATGCTCCATACTATTGCTAGCACTTCTTTTTCAATATTTGAGTAGTTAGTTTCTATTGAAGTTAAACTTCTTGATATGTACATGACTGGATGTTCTTCCTGTGATGGAACAGCAGCAATCACCTACTCACTTGTGTCTGTGGTTAACATTATTTCTTTTTGGAGATCAAAAACTTTTATCATTGGCTTGCTCCTTAGAATATTATTTAATATTCCAAAAGCAATGGTTTGCTTCTGTGTCCATTCAAATTCATTGTTTTTTTTTTTTTTTTGTGAAATTTTACAAATGGTTCTATTATGTTGCTGTGCCTTGGTATATATTCACCATGAAAAATTATCAGTCCCAAATCTAATTCTTTTTTATTTGTTGGAGCAGCTATTTCTGTCATTTTATTTGTTAGTCTATCACCAGGTGATATGTCATCTTTTGATATTTAATATCTGAAGTGATATGTCATCTTTTGATATTTGATATCCTAAACATGATATCTTCTTACAGTCAAAATTACATTTCTCTTTATTTATGGTCAAGCCTGCCTTTTTTAATCTCATCAAAATTTGCAGTTTTATATTTTAACTCTTCTTTAGCTCTCGGCCCTTCATCTATATTGTCCCAGTATATTATCATATTTTTCTTTTTTTAAATAAGACTCTTTTAATCACATTTTAAAAAAAGATGTCTGAAAACTTTAATCCCAAATGGTAGACATGTCTATCTTAACAAGCCTATAGGAGTGCTTATCATGTCTATGGCTATATAGTGTTGAATACACAGGTTCCTGTCTGATCACCAAAGTTAAGCAACATCAAGCCTGGTCAGTACTGAAATGGGTGACCATTTGGGAATACCAGGTGCTGTAAATGTAAAGAATGGTCCTCCAAGTTTGGGGGTTTCCAAGTTTGGGGGTTGGGTGCAGGGCTAACAACCCTGCCTCGAAAAAACAGTTTGTTACAGAAACAGCAACAAAAAGTTGCCGCCCTATGCACCATTAGGTGTGATGGATAAATGATGAGTGTTTATTATGGTTATTTTCTTAAATTTCTCATCAATTTCTATTTGATTGTATGCTTACTTGAGATCAATTTTTTCCAAAGTACTCCATTTTTGCTAACTTGTGACTCACAGTTTTGGTATTCGGCAATGGAAACGAGTCTGAATGTATTTGTTAATTCACTGTTATCTTACAATCACCAGATATTCTTAAATTTCCATCAGTTTTCTTTATTGCTATATATTGGTGAGGCCCAATTACTACCACCTTGAGTTATTCTTTCTAGTATTCCTTGTATCATTTTGTTTAATTTTGCTGCTATCAAAGGTAGGATATGAACAGGAACTTTTCTTGACTCTATATACTTTGGGTGATAGTTCTCCTTTAGTAAATGCTTGCTTTTATAACCTTTCAACAATCCTACTGCATTTCTTTCTGCTTCCATAGAATAGATTAGTCTCACCGTGTCTACTTTTAATACAACCCTAATAATCCGTGATCTTTTTTGCATACTACGACTCTAATGAGAATATTTAAAAATTGCCTTGAAATGTGTTCATTGTTTTTATGGTTGTTCCACCAAAATGCTTAAGTTGTACGCTGCTTTTTCTTAATTTTGGTCATCCTAATTTTGTCCAGAATTTTTTTGTTATCAGTGTAATTTAACTGCCTGTATCAACTTGCATGTCAAATACTTGGCCATTTATCCTTATTTTTTCTGTACTTCTTTTTGGTGTATTCATTGTAAATTCTTCTTCTTCTTCTTCTTCTTCTTCTTCTTCTTCTTCTTCTTCTTCAGGAATTTGAACACTTTTTACTTTTCTTATTTGCTTTTTGTATTTGCATATATTCTGAAAATGATCTTTTTTTGTAATTTGAGCATGTTTTCCCCAAAGCTGGATAATTATAATTGTCTCTCTTATGACTTTTTCCACAATATTTACATTTAATTATGGAGTCGGTAGTGCTCTCTTCTTATGGTTGATTAAATTCTCTGATCAGCTTTAAAAGTTGCAAAATTTTGACACTAGCTTCCAAGTTCATTATCCTATTCTGCAGACATTCTAGTATTTTTCACTAGTGGCTTTGGTCTTGCAAGCCTTTAATTAATCTAAGAAGAATTAATTCATCTTCTGTAGTCATTTCTTGTGTTTTCAGTTTTTCAAATTCACAATACTTTACTCACTCTTTCAATCACTAAATATTGCATAATGGACTCCTGTGGTGCTTGTCTTGTTTCCAAACACTTGGTTCTTTCTGCTATTACCAATCTTTTTTTTTGTTTTTTATGGTCTTATGATCTTTTTTACGACTATCACGATATGCTCAAAAGTCATTTTTTCTAATTCACTCGGATAACACATTATTGAAATTTTCTTCACAGCTTTGAATTCCACTGTAGCAAGAAGTAAATTGGTTATCACACATCTGTCTTTGAGTCTCTTAATTTCTTTACTCTTGAAAATGCCGCAAAAGTTCTCATCCATTTTTTTACATGTTCTGGGTTGTTCAGTGAAATGGATCCTATCAGTGACGTCATTGTTATATTTCGCATATCAATATGAGTAACTGTAGTCATGGCACAGTTCTGTGAGTCCTCTATGATGAAAGACTATTTTCTGTCCTGCTTCTCCAAGTACTTTCTATATATACAGATCTCTTCATTTCTACACAATGCTTCTATTCAGTGAAATGATTCTCAATGCATTCCTGCAATAATATAATTTCCTGTGCTTTTCTACAGTAAGAAAATTTCCAATGCATTTCTACAGTTAAATAATTTCCAGTGCTACTCTATAGTGAGATAATTTTCAATGCATTCCTGAAGTAAAACAATTTTCACTGCTTCAAAACAGTAAGATATCTTCCTGGTGTTCCTGAAGTAAAATAATTTCTAATGTTTCTCTACTGTGAATTCATTTCCAATACATTTCTATAGTAAAATGATATCTAATGACTTACTACAGAAATGTCGTTTTTAATGTATTTCTATAGTAAAATAAGTTCCAATGCTTCTCTACAGTAAGATAATTTCCTATATATTCCCAAACTAAAATGATTTCCAATGTCTCTGTACAGCAATGTCATTTCCAACCAATTCCTACAGTAAAATTATTTCCAAAGCTTCTCTACAGTGAAATCATTTTTCAATATATTCTCATACTAAAATGATTTCCAATGTCTTTCTACAGTAATGTCATTTCCAATGGATTCCTATAGTAAAATAATTTCCAAAGTTTCAAAACAGTAAGAGAATTTCCAGTGAGTATCTATAGCAAACTTATTTCCTATATTTATCTACAGTGAGATCATTTCTAAATAAATAAATATACTATTTAATAAATAAATAAAAAACTTTTCAAATATGGGTATTCATAAAAATAACATTTTAAGCAATATATATATATATATATATTGTAAAACGTACCAACAAAACAGTAGCACTAATCACGACCGAAATCAGAAAAACCTACTGTTAACAAATCGGTAAAGTAAGTCGTCAAACCCAAAAGGTACTACCAAATGGGTAAAGGGGAATAAAAAAAAAGAAACGAACAAAGCATAAGCTGTGTTCGAAAGAAAAAAAACCCAAGACGAAAACCTTAACAAGAAAGAGCTCAATACGAAAGTACGAAAGTAGAGCAAAAACACGAACTAAACCTAAAAGTGAGCCAAAAGTCGACCGCGGTTTCACTCGCCGGATCGTCAGGACTTGGCCCAAGTCCTGACGATCCGGCGAGTGAAACCGCGGTCGACGTTTGGCTCACTTTTAGATTTAGTTCATATATATATATATATATATATATATATATATATATATATATATATATATAGCTGCAATATTCTAATATTTTAAGTAAGTCAGTCAGTTAAGTGCCATACGTGATATACGCTTGGGTGATCATGCCTCCAAAGAGACATGACTGACTGGGCAGAAGATTATCCCGCACTAGGTTGCCATTGCTTTCTGCGGTAGACAGGTTGCCGACCAAGGCTATAGAACCCAATCTGTCCTACTATTTAACCCATAACTGGAAGGAATAGACGGATTAATACCTTTCCCAAGGGTATTTGCGCGTAAGTGAATACAATGGATTCAGCTAGAATTCGAACTCGGCTCCCCGGTTTCTCGTTCCGAGCCGATATCCACTGTACCACAACGCACATCCTTTTAAGTAAGACATTTCTTATTTTTGACTTCACTAAAATAACTTGTTCTTTACTTGTCCAGGTTTAATAACATGTCCTTTTCTTTTCCAGGTTTAATATAATCTTAAGAATATTACTTTTCATGTGCGCATTTTTCCATGTAATCCATGATTTTTTCAGGCATTGCTATTAATTTAATATAAATTTAATGCTGAAAACCGCATTCAAAAATATTAAACAGAAATAAGTTATAAAGAATAAGATTTATTATTAGAAGTGTTAGTCACTCAATATAGTTAGACTCCTTTTTCGGATTTGACATGTTTAAATTTGATGTAACTTTTTTCTACTGAACCGAAATTAAAAAACAAAATTATTCTACTCCAACAGTTTCTTTCCTCGCACTTACCGACTGTGGAATTCTCTTCCAAACGATTGCTTCCCCGACGGCTACAATCTCCAGGAGTTTAAATGTAAGGTCAATAGACACCTCCTAACACACTAACCTGCTCCCATTCTATCAAACACTCTTCCCATCTGCCCTCATCCTCGGTATCCTTACTCATCTGTCACCTTCCTCCTGACATTCCCTATGTCTAACCACTCCTTCTCTTTACCTTCCCCTATGTAGCCCCATGCGCAATAGTGGCAGTGGAATGCCTTGCTTGGGGTGAGATGATTAAAAAAAAAAAAAAAAAAATTCAAAATGTAGCTAAGGACTCCTTAGTAAGGAGATGTCCTATCTAACTCTGTAAACTGTTTGAAATTTGTTTGAGAACTGAATTAAGGGTAAAGTTTGAAATCTGCCTAGATTCACACAATGTTAGATTTATTCGACCACTGCCGTGGTTAAATGATATACGGGACCCAGTAACTTGTTCCATATATTTGATTACACCACATCGCGTAACAACCACATTATAAAGAAAATAATCTCCCGTTAACTCGTAATCTCCCGTTACAATGCAAAGCTTTTTTTTTTTTTTTTTTAATCATCTCACCCCAAGCAAGGCATTCCACTGCCACTATTGCGCATGGGGCTACATATGGGAAGGTAAAGAGAAGGAGTGGTTAGACATAGGGAATGTCAGGAGGAAGGTGACAGATGAGTAAGGATAGCGAGGATGAGGGTTGGGCAGATTGGAAGAGTGTTTGATAGAATGGGAGCAGGTTAGTGTGTTAGGAGGTGTCTATTGACCTTACATTTAAATTTACTTACATTTAAATTTACCTTACATTTAAACTCCTGGAGATTGTAGCCGTCGGGGAAGCAATCGTGTGGAAGAGAATTTCACAGTCGGGAAGTGCGAGGAAAGAAACTGTTGGATTAGAAGTTACGGTTGCATTTTATCGGTTTCACTGTAAAAGGGTGGGATCTAGTTGCTAATCTAGTATCTCGTTCAAATTCGTATTTCGGGGGCACCAGTGATCTAAGTTCATCGGAGCAGAAGCCGTGAATGTATTTATAGAAGAGACAAACGTCTGTGTAACATTGTGAGCAATATCATTCTATTTACCAGTTTCAACTGTCAGTCAGCGCTGTTCGACGGCAAGACATGAAAAATGAGAGAGAGAGAGAGAGAGAGAGAGAGAGAGAGAGAGAGAGAGAGAGAGAGAGAGAACGAGCAAAATAGGTCAATGTTTTCTGAGTCACGTAATGACACGATATGCTTAGCATCCCGCTATAATTACACTGACCAGAATTAGTTGTTATTTTGAAGAAGACAAGTTGTTGAATATCACTTGACCAACAGGTCACATGACCGACGCCAATTACTTGCATTTTGATTTCCTTATGACTTGACCTATACGCATAATGGCTTACTCCATTCATTGGAAAGTCGCAAAGAAATGATTTCCATCATTGTGAAGTAGGGGAAAAAAAAAATCATACCCCAGTGGCTTTGCTAATATTAATTTTTCTTAAGCAGAAGAAACATTTATTTGTCTGGCTTGTTGCAACAATAGAATTGATTCTTTTCTGCTTAATTCACCCAAAAATAAAAAGAATTTAAAATTCACACCAAATTCTTCCAGAGCAAGGTCCTTCCATTTCACTCCGGTTGGGTTGACCTTTGCGATCGTCCCTAATGTGGGCGACACGAGTGCGCTATTCCTAAGTGTGAGGTCTCCGTTCACACTCACACCGATAACCAAGCCAAAACAGATATGTTTCTTTTTAATCGTGTAAAAAAAAAAAATCCTGTAAAAAAATTCCATTCTGAGGATTGGGATTGTTGCGAGGCAAGCTAAAGAATTTTTGATTTAAGATTTATAATTTCAAAAGAATAACAAAAAATTAATAAAAGAACAAATTTGATTTAAAATTGATAATTTCTTGGGGTGAATTAATATTTGCCATTAGTAACTTTATGTGAGTTCTTCAACATGGCCGTGAATGCTGGACAATATCATCAAAGATGAAAAAAAATCTTGAAGCATTTGAAATGTGGTTCTACAGAAGGATGCTGCGGATATCGTGGACCGAGCACGTAAATAATAATGAGGTTGTGGAAGGGATGGAAACGAAAAGGAAATTAATACTGAGCATAAGGAAGAGACAGCTAAAGTTCCAGGGACAGACAATGAGGCAGGAGGGCTTGGAGAACCTGATACTAACAGGCCAGATAGAGGAAAACTAGAGACAAGGGAAAGCAGCGGGTATCATATTTGAAGGGCCTGAATAGGTGACTGACAGAACGAGGGTTGCGTGGTGTTACAGGAGAAAGTGTGCTAAAAGCCACCAAGGATAGATTTATTATTAGACGTGTTATAATTTCCAAAGTTTAAAAACTGTAAGAGAATTTACGGTGTGTATCTATAGCAAAATTATTTCCTATGCTTATCTACAGTGAAATAATTTCTAAATAAATAAATATATTGTTTAATAAATAAATAAAAATCTTTTCAAATATGGATATCCATAAAAATGACATTTTAAGCAATATATATATATATATATAGCTGCAATATTTTAATATTTTAAGTAAGAAATTTCTTATTTTTTACTTTACTAGAATATATTCTCCTTTACTTTTCCATGTTTAATAACTTGTCCTGTTCTTTTCCAGGTTTGATATAATCTTAAGAATATTACTTTTCATGCGTGCATTTTTCCATGTAATCCATGATTTTTCCAGGCATTGCTCTTAGTTTAATATAAATTTAATGCTGAAAACCGCATTCAAAAATATTAAGAAACAAACTTACATTAATGGAAAGACATGATCGCCTACTTCCTGAAAAGACAAGCCACATAGAAGAAAAAAAGAAGAAGAAGAAGAGCTTTATATTATTTCGGTTGAATTAATAGAAAATACCCAAAGACTCTCAAGTGAAACATCAATTAAAATAACTCAGAGGACACGCACTCTTGTGCAATTTAATTGAAACAACTGCCTTAGTTTCCTTTCTCTCATCATACGAGATAGAATCTTACACCTCTCTCATCTATGTAGGTATCCACAACATAGTGTGGTATCATCATTGATTTGTGCCCTTGTGTCAGACTTGGCAACGCAGAAAGAGTTGCATGTCTCTTTAGGTAAACAAAAAGGCTCATTCCTTATTTATGCAAGACCCCCTCCCCCCGTATCGGATGACACAAGTGTCTTGTCTGTATCGATATCTGTAATTTTGTTATTTTTACCCTAATGACGAATCTTGTAACAGGCAGAGCAAGTACAGACTGGACACCGGCGCTCACATATTTGAATTTTAATGTCCACTGCACCCAACTTGGATTAGTATTTAATTTGTCAGTTCACAGTAATCGCGATGAAGACTTCATATCTTGCATGAGCAGCCATGTTTACTAAACTCCAACTGCATATGATTAGGAAGGTTAACTCCTTGTCAAGTTTTATTGAGTTGATTTCCGTTGTGGTGCGTCGATATGCGTCGTGGTGCAGTGGATATCGTCCCAGAACGAGAAATCGGAGAGCCGAGTTCAAATTCTATTTGAATTCACTTACCCGCAAATACACTTGGGAAAGGTATTATTCTGTCTACTTCCTCCAACTATGAGGTAAATAACAGAACGGATTGGGTTCTATAGCCTTGGTTGGAAACCAGTCTACTACTGAAAGTAATGACAACATACTGCGGGAAACTCTTCTTCCCAGTCAGTCATGTTTCTTTTTTTAGACATGATCGTTCAAGCGTGTATTACGTATGACAACTGACTGACTCGTGAAGGTCACCAAAAGAATTAATTACTTTTACGAGACAGGTTCCGTGTAAGAAATCCCTCACTGAATCTATGATACGGGGACCCTCCCCACTCTACTATGTCCCAGTTTTCATAATATAATATTCATTTAAACTACAAATTTAATTGTAACCAAATTATCTAAATCTAATCCAAACTTATTTATAAATGGAACTTTGTCTGTGTGTGTGTGTGTGTGTGTGTCCGTTACCTATAGACTCTGAAACGGCTGAACCGATTTTCTTGAAAATGTACAGTTGTACTCTAAGCGTCTGCGAATGTTTTTAGCTAGGTTTTGTGTCGAGGTACCCCCGATAAATACCGAAAATCGATAATCGAAAAAATCGGGTTATAGAAGGAGTGGTCCGATTTTAACCAAATTTGATACACTCATAGACAAAGACACCAGAAACAATATTCAGAAGTTTCAAGGTTGCAGTTCTTACAATAGTGCAGAAAATTGATAATATATATATATATATATATATATATATATATATATATATATATATATATATATAAAAGGCAAGATGTTTGTGTGTCTGTCTGTTTATCTGCCTGTATGTCTGTATTTTTTCAGCCCTTTTATTTTAGTTTTTGCTTCGGGTTTGGCTCTAAGTAGGTATAATTGTAGTTCTTAGTCTCAACCATGATACCATTTACTCAGAGGACTTATTTAGCCTTCAAAATTCAGTTTACGACGAAAAAAACTTACTTGATATCGATACCATGAAATCAAAATTTGACTTACGCCCATTCATTTTTCTTTCAGTCTACGGTTTCGCTTTAACTGGAAACAACTAATTGCTTTTTAGTCTTTCGTGTCAACGTCAAAAGAGTCTGAGCTCCAAGACCATGGATTAGTTTTAAAGCTTTCATTACACCCGAGCAACGCCGGGCTATACTGCTAGTCTACAATAATGGATTATATGCAATATAGGCGGACAATTCAGCTAGACAACTTGAAAATAAATACATTGTATCTAAATACAAATTAGAGACGTCATAATCAGTGGCGATTGTGGAATTCTGAAAGTGGAGGGCATTTAGGGGTCGAGGTTTTTCTGAGGAAAAGTGGGGGTGCAAACTCACGCAAGGTTTTCATTTTTACACCATTTTCGTATACACAACTTAAGAATGAGTTTGGGTATAATGTTACTTCCCTAAATTAAACGGAATAACTTTTCATTCATAGTAGTGGAGTTCTAATCTATTCTTTCCCTCTTTTCTACTCTCAAGCTGTTGGAACACAAGAGGGGTTAATTTCAAAACAAAATCAAAGGGTTAATACTAACATCAACACTAGCAGATTTGTCTGCCCTAATTTCTGTTTGTCTCCTTAAAAAGCTGAAGGAAAAAGAACGCAGAGAGAAAAGTGCTGAAGATCAAATCTTATCAAAATCAGAGACTGATCAGTTTCATAAATTTTTGAAGCTTATAAAAGTGGGGGGGGGGTGCAACTGAGAGGCCAGCTAAATGGTGGGGGCTTGATTCCCCAGAATCGACACTGGTCATAATAGATCATTTCATCTGAAATAAATCAACAATATTTTTCGACAATTTTTAACATCAACTTGATATTTTTCTCGTTATAGTGGTGAAGAATTTGAACACATTCTGCATAATAGATTTGAAAACTAATGAATTTTATGAAGTGTTTCTTGAAACTTAGCATGGGCAAATCAAATTCAGGGAGCTGGATGAAAATTTAAAATAACACCATAATGACGTTAAAATCCGTGAAAATGTTTCATCCTTTCATAGTCTTAGTTTAATTCGTAACGTATATATAGATGTCAGTCAGTCAGTTAAGTGCCATACGTGATACACGCGTTAGGCAATTATGTCTCGAAAGAGACATGACTGACTGGGCAGAAGATTATCCAGCAGTAGGTTGCCATTGCTTTTTGCGGTAGACTGGTTGCCGACCAAGGCTATAGAACCCAATCTGTCCTTTTATTTGACTCATAACAAGAGGGAGAAGAGATGTATTCTATTATTATGTAATAATTAGTGGGTGATCAGTTTATTACTTAATAACAATAGAAAACCGATCCCCCACTTTAAGACCAGAAGTCAATCATGATTCCAACTATTATATTCAGTCAGTCAGTTAAGTGCCATACGTGATACACGCTTGGGCGATCATGTCTCAAAAGAGACATGACTGACTGGGATGAAGATTATCCCGCAGTAGGTTGCCATTGTTTTCTGCGGTAGACTGGTTGCCAACCAAGGCTATAGAACCCAATCCGTCCTGTTATTTGACCCATAACTGGAGGGAAGAGACGGATTAATACCTTTCCCTAGGGTATTTGCGCGTATATGATTGCAACGAATTCAACTGGAATTCGAACTCGGTTCTCCGATTTCTCGTTCCGAGTCGATATCCACTGTACCACAACGCACATATAGATGTAGGTAGAAAAAAAAAAAGCAAATGTTGATAAGATACAGGGGGTCACAAAGCTCTCCCTCCAATCTGCAGTGATCTGAGTCCTCTGGTCGGAAGATGTTAAATTCATTGTTTTTTTTTTTTTTTTTTTTTTTTTTTTAGCAAAATGCAGCGACAGTTCACTACCGTGTAAAAGTGTATATGAATGGATTGAGAAGTTTAAACATGGCTAGATAAGCGTGAAGCCCGAAGAAGTAGCATGACACCCAACATCCTCTACCATTGACGAGAAAATTCATCAATCTCAGGAGATGGTAATGGAAAATCGGCGAGTTATCATGCAGATTCGGATCACTGTTTTTTCTTCCTCCTTGGTGCACACTGCTATCGGTGCGGCCATGTTTACACTGTAACAGCAGCAAGAAAACTGGCGTGATCAAAACTTCGGACCACTCCTTCTATAACCCGATTTTTTCGATTATCGATTTTCGGTATTTATCGGGGGTACCTCGACACAAAACCTAGCTAAAAACATTCGCAGACGCTTAGAGTACAACTGTGTACATTTTCAAGAAAATCGGTTCAGCCGTTTCAGAGTCTATAGGTAACGGACACACACACACACACACAGACACTCAGACACACACACACACAGACAGACAAAGTTCCATTTATAAATAAATAAATTCGATCTCTTGACCACAATAGTATCAACTATAAGTGCGTATGAACATAAGTTAGTGTGACAAACTTAAGAATATGTTATGGTAAAAGGGCTGAAAAGTTTTGGCTTACTCTCGTATAATTTTGTGTATAACTTAGTGATATAAAACTCTCTCTGAGAACAAAGATATTTGTCATTCATTTTTTTTTTCATCCATTCCGTCTGTGAAATAACGTGTTAATATATCACCGATGTAATAATACTCATAATGGGTGAATTAAACTGGAAAAATAAACGTTTCTTCCATAACACACTCATTATGAAAAAGAAAAGGCGAGAGAAGGAAGCTGAAGAAGGCCTTTAAGGTGGTTTCGATAAATAAGATATTAAAGAAAATGAAATTTGTAGAAGAAGAAGAAGAAGAAGAAGAAGAAGATCCTTTGTTGGCCTCAGTCTTTACCAAATGTACGGGTGGGGGTGGGGAGTAATGTGATATTATTATCTTACCCAGCTAATCCAATGCGTGTTGGTAGGGGCGTATGTTAAAAGCATGGGTGATCATATCTCTTTTCGATTTACGATCGCCCAAGAGTATTTGCTGGTAAGTGAATATAACGGAGCAGACTGGAATTTGAAATCGGTACTTCGATTTCATATTCTGTGCCGTTACCCATTAGCACATTCTAGCTAACAGTCCCTGGCATTCCAAAGCGGTCACCCAAACCCGGCTTGACGGGAATCGGACGAGAACCAGTCTTTCAACTTGATATGGCCGTAAGCGAAAAGAAATAAAGTGAGAGAGATACTTTTAGACTGTATCGAGACTAGAAAGTAATGACTGGGCAACTCTCGTCCAAATATGACAACAGTACTCCAATTTTTCGGCCTGATCTGGGTCTTGTAAAGGTAGAGGATAGCATAAGGAGTCAGGTACTTATTGGAGCGGTACAGGGCGCCGACCATTTTAATGTATCTTTAGCGATGGATCGAAATGATGGACGGGAAACTAAAAGTTAAATCTTAATAAAAGAAAGCAAAAAATGAAGTAAAAGATGGTTGGAGAACCATTCGGACAAAAAAGGAATAAAAAGTCTGTGCGGAAATTCTCGATTTGTTTTTATATGCGCATTTTATTGGTCTCAAGTTTTTTTTCCAATTTTTGTGTGTCCGTTCGACCTCTGTGCGTATATGCGTCCGTGTAGAATGTGTTTATTTGTCCTTTTCGTCGTTTTCTTTTTTCACTCTCTTTTCTTTTAGTCACTCTCTCTCTTTTCCTCTTTTTAGGTTGTAGCCATTTTGACTTCCGTTTTTTCAGACATGTCCTGTTATTGCGGGTGTACGTTGTGGTGCAGTAAATATCGGTTTGGAACGAGAATTCAGACAGCCGAGTTCGAATTCTAATTGAATTCGTTGCATCCCATGAGATAGATAGATAGATAGATAGATAGATAGATAGATAGATAGATAGATAGATAGATAGATGTAGGTAAAATGGTCGGTTCCCTGTACTGCTCTCGTAAATAACTAATTCAACATGCTAACCTCTACCCTTACAAGAACCTGATCAGGTCGAGAACAGATAGATAGATAGATAGATAGATAGATAGATAGATAGATAGATAGATAGATAGATAGATATGAATGAATAAATAGGCTGAGATAGATAGATAGATAGATAGATAGATAGATAGATAGATAATGAGCAGACTGAGATAGATAGATAGATAGATAGATAGATAGATAGATAGATAGATAGATAGATAGATAAGAATGCTTAGATAGATAGATAGATAGATAGATAGATAGATAGATAGATAAGAATGCTGAGATAGATAGATAGATAGATAGATAGATAGATAGATAGATAGATAGATAGGTGTAGGTAGGTAAAACGGTCTTTTCCCTGTAAGGCTCCAGTAAGTACCTCAAGTGATTCTCTGTCTTAACAGAACCGGATCAAGTCTAAAATGGAGTACCGATATCATATTTGGTCATAGCATTCATTTTACAGTCACGATATAGTGTCCGAAAGTGTTTCCGTGTTCATGTGGGTGATTAACTACTTTCCACCCAGCAACCACTCTCCCATAGACAATATGTTAAAAGTCTCACTGCGGTATTGCTGCTTTCATGTAAAGTGCTCAGATTAAATGCATTATTTAGATTCCACAAGTTCTAACCTTTACAGCTAGGACCCAACACTCTACGCACATAACAGCGAACCACCTTCATTCCATTTCATATTCCGTTGGTCAGAAGTAAGATAAACTCAAACAGCTTTTTTCCGCGGATTACTGCTCTCTGGAATTCACTCCCATGAGGATGTTTTCCCGATCACTACAATCTTAACCTTCTCAAGTTTAGGCTTAACCGTTATCTTCCCAACATATCCGCATCAATTGTGCCTCTTACACTGTAGTCCTCTTCTTCCCACAAGTCGCTAATTTGTGGAACCGAATCCCAAGAGGATGTTTTCCCGATCACTACAAACTTAACGTATTAAAGTCTTAGGTTAACAGTTATCTTTCCTGGGCCTGTTGAAAGAATCCTTCACTTATTGATCATGTCTTCAGAGATTTCACCGTAGCCAACGTAGCGCGTCATTCTTTTTGCTTATTTGCTCCTATATCAATCTTTCTCAAACGTCGTACCGCGACACACTAGTGTGACGCACCATCCAATTAGGAATGCCGCGACATATTGTCACGGCATATATATATATATTTTTTTCTGAACATATACTGTTAAATATAAGAGACAATCAATGGCTATTATGTTTAATCATGAGCCGTTCTAAACGTCGTATTTTGGCTTTAATTTCAGTTGAAAATAAAGACAAAAATTTTCCAACATTTGGATAATTTTTTATTAATTTGGTTCTAAGCTTTCGGCTCACATGAGCCATCTTCAGAGAGGTTATTAAGACGGTAACACAATAAAATCCACCATCACCGATGATTTTATTTTGTGTTGACATAAAACTCCGCTAGGCAACGGCAATAGTTACCAAAAATAACAAACGCAGTTCGCAAATTTGCAATGCGATTCTATGACGTCACACTGCGTGATAGCGCGAAATGACAACAGAACCATGTATTCAAATGCAATGTAATGTGTTATGACCAGATTTAAACGTGATTTTATTAAGTGTTGGTTGTTTGGATTTAATGTACATGGCCTCCAATATCTGTAGGTTCTTTTTACTGTTTGTATGAGTAAGGATTATTGTATTGTTGACTAAAATCTGTCTGATATTACCTACATGTTTATGTTTGTTGTTTAAAAATTGTTCGAAAATTCCATTAAAAAATCTATTTTCTTTTGTTTTGCGTAAACGTGAGTTGATGTTTTGTGTGACATTGTAAATAACATTGTGTCTGTTTTTGTTTCAAAATTAAGAGGGGAAATATTTACATTTTTTGTTGACTAAATGAATTTCAGAAATTTTCGAAGAATATTTAAAAATGTAGACATTTAATTTTAGAGGAAAAAGTTACATTAATGCCACACGAATTACAGACAGTTGATTTCCTGCATGAAATATTAAGCAAAAACAAAAAAAGCTTTATTTTTTAAATTTTATTTTCTGAAGTATGGAATATTAAATCTGAAAAAAAAAAAAAAAAAACTTAAATAATTAAATTAACCGTTGGCACTTTTTTTTATATTTTGGTTTTGTTTGAAAAAAACACTTTCTTAAAAAAATATTTCTTTTGTTTCAAAATTACTGGGAAAAATATTCACACTTTTTTGTTGACCAACTGAATTTTTAAAACATCGGAATAAAAATTAAATATAAAGGCTCATTTTTTTTTAGTCGCGTTTGACACGTGTGATTTGATTTCTGTGACGTAATCTAGCAACCATCTTAGATCTTAGATGTTTTACAGAGCAAATGTAAACACTTGGCTCCATTGGCCAAAAAGTGCGAAAGGGAAAATTGCTGAACTTTAACTCAAAAAGTATGTGTCGACCTGGCTTCCCTGTAGATATGAGTCCCTAGAAAGTTTTATCACCCCAAGCAAGGCAGTAACGCCACTGATGCGCAGGGGGCTACGTAAGGGTAAAAAGAATGGAAAAGAGAAAGCCGGAAACCACATCCTAAACAGGAAACAAGGGATGAGCCTCTTCACCTGTTCAATAGATGTGGGTGGAGTGTGAACCGGGCGATAGTTTAGTCTATCTACTCCAATTGAAAAAAAAATAATAAAGGAAAAGAGTGAAAAGATTGGAAAAGAGAAAACCGGAAACCGCATCCTAAACAGGAAACAAGGGATGAGCCTCTTCACCTGTTCAATAGATGTGGGTGGAGTGTGAACCGGGCGATAGTTTAGTCTATCTACTCCAATTGAAAAAAAAATAATGAAGGAAAAGAGTGAAAAGATTGGAAAAGAGAAAACTGAAACCGCATCCTAAACAGGAAACAAGGGATGAGCCTCTTCACCTGTTCAATAGATGTGGGTGGAGTGTGAACCGGGCGATAGTTTAGTCTATCTACTCCAATTGAAAAAAAAATAATAAAGGAAAAGAGTGAAAAGATTGGAAAAGAGAAAACCGGAAACCGCATCCTAAACAGGAAACAAAAAAAAAACAAACAAAAAAAAACGTTGTTGAATTTGGCGTAGCTTAAAAAATGTAGGAGTGCATAGATTACAGTCACACAGACTCACAGATTACCTTATACATATATATATACCCGTCACATTTTGTGTCGGCTGGGTACCGAAATCATCTCTCAGTTGCGTCTCTATTATTGAAGACATAGTGTGGTTCAGTTGTAGCTCTGTCCGCGAGGACAGTGTTGTTTCTGAAAAAAATTACACTGATAGATGCCCGGTCCCGAGGAACAGTGTCCCGCGGCCGCGACACCCCATTGCAGCAGAGGGGTGGACCAGGTGGTCGTCATCGAGGCTAGCTCAACCGGCGGTTGCGGAGACTGGGGAATTTTTGTCCCTGTGCTCGTCCTACGCGGTCGGGTCCCCACCTTAAAAAAAAAGACCTTGTGTTACATCCAGCTCCAGTGGATAAGTCAGGTAAATGCCATATATATATATATATATATATATGTGTGTGTGTGTGTGTGTGTGTGTGTGTGTGTGTGTGTGTGTGTGTGTGTAAGTCCTTGTGTGTATGCGTGTGTGTGGAAGTGTGTTTGTGGAAAGAGTAATGCTACAGCCTTAGTATTTGTATAAATTAATAAGTATTAAACACTTTATCCCACATAAGCTAAAAAGGCTTTATCAGTTTTATTGTATTCTACTTCTTGTTTATGTGAATTAGGCTTCTCAACCCTAAATAACATAAAAAAAATAAGAAGCGAGAAAAACTTGTGGCACCAGTGTAGAATAGGAAGATGGTTAATGTTTTTTTAATTGGTCTTGTGTGAAACATAACCAAACTTCCTGTAAATGACAGGTCTTATCCAGAATTATCAGAAGATTATCAGCAGGTGGATTCGTGGAAGAATAAATGCATACCTTTTGCATTTTTAAATAGAAATTTATTAATAATAAAGAATAACATGAATTGGTAGAAGTTAAACGTTCAATGAGAAACAGTATTGAGAAATTAAGGGTATCAAGAGTTCGTAGTAGTAACTTGTGTGGATGTAGGCAGGAACATATGTATGTATGTATGTATGTATGTATGTATGTATGTATGTATGTATGTATGTATGTATGAGCGTTATCTTTGGGTAGGAATGTCTTTGAAGTATTCGCTCAGTCTTAACGGGGTCCGTTCGGTTATCAAGTATAAAAAGAGACAGATGGGTGAAAGATTGAAGAGGAAAAAGGCGAGAGAGAAAGAGAGACAATAATAATAACGATCACTCGACGTTTGTCAACATACGTGTTAATTACGCTGGTCTTCTTCTCTCTGGCAACAGTCGAATTTGCTCCGTTTTTTATTTCGTTTGTGGGGCTCGAAAAAGTCATTTGGGAATTCACTCCGGGAATTCACTCCGGGAAGTGATTCTGGCCTTTCCATTAGACGACAAACAGACTTCCCGTCTGCTTGCGAAAAGAGTCCATAAAAAGAATTTGTTTCTGATAATTTTAGATTATTTGAATTTTGTTTTTAGATGTTTCCTAGTTTTCTATTGGCCGAAAAACATTTCGCATCGAGGTGTGAAATTTCACGAGTGTTGTTTTGAATTCGCTTTTGCGTGTGTGCTAGGCAAAGTTTGTAATGTAATTCAAGTCTTTTTTTTTATCTAACAAAATCAATGAATCAGTGCTTATATATATATATATATATATATATATATATATATATATACGAGCAGTATAGCCCGGCGTTGCTCGGGTGTAATGAAAGCTTTAAAACTAATCCATGGTTTTGGAGCTCAGATTAAGCCTAAAGAATATTTGTGTGAAGTTTGGAATCGGATAAAAATTGTGGATTTGTATAAAGGACATACAGACAGATAAACAGACACAGACACAAACATCTTGCCTTTTATATATATATATATATTGTCGATTTTCTGCACTATTGTAAAAACTGCAACCTTGAAACTTCTGAATATCTTTTCTTATGTCTTTGTCTATGAGTGTATCAAATTTGATTAAAATCGGACCACTCCTTCTATAACCCGAGTTTTTCGATTATTGATTTTCGATATTTATCAGAGATACCTCGATACAAAACCTAGCTAAGAACACTCGCAGACACTTATAGTACAACTGTGTAAATTTTCAAGAAAATCAGTTCAACCGTTTTGGAGTCTATAGGTAACGGACACACACACACACACACACACACACACACAGAGACATACACACACAGACACACACACACACACACACACACAGACACACACACACAGACAAAGTTCCATTTATAAATAAGTTTAGATATATGCATACATATATATGTTATGCATGGCTCATTCAGTAATGAATTAGAGCACTCTGGCTATTGGGCATGTATAATGATAATATATACTCGCTAAAAAGTCTGCCTTCTTCTACCGAGCGCCCATAGACTAGAGGCAGAATCGTCGACTGACGCCAATTCGGTCGGTGTTCTAATCCTGGATTAAAAGTAATCGGAGTCTAACCGTACTGATGAGTTGTGATACAGCGAAACAGATCTGTCTGCGGATGACTATATATATATATATATATATATATATATATATATATACTAACAAGAAATAAAATATACAAATATGCATGCAACAATAACTGAAAAGAAAGAAGACATTAAAAGTTTCGCTCTTTACAAGACCAGTTTTGCGGAGAAGTGTAAACAGGTTACCAAGAAAGTCTGTCAGTTAAGTGCCATACGTGATACACGCTTGGGCGATCATGTCTCGAAATAGACATAACTGACCGGGCAGAAGATTATCTCGCAGTAGGTTGCCATTGCTTTCTGCAGTAGACTGGTTGCCGGCCAAGGCTATATAACCCAATCTGTCCTGTTATTTAACCCATAACTGGAAGGAATAGACGGATTAATACCTTTCCCAAGGGTATTTGTGCGTAAGTGAATGCAATGAATTTATCTGGAATTCGAACTCGGCTCCATGATTTCTCGTTCCGAGCCGATATCCACAACGCACATCCAGTACCTTTTACTAGGGCGCGTCGCTAAGTAGAATAAATTTTCATTACAATTCTGTAAAAATTAAAAGGTTTTTTTATTTAACATACAAAATACCGCCAAACTTTTTAACAAAATTTAATGATTAAAATAACAAATTCTTATTCAATAAAAACGCAATATTGTTTTTTGTATATCTTTTCTTTAAGTTTTTATATATACAAGAATCTAGTTTCCAGTTTGCTCTGCAGTTATGAGAACTACAAACAAAAATCACAAGGCCAGACGCTTATGTTGGAATTTGGCTCCAGAAATAAATATTTGCGCGTAATCACTTGTATGTTGCACGCTCAAGAGTAAGAAATCCTAAGGAATTATGTTGCGCTGTTAAAAAAGAAAAAAGAAAAAAAAGAATTATTTTAAAAAATATTGTTTACCTTGAAGTTCTATAAATTTATGGTGGACTAGGTAGGTCTTTTAGTGGTTGGATTTGATTTGGTTTGACCTGGTTTAGTTTAGTTCACCATAAGAAATGTATAAAAATAAGAAACAATTAATTTGTTGTATTAAAATATCTTTTTATAGACATTAACAGTTCTGTATTTCACAAAATGGGTAATGTCCATGTCTGGTACAAGGTCGATTAGAAGAGTTTAGTAATGTTCTTTTGTACACGGTTGATAAGAAGAGTTTAAGAATGTTCCTGTGTATGATATAAGGTTGGTAAGAAGAGTTTAATAGCGTTTTTTGTCTGGCACAAGGTTGGTAAGAAGAGTTTAATAACGTTTTTTTGTCTGGCACAAGGTTGGTAAGAAGAGTTTAATAGCGTTTTTTGTCTGGCACAAGGTTGGTAAGAAGAGTTTAATAACGTTTTTTTGTCTGGCACAAGGTAGGTAAGAAGAGTTTAATAACGTTTTTTTGTCTGGCACAAGGTTGGTAAGAAGAGTTTAATAGCGTTTTTTGTCTGGCACAAGGTTGGTAAGAAGAGTTTAATAACGTTTTTTTGTCTGGCACAAGGTAGGTAAGAAGAGTTTAATAACGTTTTTTTGTCTGGCACAAGGTTGGTAAGAAGAGTTTAATAGCGTTTTTTGTCTGGCACAAGGTTGGTAAGAAGAGTTTAATAACGTTTTTTTGTCTGGCACAAGGTAGGTAAGAAGAGTTTAATAACGTTTTTTTGTCTGGCACAAGGTTGGTAAGAAGAGTTTAATAGCGTTTTTTGTCTGGCACAAGGTTGGTAAGAAGAGTTTAATAACGTTTTTTTTGTCTGGCACAAGGTTGGTAAGAAGAGTTTAGTTTGTTGAATGTGTGGAAGCAGTAATAGATTGAAACTTGACGAGATAATTGTGTATGATTGGAGCAGGGTGTTAGTTGTAGGCAATCATGTCTTTGATGTACACACTACCGGCCATAATTATTAGGCCATCCCAGAGTTTTAAAAAATAATGTATTTCATATTTTTTTTAGTATTTATTGCCAAGTGAATAATTGTAAATGAAAATATAATGGTTCTTTTGCTAATATTGCACAATAAAATGTGCATCAAATAAATTTATAAATATTTAATAATTACCTATATTGCAGTTTTATCAATGAAAGAATGAAAAAAAAAATAGGGTGTTTCGGACGAGTTCATCTTTGCTTCCTTGCCTTGTAAGATTTTTCAAATGTATAATAACAAAAGAACCATTCTATTTTCATTTGGCAATAAATACTAAAAATAGTATGAAATACATCATTTGTTAAATAAAATAAAAAAATAACTGTGGTGGCCTAATAATTATGGCTGGTAGTGTAACTGCTCAGTTAAATATTCGTTTCCGGTGTCTTCTTCTTTGTGTCTGACTTCACGAAATTTTCTTGAAGAAGTGATAAAGAATCCAGTACAATATATATATATATATATATATATATATATATATATATATATACAGAGAGAGAGAGAGAGAGAGAGAGAGAGAGAGAGAGAGAGAGAGAGAGTGAGAGTGAGAGGATGAGAAGATAAGCAAATAGTGTCTGCCTGAACTGTGTCGAGTGTACCACTGAAATTGGGCCCTCTGAATAGAGTAGACAAAAGCACCCGTATTTTTTTTTAATCATATCACCCCGAGCAAGGCGGTAACGCCACTGATGTGCAGGGGGCTACGTAAGAGTGAAAAGATTGGAAAAGAGAGAGCCGGAAACCACATCCTAAACAGGAAACAAGGGATGAGCCTCTTCACCCGTTCAATAGACGTGGGTGGAGTGTGAACCGCCGGGCGATAGTTTAGTCTATATACTCCAATTGAAAAAAAAAAAAATGAGTAAAAGATTGGAAGAGAGAAAGCCGGAAACCACATCCTAAACAGGAAACAAGGGATATACTTTTTTGGTGGTCAAAAATGAACACTTTCAAATATATATTTTTTTGTTCTCTGATTGGTTATTATTTTTAAATGGTTTTTCAAGCGGAAATTCAGCGTCGATCAGCATGAACGGGAGCACAAATATATCACTCTGTTTTAAGAATAACACCCTCTTCACCACAAATTCAAATAGATTATTAAATATTTTCCTACAGAAGGTAGCCATTATTTTCTGCGGTAGACTAGTTGCTAGCCAAGGCTACAGGACACAATCTGTAATATAAAAAAATAAAAAAAAAAAAAAATAAATAAAAAGAAAGAAAGAAATATTCCATATTATTAAGAGTAGACTAAATAGTGTGCACTAACGTTCTCGTCACTCGGCCATAAGGAATAAATCTACACAATAATTTATTCACTATTGGGCTTTCATATGAAATTGTTTTAAATAACTGTGGTAAAGGACGTTTGATGGTGGTTTGTCATTGTCGCTACGTGAGTGCGTATTGTCAAAATGCGCCTGGGGTCGTTCAAAGGGCAAAAAAGAAGGGAAGCGAATAAAATGGCCAGTCACCTGTGTAGTGACTACATGAACGTTGGATGGAAGGAGTGATGAAATCGTTAGAAGGCAACCCAATCAAAAGTTTTTTTCTCTCTTTTATTTTAAGGGCGAAATCATGCGATATACTTCCGGTCACATGATTGGTATTTGTGGCTCGAACAAACCCCAAAACGTGGAATCCAAAACCCATACTTTCTCCTTTTTCCCCCGCGACCAGAAGGGGTTAAATTTATCATAAATTTATCATAAATTTAACCCCTTAAATTATTTATGTCAGTACCAAGTTAAATTATTTATGTCAGTACCAACTTTAGCAGAGTGACGCCGGTCAACAATAGCTCCCATTAAATTAAATCTTATCTATCTATCTATCTATCTATCTATATATATATATATATATATATATATATATATATATATATATATTAGAAAAATAAATAGGGTTGTTCCAACGAGAGAAATTGGTATATAGAATAACAAGTGTGAGAGGCCGTGAATGTTTTGTTTACAATGTATATTTATTGTTATTATAATGTTAAGTGTCTAATGGTATTTGTGACGGTATACGTGTTTCGAGTCTCCGATTGACTCTCTTCAGGCAAATAAATTTATGGCTTTACGTATCGAGTTCCTTTTGTTTCTGAGGGCCAAGTTGTTGTTTATAAATAAGTAAGTAAGTAAGTAAGTAGAAAAAATAAAATTAAAAAAAGAAAAATTAATCCAATCAGTAAAATAAAATCATATAAGATAAAATAAATCAAATGTTAGCGTGTTGAACTGTCTGTGTTTTCTCACATCAGCACGTGTATAAATGGATAAACAAATAAATAAATTGATGAATGAATCAAGTGCTTATCCCAGTATATATATATATATATATATATATATATATATATATATATATATCGTAGAAAACTTGACTTGAGTCTTTACCTGAATATATATATATATATATATATATATATATATATATATATATATATATATATCCAGGTAAAGACTCAAGTCAAGTTTTTTACGATTTTGAGTTCACTGGCATTTAATTTAATTTTTTTTTTTCAAAGGACTCAATACAATAAATATTATAGAGCATAATATAATTATATAGTTAAATTTGTTATAGAATTAAAAATTAAAAATACATTGCGACACGGAAATTTCTATGTTTCGAGATTTCTATGTCATCATCAGGCAATGTTAGATGTTAGTTGTGGAATTGATTGTCGTTTAAATAGAAGAAACAATACGTTTTTTATTTATAGATGTGGGAAGACATAAAATTTATGTGTGTGTTTCACTTTAAAATTTGACAAATAGTTTCCATTTTTCAAGGGAATACATGCTTTCTTATATATATATATATATATGGTCTCATTAAAAATGACAGTCAAGGTATTATGGTTAAGGTTTTTATATAATTTTTCATGTGAATTTAACTTTCTTTCAGAACATAAATTATATAAAAATTGTCCAAATGTTTTGTTTTTCCGAGCCCTTTCGGCTATACTTTTGGCCATTAAAGGGTGAAGTTTTATCTTACGTGTAACTGAATATGCGTTGTGTATACGTATGTGTGTAGACTAGAGTCATGTGTGTGTTTTATATCCCGAACACGTTCAGCACATTGTTGCTGTGTTCGTAGTTGATATTTTTAATAATAAGTGATGTTTTTTATTTTTCCTATTAATAATGCTTCCATTATTTTTACCATTTTTTTTGCATGCAGATGATGCAATTGTATTTGCATTATCAACGAATATGTTAGGGAAAGAGTTTGGTAGGTTTCCATGTGTATTTAAATGAGTTCAAACGAACTATGGTCAAAGAGATGCAACATGAGTTTTCTCGTGATTCAGAAAAAAAAAACGGTAAAAAAATAATAGAAGCATTATTAATAAAGAAAGAAAAATCCAACACGAAATATGTAATATCAATTGCGAACACAGCAAC